>CM077157.1:74151164-74694243 GCA_039583875.1 Platanthera guangdongensis
TAGTCCAAGTCATATACTCGAGTAGCTCATTCCCTCTCGAGTAGTTCATTCTCTCTCGAGTAGTTCATACTCGAGTAGTATATTCTTCCTGTTCCAGATTCATTTTTCCCAGAATTTTTCTAAGTCATTTACTCTAGTAGGTACTTTATATACTCGAGTAAGTCTCGACTCTGTGTCGAGTAGTTAAGATATACTTGAGTAAGTCTTCCATATACTCGAGATAACTTTCTTTCCTCTCGAGTAGTTCAATCTAACTACTCGACTAGTTGTTTTTCCCGTGTGCAGAATATCTCTAAGTATTTATCTCGAGTAGTTCCTCCAACCACTCGAGTAGTTCAATTCTGCCTACTCGAGTAGTATAACTTGTACTCGAGTAGCTCAACTCCTTCCCGAGAAACTTTTCTGTGTACTTGAGTAGATCTTCTAGGTACTCGAGTAGTTGCTTATATGCACTCGAGTAGTTGTCTTCAACCTACTCGAGTAGTCTTGATTTGTATACCCGAGTAATTTCTCTCCGCTTACTCGAGTAGTCCTTGACCTACTCGAGTAGTTTTATACCTACTCATGTATATGACTTCATTTTCTCTGAAATTTCTTCTAAGTCCAGATTTGACAGATTTTCAAATACCGTGATATGATTGGTCCACGTGTCCGTCATTAAAACCGATTATGACCGTTATTAGTACTCCTATAAAAGGTCTTGTCTAATCGACAAACCCTAATGAGAAAATAGAACTTTCAAGAAGAAAATTCTTATGAGTTTTGCAGCCGTCGCTTTCCAAAATAATCGTTATTTCCTCTCTCTCTCTCTTCACGGAACGAAAGCCGCTGCCGCCGCTGTTCTTCTCCGGCAAGGGTTTCAATCTTCAGAGGAAATAGACTGAAAAAGCTCTCTAGATCGAGATCGTTTTTCACATACTCATCATCTATCCGATCGTGGACGCAAGAAGTTCAGATCTACTAATTGCCGAGAATCCTTCTTCAACTTTTCTGATAAAGCTGCACGCCAAGAAGAAGATTCCAGTTTCTGTTTTATTTTCAGATCTAAATCAGACGATTTCACTGTTTGTATTTTTCAATACTTCAATTTCTTTTCTTTAGGAGAATTTTTATCCGAGTGTAGGAGTTTTTCACTCCGAGTTTGTAGGATGGTGTTTCTTCTGAATTGTAGATCCAGTTGGATTGGATTGAGATTGTAGGAACTTTGTTCTGAGGGTAGGATTGATTTTCAATCCGAGATAGTGGAGTAGCCGAGTCTACCTTATTGCTAGATCGGTGAGGGAAAGTGAATGTACCCAAGATCGGGGAACCACTATAAATCTTGTCTCGTCTGTGATATTTTAGTAGATAGATCTGTGATGTGTTCTTAGATTTTTTATTCCGCAAAAGACGCACAACAAAACCTATTCTCCCCCTCTGGATGATTTAGGTTAACAACTATTATCTTTCAGGGTTCTTTTAATTGCAAATCTTAAAACTGCTTCCGCTAGAATGACTCTGTGTAGTGCGTTGGAATGGTTGGATGGTTTCCATTGAGTAACCACCCGGTCTGTTTGTAGTATATGGCGTCGGGCCCCGGCCGGACCTACTGCTATATACTATGCGACAGATAGGGGGTGTTACAATTTGGTATCAGAGGGAGGTTTCAGTCAGGCTTAAAATGAATTCGTGGACGAATTGTTTTTAAGGGGTGGTGAGCACATGTGTGTGTGTCATCATTATAACAACAAAAAAACCCATGAATGTCCACTTAGGAATGAAAATACACATGTTTGGGGAACCTGCGTGTTCCTATAATTGTTGTTTGCAATTTTGTTTGGTCGCTTAACGATGTTTTGTGCCACTATAGGTGACCAGAAGCGGTGCTGGGCCGTCGGAACGTCGAGTTTCTGAGGCTAGCAGTGCACCAAATGATGCTCCTGCAACACCTCCTTCGACAGAAACCATTCGACTGGTGGCTGAAGCAGTGTTTGCAATGATCAATGCGCAGCTTGCAAGGCAGGTGCAGCAGCCCGCTCCTGTGAGGGAGCAGGTACCACTCCAAGCGGCTGAGTAGAGAAGGGTGGAACAGGTAGTAGAGGAACCAGTGGTGCTGAGGAGGGCAACCGAGAGACACCTCAAACATGTCATGAGCCTTAATCCTCCGGTATTCTCGGGGTTGGGAACCTTATCTCAAGCTGAAGACTGGCTCTCCTATGTGAAGAGAGTCTTGACAGCGACGGAGACGGAGGAGTGTCAGATGACCACTATAGCTACGTTCCTGTTGGACGGAGATGCTAGGCTGTGGTGGGAGGGTTTGGAGCTACATCTATTGAGAGGAAGGCAACTTGTAGACGTCTCGATGGAAGAGTTCTCGAGACTATTCTTGTCTAGGTACCTCCCTTTGGCGCAGAGGATAGCGTTGGAGAACGAGTTCTTGAAGTTGGTTCAAGGAGACAGTAGCGTGGATGAATATCTCCACGAGTTTACTCGACTGAGTCGGTATGCAAGCTCCACCATCGTGGATGAGGAGCGCAAGACGAATCGATTCTATGAAGGTTTGAGAGATGATTTGAGGCTACTACTCTCAGGCCCGATGACGCAGGGTTTCTTGACCTTGGTCAACACGGCCCGGTCCTTGGAGAAGGACATGAAGAAGGTTGAGGCAAAGAAAAGCATTGGTGACAAGAAATTTGAGTTCAAGGTGCCGACTACCTTAAAGTCTGGGTACCGTAAATTCTTTAAGAAGGCTAGGACTTTGGGTCTAGCTCCTTCTTCAGGTGCTTCTGGGGCGACTACGGGTTGGACCCCGGGTGCATACTTTACTTGTGGAAAGCCGGGGCACTTTGCCCGCGATTGTTGGAGCGGACGTCCCAAGTTCGAAAGGAAGCCGGGAGCAACTTATGAAGAGAAGGGCAAGGCGGTGGAGTCAACCGCGTCCCATTATGCTCCGGCCCAACCGAGGGTTTATAATCTTGGCCAACAGGAGGCCATTAGACAGGCAGATGTGGTGACAGGTGAAATTTAAAATTATAGCAAGTTAATCATTTAAATACTTGTTATGTGCTTGTTACCTTACCACTGATTGTTTAGGATTTGTTTTGATTTGTGAGTATCCGGCAAGAGCACTCTTTGACACGGGAGTTTCACACTCCTTCTTGTCTGAAGGATTCCTATCGCACATCGGAGTACCTTCTTCGATGGCGAAGGACAAGTTGGATGTTTTGTTACCGAATGGGTGTTTGATGCGCGCGGATAAAGTCTGTGGTGTTAAGATTCGCATTGGGAATCAAGAGTTCGATCTGCAAGCGTCGTTATTACCGTTGGTGGAGTTCGACGTAATATTTGGCATGGACTGGCTCTCGGAGCAGCAAACCTATATTGATTACGGTCGCAAGGAAGTCAAGTTGGGAGCAAGTCATGAGACGACTTTTACGGGCTTGAAATGGTCGATCAAGACGTTGATGTCTGCTCTTCAGGTGGTGAAGGCGGTTCGTGCTGGTGCAGAGCTGTTCTTTACACTAGTGGAGGTTGCAAAGCCAAAGCCTACGTTGGATAGTATATTAGTGGTAGTTGAGTACCCTGATGTGTTCCCCGCAGATCTTCCTGGAGCCCCGCCTCAACGGGAGATAGATTTCACGATTGAGCTAGTGCCAGGTGCAAAGCCTGTGTCATGATCTCCGTATCGGCTAGCGCCTAAGGAAATGGCGGAGCTGAAGGTACAACTTCAAGAGTTGTTAGAGCAATGGTATGTGCGTCCAAGTTATTCGCCTTGGAGCGCGCCGGTCCTCTTTGTTAAGAAAAGGGACGGAAGCTATGTATTGATTATCGGGAGCTCAATAAGTTGACGGAAAGAACAAGTACCCAATCCCAAGGATCGATGATCTTTTTTATCAGTTGGTCGGCTCGACAGTGTACTCTAAGTTGGATCTCAAGTCCGGTTACTACCAGCTGAGGATAAGGGAGAGTGATATCCGTAAGACCGCATTCAGTACAAGATACAGGCATTAAGAGTTTACGGTCATGCCGTTTGGGCTGACGAATGCGCCGTCAGTGTTCATGGATTTGATGAACATGACCTTCAGGGAGTACTTGGACCATTTTGTGATCGTCTTCATCGACGATATTTTAGTGTACTCGCAGAGTGAGGAAGATCACTTCATGCATCTTCATTTGGTTTTGGAGATGCTAAGGAGGAATCAATTGTACGCCAAGTTCTCGAAGTGCAAGTTTTGTTTGTCCTCAGTGGCGTTCCTCGGTCATATAGTGAGTGGGAAGGTATTGCAGTGGATCCGACGAAGATTATTACAATACGGGAGTGGCCTGAGCTTTCTACGGTAGCGGAAGTCTGGAGCTTTCTGGGGCTTGCCGGCTATTATAGGCGCTTCGTAGAGAACTTCTCGCAGATAGCGTTACCTCTCACTACTTTGACGAGGAAGGAGCAGAAGTTCGTTTGGACGCCGGAGTGCGCACGAGCTTTTGAGGAGTTGAAATGTCGGTTGACCACGGCGCCTGTATTGAGTTCGCCGAGTGGGACCGAAGGTTATGAGATTTATAGCGATGCTTCGGGCAGTGGTTTGGGTTGTGTGCTGTTACAGCTTGGAAGCGTTATAGCATATGGCTTGAGACAGCTGAAGGTGCACGAGAGGAACTATCTGGTCCATGACTTGGAGTTAGCGGCCGTGATTTTTGCCTTCAAGCAGTGGAGGCATTATTTGTACGGTGTGAAGATTGATATCTACACCGATCACAAGAGCCTGAAGTATTTGATTGATCAGAAAGATATGAATATGCGACAGCGTAGATGGATGGAATTCCTGGGGGACTATACATTCAAGATCCACTACGTGCCTGGTAAAGGTAATGCGGTTGCGGACTCGTTGAGTCGTCAGGCCCCAGCTCAAGCCAATTGGCTATCGATCCATGACGAGTGGTTGGTTCGGGAGTTGGAGGCGTTGGAGATTATTTGTGTAGATAAGCAGTCAAGTGCTGAAGCACTCTTGAATTGGACTGAAGTTCAATATGACCTGGCTGATCGGATTCGGCAGGCTTTGGATTTGGATGGCCACATGAAGCAACTCTTGATAGAGGCTCTGGATGGGTCAAATTCCCAATATGAAGTTGTGGATGGATTGCTTTGGAAAGACGGTCGTTTTTGCATCCCAAGCGTGGGCAGTTTGCGTGAGGATTTGTTTTACGAGGCACACCATACCAAGCACTCGATTCACCCGGGGAGCACAAAGATGTACCGTGACGTTAAGAAACTATTTTGGTGGCCGAGTTTGAAGAAGGATGTGGCGCTCTACGTGGCGAAGTGCCAAACTTGCGCCTTGGTGAAGGCGGAGTGCCAAAAGCCGAGAGGATTTCTGAAGTCCTTGCCTATTCCGGAGTGGAAATTCGACGACATCACTATGGACTTTGTGCACGGGTTGCCAAGGTCGCAAAAGGGGAACGACGCCATCTGGGTGGTCGTAGATCGGCTAACAAAGGTGTCGCATTTCATCCCACATAGGAAGGATGATCCGGTGGAGAAGTTGGCAAAGTTATATGTGGATAACATAGTGCGGCTCCACGGTGTGCCCCGCAGCATCGTGAGTGACCGAGATGGGCGGTTCACGTCTAATGATTGGAAGCTTGTGCGGCAAATGTTGGGAACAAAGATGAGTTTTAGCATAACCTTCCATCCGCAGACGGATGGGCAGACTGAGAGGGTCAATAGAACTATGGAAGACATGCTCCGCATGTGTGTCTTGGACTTTGGAAAGCAATGGGAAGACCATCTTTATTTGGTTGAATTTGCGTACAACAATAGCTACCAGACGAGTATTCAAATGGTGCCCTTCGAGGCCCTTTATGGTAGAAGATGTCGCAAGCCGTTGTCCTGGTTGGAAACGGGTGAGTCAAAGTTGTACAAACGTCAAGAGGTGGAAGATGCTACTTCGTTGGCGCGAACCATTCGGGAGATATTGCTTATCGCTCAGGACCGGCAAGTGAAGTACTATAATGCCAAGCACAAGAACGTGGAGTTCGCTGTGGGCGACTGAGTGTACTTAAAGATCAAGCCATTCAAGGGTGTCTCGCGGGTGCGGCGCTTGAAAAAGCTAAGCCCGAGTTACCTTGGGCCGTTTGAGGTTCTGAAGCGGATTGGCGAAGCGGCTTATCGGTTGAAGCTATCTGTGGAGCTCAGTGGTGTACATGATGTATTCCATATATCGGTGCTACAGAAGGCGGTGCAAGAGCCTTCACAAGTGATCGCGGTTGATCAAGTGCCGTTGGATAGTGGGTTGACGATAAAGGTCAAGCCCGTGCGGATTGAGGACTCGGAGGTTAAGCGGCTACGCATAAAGAGATAAGGATGGACAAGGTCCGTTGGGACAATTGCGGCCGAGAAGAGCTCTCTTGGGAACGAGAGCAGACCATGCTTGATGAGTATCCGGAGTTGTTCCGCTCAGGTACAATTTAATTTTGTACTTATCTTTCCTTTATGTACTTTCGTGGACGAAATTCTTTTAAGAGGGGGAGACTTGTAAAGCCCCCAAAACTCAAAAGAGCGACGGGAGGCATTCCGGGCCATATTTGGAATTTGGCAGGAGGCACATGGCCTGGGACACGGGCATGTCCCAGGGCGTGTCGAGCTGGTTCGACGATTTAGTTCAAAGATCTGGCAAATCGATCAGGCTGTTTTCTGGGTTAGACGATCGTCGAGCAGCGCTCGACGATCTGGTCACAATTCTACGGTCGACAATCTGTCGTTATTCTGCAGTCGACGATTTGGTCGACATTCTGCGGTCAAAGATTTGGTCGACGTTCTGCGGTCGACGATCGGGCCGTGGGTTCGACGATTGGGCCGTGGGTTTGACGATCGGGCCAGCGATCTCCATTCGACGATCGGGCCAACGATCTCCGTTCGATGATTTGGCTGCGTTCGACGATTTGGCCAGAGAGCTCCGTTCGACGATATGGCAGCGGTCGACGATCTTGGTTCGACGATCGTCGAGCGCGGGGCGAATTGTGGCGTGTTTAACTCTGTCGACATGGAGTGTCGACAAAAGGGTTTTGGCGGGAGTTGACTAAATGTCCCGACACTATTAAATTGGTCGCAGATGTGTCTTGCTCCGGATTGGTGTACTGTGCGATGCATAGCCCCATTTGTCCAGGTCAGACCTGGATCGTGTCGTGTATTTCCCTTTTGTGGGATCCGACGGCTGTGGTTATTTCCCGGCGGGGTTATACCCGAGTACAGGGTTTCAAAATAATTATTCTTCTGCCGCTGGTTCTCTGTCTAAATTCTAGAGAGAAGGGAGAGCAAAGGATGAATAAGAAATCTAGATCCGGTCCTTGGAGGAGTTTCAGAGCTCCAAATTGCGAGCCGACTTCGGATCTACGAAGGCAAAGAGAGTGCGGTGTTTTTCATCCGCTTATATTTCCATGGTGTCAAGAAAGAACGTTAGGGTAACGATTCTCTACTTGAGCATGTGAAACTCTACTTCTTTTGCATAGGAAGCCCGCTCTCGCGAGTTTGCGGTGAGTTCGAGGCGTTTCTTCGGGTAGATATGCGAAGTCCCCGTTGTGTAGAGTTCGTAATCGAGAACGGACATAGGCATGATGTGTGAAGCCTATCCGGACATGTTGGTCTGGATCGGTGATGTTACATTGCATAAATGGCTGGAGAAGACTCCGTGCGAATGTTTGTTTTTCGGGTTTTTCTACGTGGTAGATTGAAACAGGGAGCCTTGGGGATTAACCCAAAGGTGCACCCGGAAAACTGGGCAGATGCGTGATTCTGCCAAATATGTGGGCCTGGGAGCCAACTTGAACATAACTGGGTTATGTGTTGTGTGTAAACGATTTGGGACTCGGGAAATTTTGACCAGCGCATATGTTTTAAATTAACGTTGCGGTGTGAGCAACGGGTCAGGTGGAACCATACCCGCTCTATGTCGTTCGGGTAAAGAGACCTAAAGTTACTTGGCACTTACCGTTGGCATAGATTGAGGGTCTTAGGTAGTGGCCATAAAGTCCAAATTCTCACGAGAGATTGCCGTCCTGGGGACGGTGGTGAGTCGGCGAACTTAGACCGTGATCACCGAGAATGTGCCCTGAGAGCACGGGGCGTGTGGTCGTGCATGCCAATGCCTGTGATGCAATGTATTTATATACTGCTTGGTTGTGCTAATAAAATGCCGGGAAGGAGAATCATCGCCCCAAGTTGGGGGCGGGATCGTTATAATTTGGTCAGCACTGCTGACCATTGCTTTTGTTTGCCACCGTGCGGTGGATTGTGCTTGCAGGTGCTGCTGGACCAAGCGGTCAATAGCGGGCTAAAGCCCAAATTACGAAGCCGGTTCTCGAAGGCCTAATTGGAGTGTTTTACTTGCTTTTGTTCATGTATGACCGGCATGCGTGTCGTGGTATGGAAACCATGTAATATGAGTAAATCATTTGTAAGGCCTTAAGGCCAGTACTTGTGTATGTACTTCATTCCTTTTTGGCTTGTTAGTTGACATTCATGCTTCGTGCTGGGTTCTTTTAATTGCAACTCTTAAAACTGCTTCCGCTAGAATGACTCCTTGTATGACGTTGGAATGGTTGGATGGTTTCCATTGAGTAACCACCCGGTCTGTCTGTGGTATATGGCGTCGGGCCCCGGCCGGACCTACTGTTATATGCTATGCGACGGATAGGGGGTGTTACAACTTGATTCTCTAAACTTTTAACAGTCCCCGTTAGGGTTCTTATCATAGCATAGCGTCATTAAAATTCATGTATTTTGAAAACTTCTCCTCCAAACTTGGAGGTTTTGGAAAATATTGAGGAGGTGGTGGTGGTGCAGAGAAATCATTTTGTGGTGGCGGGCGCATTGCGTTCGAGGGATTACTCCATGAAAAATTTGGGTGGTTCCGTAGAGCGAGATTACAACTATTTGGAAAAGCGAAACCCGGAGCAGGAAAATTAGCAGCAGAAAAATTTTGAAAAACATTTCTATGCATATTATTAACATAATCTAATTGTTCGGTAGCAGGAGTTGTAGATTCTCATACCTTAGGGGCGGAGGCAGCAGTCATCTCCTTTATCTTTTTATTTAAAATTTCTACCTGCAGAGATAGCTGGGAGATGTTGTCCACTTCAAATACCTGTAGGTTTGTTTGGGTGGGACCTAGGCACATTCTACTGATATGTGTTCATGGCCATGTCCTCGAAAAGCTCAAGAGCTGCTTTCGAGGTTTTGTGGTTTAAGGTACCACCAGAAGCTGCGTCTATCATTTGTTTTGTGCTTTGATTTAGCTCATTATAAAACGTCTGCACCTGCAACCATACAAGCATGGCATGGTGAGGGCATCATCTTAAGAGTTCTTTAAATCTTTCCCAGGTCTCATATAAGGTTTTAGAATCTCTTTGTCCAAAGCCAGAAATATCATTCCTAAGTTTTGTTGTTTTAGCTGGCGGAAAATACTTTGCCAGAAATTTTTCAGTTAGTTGATCCCAGGTGGTGATGCTGTTTTTTGGTAGAGTGTTCAACCATTGCTTAGCCTTGGTTCTTAGGTAGAAAGGGAAGAGACTTAGTCTAATAGCATCATTTGTAACACCATTGATTTTAAAGGTGTCACGAATCTCAAGAAAACTTGCTATATATGCGTTCGAATCTTCATCTTAAAGTCCGTCAAATTGCACATACTGCTGCACCATTTGAATTATGCTAGGCTTAAGTTCAAAATTATTATTAGCTATAGCAGGGCAAACTATGCTTGATTCTATACCCTCTAGATTTTGTCGTGCATAATAGGACATAGTCCTATACACGGCTTCCTCTACGACAGGTTCTTACATTCTTAGGGTAGAAAATGACTCGGAATCCTCAACCGGTATTTGGTGAGTAGGGCCTTGAAATCGCCATCTTCTCCGAAGAGTACGCTCAATTTCGTGGTCCAAGTAGAAAATATCCGACAGATTTCTGCGGGTCATTAGAAGAAGAGAAGATGAAGAAAGAGAAAAATAAACTAGAAAGAAAAAAAAGAGTTACTATATTTTTTTGAAAAAGATTTTTTTTTATGTTTTAACTCCCGAACTTCCCAAGGGCTACCCGATGAAGGATTCGCAAGTTACTGGACAAGATAGTGGCATTTAAAGCCACATTGACCTTTTTGAGTGAGTTAGGTGGCGTAGAAAAATTGTGTTGGATCCCTAGTTGGATTTGTGTTAGGTTCACTAATTAGGATGTCTGACCCACAATGTATAGCCAGGGTCATGTGTTTTGAGTACTGGAGTTTAGGCTAAGTCATTAGGTTCAACCTTACATGGACCATCCAGCAGAAGACCTCAGATTGACTCAAGACTTAGAAGAAATCAAGTTTAGAATTTTAAGTTCGGCGTTCGTCGAACTCAGCTTGACGATAGTCATGCTCTACTCAACGAACTCAGAGTTAATTCTCTAAGTTGAGCTGGACGATATTCGAGCTCAGGTCGACGAAGTCTAGAGTTCAGCCTTCAACACATTCTTTCCAGATTTAATTCGCTAAACTCAGCTCGATAAAGAGAGATTATCAGCTCGACGAACTTGGAGCGCAGATTAGTCAAGTTATCTCCAGAATGCAGTTCGCTGAGCTCAGATCGACGAATAAGTTTTCTCAGGTAGACAAATAGGATTTCTCTGCTTGATGAACTTGGATCTCCGGTAGACGAAATCAATTCAGAGATCGACGAATTCTGTCCAAGCCTGACTTAGTGTTTTTGCCTACTTTCTGTCCTTACTTTCTATATTATTTAATAGTGATTTCCCTGAGTAATTAATGCACATATTCTATGGAAAATAGCCATTATTGGCAGCATTGATTATGGTCTTCATCAAGTATTAATTACTTGCTTAATTTATTGGGACAGTTGAGAAAATCATTAAAGCAAATATTCTCCAACCGATCTTCATTCTACAAGCAATCAGCAATCAATGCAAGGAATTCAAAATTCAAGGAGAATTTCGACAGTGAATATATAAAAGAGATTTTCACTTTCAGACGGCAGAATAGAGCATAGAAGTAGAGCAAGTGATATAAAACAAGAAAAAATATACTGAGACATTCTCTGTGCAGAAAACATACTATTTTCTCCTTGTACTTTTTGAAGAAGAAGAACAACAACAATCACAATCAAGAGTCTACTTCAACCTCAATGCCAGGAGTTTTCAAGGACAAAAAAATGCTAAATCAGTCAGAAGTTCCTGGAATACTTCAAGTCATGGCTGAAGACCTATACCCTGAGCAAGGCTCCAAGTGACTTTGAAAGGAGCTCTAGACAACAACAAATCCACTAATCATCTCTGTTGATTTGATAAAGAGAATACACCATCAAATATCTCTCCCCACTCATGTATAAAGGGTTTATTAACTTCCTTCAAAAGTTTATTTTGGTTTTTGGGCACCTGATCAAAAGCTCAAAGGGTTGTGAGATCTCCCTGGAAATAAATCTTGTGGTGGCAGTCACCTGATCAAAAATTTGCTAGTGGATTCCTACCGTGGTGGTAGAATAATGGATGTACCCAGATTGGGGAACCACTGTAAAATTATTTTTATCGTCTGGTTGCCTCTTTTCTTTGTGCTATGATATACTGATGTGCTGTGTTAGAGTAGATTAACTTAGACTATTTTTCCTTTCTGTTATTATTGGTATCACAAACTTTTAACTCTGATAAAAATAAAAAACTTCCAAAAAGTTTTATTACACTATTCACCCCCCCTATAGAGTAAATCAGATCTAACCCCTATCTTTCAATTGGTATCAGATCAAGTTCCTTTGGTTGTACAAGTTAACTCTTGAATCAAAAGATCCTTATTAGATCTGATCTTCTTTTTTATATTTTTTCTGATTATTTTCATAGCATGACACAGAACAAGGATTATGCAAGCCCAGACCTCCAGTTTGCAACTTAAATAAGTTTGTCATCTGGAAGGCAAGAATTAGGCTTTATATGAATTCAATTGATGAGGACATATATAATTCTATTTTGACAAGTCCTCCTCAAACTATAGCTGATGCATCTACCTCTACTTCAAGCACTCATGCTATTCCACCACCTGAGTGGACAGAAGCTTAGAAAAAGGTAAAGATAGCAGATGCAAAGGCCATGAATATACGGGCCCAAACTATGTCAGATGACATCTTTCAAAATGTGGCTGAATGCACATCTGCCAAAGAAATCTGGGACTCTCTCAACCAGATGGTTGCTAGATCAGCAGATGAGAGAAAGGACAGGAGATCAACTCTCATCTCCCAATATGAGAACTTTAAGAAGGATGAATCAGAATCTGTTACTGACATATACCACAGATTAAGTTCAATTATCAGTGAGGTAAAGACCCTGGATAAAGATATCACTCTCAGTGATGTGAATGACAAAATCCTAATGTGCTTCCCCAGCAATTGGGATTCCAGGATATGGCCAATCAAGGAGGCCAGAAGCTTGAATGAGATTTCTACAGAATCTTTTCTTGGAAAGCTCAAATCATATGAGCAACTGATCAAGTCAAGAGAAGCTGCAGAGAAAAAGACTCCTCCACCAGCAAGTAAGGAGAAGAACATAACCTTCAAAGCTTCAGAAGGAATAGAAGCCCCAACTGCCAGTGAAGAACTTCTGAGACTCTTAGCCAAGAGATTCTACAAGATGGCAAGGAAGAACTTCAGAAGAAAGTCATCCAGGCAGGATGACAAACCAAGGTATGACAAGACACCCACTAAATAAATTGTTTGCTTTGGGTGCAGAAAACCAGGACACTTCATTTCAGAGTGTCCAGAAAATCAAAAGAACGAGAAAAGAAGAGAAAAGGACTCCTGGAAGCATCACTACAGCAAGCCATCCTCCAGCAAGCACAAGAGAAAAGAAAAGGGTTTTGTGGCTGAGACCTGGAGTGATATTGTTGGGTACATTGGTCAAATGTACCTGATTTGAAGAAGCCTCACCCATCTCAATGATATACATCATAATGTATTTGATGTATGTTTGAGTTACTTGTGCAGGTTAGGTATTCACTGGACTGAAGCTAAAACTTTCTAAGTCCATGTGTCGACACCCAGAGGGAAAAGTGTCGACACTTGAGAAAGCTTGTGTCGACACCCAGACAAGCAGTGTCGACACTTGGAGTCATTGTGTCAACACCTGGGATGAAGAGTCGACACCAGACAGAAAGTGTCGACACAAGGAGCTGTGTCGACACTCAGTGAAGAATAATGCAGAGAAGCAGTGTCGACACTTAGCAGAAGTGTCGACACCTAGAAGAGCTGTGTCTACATCAGAAAGTGTCGACACTTGGAGTTGTGTCGACACTCAGCAAAAGTCTGCAGAGTTCAAGTACAAGTGTCGACACTCAACACAATGTGTCGACACTATGAAGAAGAGTCAGCACTTGGAGTAAGTGTCGACACTCAACACAATGTGTCGACACTATGCAGAAGAGTCAGCACTTGAAGTAAGTGTCGACACTCAACACAATGTGTCGACACACCATCAGAGAAGTCAACATTTAAAGTATGTGTCGACACTCAGAACAATATGTCGACACACAGTTAAAGACTCAACACTGGAAGGAAGTGTCGACACAAGGAGCTGTGTCGACACTTAGCAAAGAACAGAAATATCTACAAAAATATTCTAAGTACAAGTATCGACACTAAGGGAATGTGTCGACACTCAGCTGAAGAATCTATATTGAAGACTTGTGTCGACACCAAGAAGCAGTGTCGACACTTGACAGATTCAACACAAGAAGTTGTGTCGACACAAAAGAGATGTGTCGACACTTAGAAGAATACAGTTAAAGAATGAAGAACAAGTACTTGTGTCGACACTCAATTTCAGTGTCGACACATGCAGAAGAATCTGTGTCGAGACATACAAGGAGTTGTGTCGACACCTTGTAGACTTGTGTCGACACTTACACAGCATGTGTCGACACTTGGTCTATAAGTGTCGACACTTAAGAACAGAAAGTCTCGACACTATCTGACAGTTAGAGAATTTCAAGAAGAGACTGGTTGACATGACAGCTGCCGATCCAGCCGGTCTACAGCAACTGTCAGGGAAGTCAGAAGTCTGTTATGAACCGGACCAGCCGGTTACCATGAAGAATGCCTATAAATAGGCACTCACAGTTTACAGAAACAGTTGTTGAAGCTATTTGAAGTAATTGATCAGATTATTCAAGTAATCAGAAAAGTGGTACACAAAGTATCAACACAAGAAGATCTGGCAGTCCAACTGCAGATCTAAGAAGTTGGAGAGAGAGAGCTCCAATCAAGAATTCAGTCTTTGGAACTAGGCTGAGAAGAAGGATTCAGAGGCATCTGGATCTTAAGAAGCAGAGGTCAAGGAACAACTGCAGAGGATTCAGACTTATTCAGTTCTACTCAAGAAGCTTTGAAGGAAGCTAAGTCAGTTTGGATCTATCTGAGTTCTTCCAAGAACTCAGCACGAAACTCACAACTCCTCTCTTATTTTCTGAGTTGTTGAGTTATTTGTTGTAATACTATTTTAACTTGTAGGATCTTTGGATCTGAGTGCATTGTAAGCCTAAATTTATAAAGGCTGAGGGTAGGGCTTGAGAGCCTGAGTGTAGGAGTTGAAGAACTCTGAGTGTAGGCCTTGATTGGCTGAGTGTAGGCCTGGGTGGCTGAGTGTAGGCCTTTGTGGCTGAGTGTAGGCTTTGGAGAAAGCTGAGGTGTAAGGCTTTGGGCCTGAGGTGTAGGAACCTATTTGGGTTCTGAGATAGTGGAGAAGTTAGGCCGAATCTAGTACACTGCTAGATAGGCGAAGGGGGAAAGTGGATGTACCCATATCTTGGGGAACCACTATAAAACACTGTGTGCTGTGCTGTGTTTGTGCTGTGGATGATCTGTGTGTGTTTGATTTTTGCTGATTGCTGTAATAGACTACTTAGAAATCTGTGATATAACTGTTTGGCTGCCAACAAAGTTAGAAAAGGATTAGGTCACCTATTCACCCCCCCCCCTCTAGGTGTTTAGGTACCATATCTTTCAAGTGGTATCAGAGCCAGGTTCCTCAAAACAAGGACTAACAGTCTAAGGAGATCCTGTTTGGCAGAAACAGTCTAAGTCAGAAAATAGCTTCAAGAAAATCAAGAACCATGGGTTCTTTTGAAAATCATAAAGAATTGGGTTCCATGAAATTACCTATTTGTAGAAAGGAAATTTTTGGGATCTGGAAAGAAAGGGTAAGGCTATTTATGGAGGCCTCAGACCCAAGAATCTACATCACAGTTAAGGAAGGGCCTTATGTGCCAATGAAGATCTCAGTATTGGATGCAAATCAGAGGACTCCAAAGGATTTCTCTGAGATGACCAAGGATGAAATTGTCCTAGTCACTATGGACAAGAGGGCACAAAACATAATAGTGAGTGCCATTGATGATGCAACTTTTCAGAACTTAATTCACTGTAAAATAGCAAAAGAAATGTGGGATACCCTCATTGTCTATATGGAAGGTTCTGAAGAAGTTAGGCAAGATAGGAAGTCCTTGCTTAATCAAGAGTATGAGAGCTTTAGGCAAGGCAAGGGAGATAGCATCACTGAATGCTACAAGAAGTTCTATAGAATAGTTAATGAACTCATGTCTTATGGAAGAGAGTTCAGCAACTATGAACTAAATGACAAATTCCTAAGGTCCCTAACCAAAGATTGGGACACCAAGATCTGTGCCATAAGAGAAATGGCAAAGTTGGGAGAAATTCCACCTCCTACACTATTTGGCAAGTTGTTGTCATATGAGATGCAGCTGACAGTGAGGAAAGAGGAGGAGAAATCAACAAGGACTGAGCACAAGGAAAGGACTGTTGCCTTCAAGACAGATGTTCCCAGAAAATGCAGGACTAAGTCATCAACTCCACCTCCAGAGGTAGTTGAATCTGAGTCAGAAGGGTCTGTCAGTACAAAGTCTACAAGCAGTGAAAGTGATGAAGACTTTGCTGCCTTCACTAGACACTTTCAGAAATTCCTGAAAAAGAAACAGTGGAGGTCCAGACCATCTGCTTACAAGGGAAAAGAAGTCTTGTATCAGGAGAAAAAGCCTTCTAAGAAGGACAGGAAGAAGACAAAGATGTAACACCCCCTATCCGTCGCATAGCATATAGCAGTAGGTCCGGCCGGGGCCCGACGCCATATACCACAGACAGACCGGGTGGTTACTTATGGAAACCATCCAACCAATCACAACGTCCTACACAGAGCATTCTAGCGGAAGCAATTTATAAGAGTTACAAATCAAGAACCCAGCACAAGCATGAATGTCCACTAAACCCAAAAGGAATGTTATTACAAAAATACTCAAAAGTCGGCCTTAAGGCCTTACAAAATGTTTCACTTGTCTTTTACATGATTTACAAACCTCGGCGCGCAAGCCGGCCATACATGAATAAAACATAAAACATTTCCACTTGGACCTTCGAGGGCCAGCTTCGCAAAAAGGGCTTTAGCCCGCTATTGACCGCTTGGTCCAGCTGCACCTGCAAGCAAACAAACCACCGCACGGTGGCAAACAAAGCAACGGTCAGCAATGCTGACCAAATTTTAACGATCCCGCCCCCAACTCGGGGCGGCGATGCTCCTTCCCTGCAATTCATTAAGCGAGCAATATAACCATAGCCATTACAACACAGGCGTTGGCTCGCACGGCCATACGCCCCGTGCACTCAGGGCACATTCTCGGTGAACCGGTCGATGTTACGTCAATTAAAGCCATTAACATTCCGGACTCACCGCCGCCTCTTAGACGGCCATTCCTATGAGCAATTTGTCTTCATGGTATTGGTCACGTCAATTTAAGCCATAGACCACCGAAGACCCCCATTTATGCCAACGGCGAGTCCCATGTAACCTTAGGTCGCTCTAACCGGACGACACAAAGCGGGTACGGCTCCATCTAACCCGTGCTCACATCGCAACGACAATTTAAGCCATATGCGCGGGTCAAACTTTCACCGAGTCCCATTCTACCGCAAGTCACATAACCTCGTTATGTTCAAGTTGGCTCTCAGGCCACCAAGTTGGCAAGACCTCGTGTCCGCCCAGTTTTCCGGGTGCACCTTTGGGTTAGTCCCCAAGGCTCCCTGCTGCAATCTACCGCGTAGAAAACCCGAAAACACCAAATAGCACGGAGTCTTCTCCGGCCTTATGCAATGCAACATCACCGATCCGGACTAACATGTCCGGGTAGGCTTCAACCAAAATGCCTATGTCCGTTCTCGCATACGGACGCTAAACAACTGGGACTTTACATATCTACCCGAAGGAACGCCTCCAACTCTTCGCAAACTCGCGAGAGAGGGCTTCCTATGCTAAGAAAGAGAGCTATCATGCTCAAAAGTGAGGATCGTTACACTTGCGTTCCTCTTTGGCGCCATTGAAAAGTAATCGGATAGAAATCACCGCACTTGCGTTGCCTCCGTGGATCCGGAGTCGGCTTGCGATACGGAGCTCCGAAGCTCCTACAATGGCGGATCTAGCTCTTCTTCCTCCAATGGCTTTCCTCTTTCTCCAAGGGTTTGGAGAGATAACAAGTGGAAAAAGTGAGGGTTTTCTAAGTCAAAACCCGGGTATATCCCTTCAGGAACAACCCCCAGCCATTGGATCCTCAATCAAGGAAATGAACGGCTTCGATTCGGGACTGAAATGCCCAATCTGGGCCGAACACGGCCTGGCACACGCCCGTGTCCAGGGTCGTGTGCCTCATTCGCCGTCAAAATCGAATCACCTGGAACCTCACACGGGCATCGAACACGCCCGTGTTCGATCTGACACGCCCGTGTTCCAACTGACACGGCCGTGTAGCTGGCCGTGTCCCCCATGATTTTCTCCCGTTTTCAACCCGAGCGCTGACACGGGTTCGGACACGCCCGTGTCCTAGCCCGTGTCACCTTGACACGCCTGGGCTCCAGGCCGTGTACAAGGTCTCGGCACTTCACGGCTAAGAGTCGACACGGGTCGACACGCCCTGCGACACGCCCGTGTCGCAGGCCGTGTGCCATGTCTCGACACACTGTCGACACCAAAGTGTCGACTTCGCGGGACGAGTGTCGACACGGGTTGACACGCCCTGCGACACGCCCGTGTCGCAGGCCGTGTGCCGCGTCTCGACACAACGTCGAAGCACTGTGTCGACTTCACGGCTAAGTGTCGACACGGGTCGACACGCCCTGCGACACGCCCGTGTCGCAGGCCGTGTGCCCAGTCTCGACACAATGTCGAGACCAAAGTGTCGACTTCACGCCTTAGTGTCGACACAGGCTTGACACGCCCTGGGACACGCCCGTGTCCCAGGCCGTGTGCCTGCAGCCAGAACTCAAACTGGCCCAAATTATTCCCCTTTGCTCCTTTGAGTTTCGGGGCGTTACAACTCTACCCCTCTTAAAAGAATTTCGCCCACGAAATTACATAAAGGGAAAAACATGTACAAAACAAAATTTGTACCTGAGCGGAACAACTCCGGATATTCGTCAAGCATCGTCTGCTCTCGCTCCCAAGAGAGCTCCTCACGACCGCAATTGTCCCACCGGACTTTGACCATCCTGATCTCTTTATTGCGTAGCCGCTTGACCTCCGAGTCCTCAATCCGCACGGGCTTGACTTTTGTCGTTAGCCCACTATCCACCGGCACTTGATTGGCCGCGATCACTTGCGTAGGCTCTTGCACCGCCTTCCGAAGCACCGAAATATGGAATACATCATGTAAACCACTTAGCTCCACTGAAAGCTTCAGCCGATAGGCCGCTTCTCCTACTCACTCCAGAACCTTGAACGGTCCAAGGTACCTCGGGCTTAGCTTTTTCAATCGCCGCACCCGCGAGACACCATTGAACGGCTTGATCTTCAAGTATACATAATCTCCCACAGCGAACTCCACGTTCCTGTGCTTGGCATTATAGTACTTTGCTTGCCGGTCCTGAGCGATGAGTAACCTCTCCCGAATGGTTCTCACCAAAGAAGTAGCATCATCCACTTCACTTCCGATCGCTTATACAACTTCGACTCGCCCGTTTCTAACCAAGACAACGGCGTGCGACATCTTCTACCATAAAGGGACTCGAAAGGCGCCATCTGAATACTTGCTTGGTAGCTATTGTTGTATGCGAACTCCACCAAATAAAGGTGGTCCTCCCATTGCTATCCAAAGTCCAAGACACACATGCGAAGCATGTCTTCCATCGTTCTATTGACCCTCTCGGTCTGCCCATCCGTTTGCGGATGGAAGGCTGTGCTAAACTTCAGCTTGGTTCCCAACATTTGCTGCACCAGCCTCCAATCATTGGACGTGAACCGCCCGTCTCGGTCACTCACGATGCTGCGGGGCACACCATGAAGCCGCACTATGTTATCCACATAAAGCTTCGCCAGCTTCTCCACCGGATCATCCTTCCTATACGGAATAAAATGCGACACCTTTGTTAATCGATCGACCACCACCCAAATGGCGTCGTTCCCCTTCTGCGACCTTGGCAAACCATGCACAAAGTCCATAGAGATGTCGTCGAATTTCCACTCCGGAATAGGCAAGGACTTAAGAAATCCTCCCGGCTTTTGGCACTCCGCCTTTACCAAGGCGCAGGTTTGGCACTTCGCTACATATAGCGCCACATCCTTTTTCAAACCCGGCCACCAAAATAGCTTCTTGATATCGCGGTACATCTTCGTGCTCCCCGGGTGAATCGAGTACTTGGTATGGTGCGCCTCGTACAACAACTCCACCCGTAAATCGCCCACGCTTGGGACGTACAGACGACCGTCTTTCCACAGCAATCCGTCCACCACGCCGAAATGAGAATTTGACCCATCCAGAGCCTCTATCATGAACTGCTTCATATGAGCATCCATATCCAAAGCCTGCCGAATCCGATCAGCCAGGTCATATTGAACTTCAGTCCAATTCAGAGCTACTTCAGCACTTGCTTGCTTATCCACACAAACAATCTCCAACGCCTCCAACTCCCGCACCAACCGCTCATCGTGCACCGATAGCCAATTGGCTTGAGCTGGGGCTCGGCGACTCAACGCGTCCGCAACCGCATTCCCTTTGCCAGGCACGTAGTGGATCTTGAATGTATAGTCTCCCATAAACTCCATCCATCTGCGCTGTCGTATATTCAGATCCTTCTGATCAATCAGATGCTTCACGCTCTTGTGACCGGCGTAGAGATCCACTTTCACAACGTATACAATTATGCCTTCATAGCTTCAAGGCAAAACTCACGGCCATACGCTATTATGCTTCCGTGTTGCAGTAGTACGCAACCCAAATCGCTGCCCTACGCGTCATTAAAAATCTCATTGCCTTCGGTTCCACTTGGCGAAGTCAGCACAGGCGTCGTAGTCAACCGACCTTATAACTCCTCAAAAGCTCGCGCGCACTCCGGCGTCCAAAAGAACTTATGCTCCTCCCTCGTCAAAGTAGTGAGAGGTAACGGTATCCGCGAGAAGTTCTCCACGAAGAGCCTATAGTAGCCGGCAAGCTCCAGCAAACTCCGGACTTCCGCTACCGTAGCCCGCTCAGGCCACTCTCGTATCGCAACAATCTTTGCCGGATCCACCGCAATACCCTCTCCACTCACTATATGCCCGAGGAACGCCACTGAGGATAGCCAAAACTCGCACTTCGAGAACTTGGCATACAACTGATTTCTCTTTAGCGTCTCCAACACCAAAGGAAGACGCTGGAAGTGATCTTCCTCCCTTTGCGGGTACACCAAAACATCGTCGATGAAGACGATCACGAACTGGTCCAAGTACTCCCTGAATGTCCTGTTCATAAAAATCCAGGAACACTGACGGCGCATTAGTCAGCCCAAACGGCATGACCGTAAACTCGTAGCGCCCGTGTCCTGTACTCAACATTTTCTTAGGGATATCCCTCTCCCTTATCTATTTAGAGTACGCCGTTGACCCTACCAACTGATCACAAAGATCATCGATCCTTGGGATTGGGTACCTGTTCTTTTCCGTCAACTTGTTGACCTCCCGATAATTAATACGCAGCCTCAGCCTTCCATCCTTCTTCTTAATAAAGAGGGTCGGTGCGCTCCAAGGCGAAGAACTTGGACGCGCATTCCCTTGCTCCAACAACTCTTGCAGTTGAACTTTCAGCTCCGCCATTACCTTAGGCGTTAGCCGATACGGAGATCGCGACACAGGCTTTGCACCTGACACTAGCTCCAGGAAGATCTGCGGGGAACAGATCAGGGTATTCCGACACCACTGAAATACAATCCAACGCGGGCTTCGGCTTTGCAACCTCTACTAGTGTAAAGAACAGTTCTGCTCCAGCACGAACCGCCTTCACCACCTGAAGAGCAGACGTCAACGTCTTGCTCGACCCCCTTTAAGTCCGTAAAAGTCATCTCACGGTTTGCTCCCAGCTTGACTTCCTTGCTACCACACTCTATAAGGGCCTGCTGCTCCGAGAGCCAATCCATGCCAAATATAACGTCAAACTCCACCAACGGAAGTAACGACGCTTGCAGATCGTACTCCTAATTCCCAAACCACAAACTAAGAGCAACGAATTCTACCCTCGCCGAACGAGCACCATTGGACTATAACGCATCCAATTTATCTCTTTCCATCGAAGGAGGTATTCCAAGGCACAATAAAATTCCTAATAAAGGAACGCGAAGTTCCCTAAACGAACGGTGCTCTTGAAGATAAAGTAAAGCCGCAGCAAAACTTAGCACAAATAGTTCTAAGCTAACATGCACAAGGGCGACAAGTATTTAAGGTAAAACTATCTTTAAACCGTACCTGTCATCACGACGGCGTGTTTCCTCCAGGGTTTTAGGCACTCACGGGCATAATGCCCCGGCTCCCCACAGTTGTAACATGTTCCCGGGGTTTGGCTTGTAGTTGCCCCCGAAGTACCAGAAGGAGCTGAACCCGAAGTCCTATGCTTCTTATACCATTTTCGATATGCCGACCTTGAGGTGTTCGGCACTTTGAATGCTGTTTCCTTCGCACTGACATCCTTGACTACTCCTGACATAGGTTTCTTCCCCTTCCGAGCACCATTCCAACAGTCTCGGGCAAAGTGCCCTTTCTTTCCACAAGTATAACAAGTGTAAGTAGCTTTACTAGTCGATTTCATAACCCCTTTCTCCAGCATTCTGCTGGATGCAGCTCTTATGGGGTTTGTATAGTTCGATACCATGGTCCCTGGCATCGGGAGGGTCTTCTTCAACTCTGCCTCCAATGATCTAGCTGATTCCACTAAGGCTCGGAATCCCAACAACTTTGGTCCTAGCAGTAGGACTCGTAACTCGGCGCGTAGGCCATTATAGAATCTATCGACTGTAGCTTGCTCATTATCCGACTCAAAGCATGGGTAGCGACTTATCATAAGAAAAGCTTGCAAATATTCCTCAACCGTGTGCGCTCCCTGCACTAAGTTCATAACCAACTGCTGCCCCAATGGTCTACCAAAGGTCATCTGCTGCATCGCGCCCACCGGCGTTGAAGCCACAGCAGGGGCGCAGGGTTGTACATTTCCTCCTAGCTGTGCACCCGTCACAGCGAACATCGCTTCTACAATCCTTCTAACGGTTTCATACGAAGGAGGAGGCTCAAACACCTCACCGGGTGCACTATGCTCCTCAGAAACCGGACATTCAGGCTGTCCAACACCGCTTCCGGTCACCTATAGTGGT
Organism: Platanthera guangdongensis; assembly: GCA_039583875.1. Taxonomy (NCBI): domain Eukaryota; kingdom Viridiplantae; phylum Streptophyta; class Magnoliopsida; order Asparagales; family Orchidaceae; genus Platanthera; species Platanthera guangdongensis. The sequence continues at coordinate 74,173,830 of CM077157.1, forward strand.
ACAAAACACCGTTAAGCGACCAAATAACATTGCAAACAGCAATTATAGGAACACGCAGGTTCCTCAAACACGAGTATTTTCATTCCTAAGTGGACATTCATGGGTTCTCTTTACTGTTATAACGATGACGCACACAATGTGCTCACCACCCCTTAAAAAGAATTCGCCCACGAATTCAGTTCAAGCCCGACCAAAACCAGTAGTCTGATACCAAATTGTAACACCCCCTATCCGTCGCATAGCATATAACAGTAGGTCCGGCCGGGGCCCGACGCCATATACCACAGACAGACCGGGTGGTTACTTATGGAAACCATCCAACCAATCACAACGTCCTACACAGAGCATTCTAGCGGAAGCAATTTATAAGAGTTACAAATCAAGAACCCAGCACAAGCATGAATGTCCACTAAACCCAAAAGGAATGTTATTACAAAAATACTCAAAAGTCGGCCTTAAGGCCTTACAAAATGTTTCACTTGTCTTTTACATGATTTACAAACCTCGGCGCGCAGGCCGGCCATACATGAATAAAACATAAAACATTTCCACTTGGGCCTTCGAGGGCCAGCTTCGCAAAAAGGGCTTTAGCCCGCTATTGACCGCTTGGTCCAGCTGCACCTGCAAGCAAACAAACCACCGCACGGTGGCAAACAAAGCAACGGTCAGCAATGCTGACCAAATTTTAACGATCCCGCCCCCAACTCGGGGCGGCGATGCTCCTTCCCTGCAATTCATTAAGCGAGCAATATAACCATAGCCATTACAACACAGGCGTTGGCTCGCACGGCCATACGCCCCGTGCACTCAGGGCACATTCTCGGTGAACCGGTCGATGTTACGTCAATTAAAGCCATTAACATTCCGGACTCACCGCCGCCTCTTAGACGGCCATTCCTATGAGCAATTTGTCTTCATGGTATTGGTCACGTCAATTTAAGCCATAGACCACCGAAGACCCCCATTTATGCCAACGGCGAGTCCCATGTAACCTTAGGTCGCTCTAACCGGACGACATAAAGCGGGTACGGCTCCATCTAACCCGTGCTCACATCGCAACGACAATTTAAGCCATATGCGCGGGTCAAACTTTCACCGAGTCCCATTCTACCGCAAGTCACATAACCTCGTTATGTTCAAGTTGGCTCTCAGGCCACCAAGTTGGCAAGACCTCGTGTTCGCCCAGTTTTCCGGGTGCACCTTTGGGTTAGTCCCCAAGGCTCCCTGCTGCAATCTACCGCGTAGAAAACCCGAAAACACCAAATAGCACGGAGTCTTCTCCGGCCTTATGCAATGCAACATCACCGATCCGGACTAACATGTCCGGGTAGGCTTCAACCAAAATGCCTATGTCCGTTCTCGCATACGGACGCTAAACAACGGGGACTTTACATATCTACCCGAAGGAACGCCTCCAACTCTTCGCAAACTCGCGAGAGAGGGCTTCCTATGCTAAGAAAGAGAGCTATCATGCTCAAAAGTGAGGATCGTTACACTTGCGTTCCTCTTTGGCGCCATTGAAAAGTAATCGGATAGAAATCACCGCACTTGCGTTGCCTCCGTGGATCCGGAGTCGGCTTGCGATTCGGAGCTCCGAAGCTCCTACAATGGCGGATCTAGCTCTTCTTCCTCCAATGGCTTTCCTCTTTCTCCAAGGGTTTGGAGAGATAACAAGTGGAAAAAGTGAGGGTTTTCTAAGTCAAAACCCGGGTATATCCCTTCAGGAACAACCCCCAGCCATTGGATCCTCAATCAAGGAAATGAACGGCTTCGATTCGGGACTGAAATGCCCAATCTGGGCCGAACACGGCCTGGCACACGCCCGTGTCCAGGGCCGTGTGCCTCATTCGCCGTCAAAATCGAATCACCTGGAACCTCACACGGGCATCGAACACGCCCGTGTTCGATCTGACACGCCCGTGTTCCAACTGACACGGCCGTGTAGCTGGCCGTGTCCCCCATGATTTTCTCCCGTTTTCAACCCGAGCGCTGACACGGGTTCGGATACGCCCGTGTCCTAGCCCGTGTCACCTTGACACGCCTGGGCTCCAGGCCGTGTACAAGGTCTCGGCACTTCACGGCTAAGTGTCGACACGGGTCGACACGCCCTGCGACACGCCCGTGTCGCAGGCCGTGTGCCATGTCTCGACACACTGTCGACACCAAAGTGTCGACTTCGCGGGACGAGTGTCGACACGGGTTGACACGCCCTGCGACACGCCCGTGTCGCAGGCCGTGTGCCGTGTCTCGACACAACGTCGAAGCACTGTGTCGACTTCACGGCTAAGTGTCGACACGGGTCGACACGCCCTGCGACACGCCCGTGTCGCAGGTCGTGTGCCCAGTCTCGACACAATGTCGAGACCAAAGTGTCGACTTCACGCCTTAGTGTCGACACAGGCTTGACACGCCCTGGGACACGCCCGTGTCCCAGGCCGTGTGCCTGCAGCCAGAACTCAAACTGGCCCAAATTATTCCCCTTTGCTCCTTTGAGTTTCGGGGCGTTACAAAAGACAAGCAAGGCAACTGGATCAAAGATTGTGTGCTACTGCTGCAATAGACAGGGTCATGTCATAGCTGATTGTCCTGAGAAAAGAAAAGAATCCAGTGACAGGAAAAAGACTCACTTCAAAGGGAAGAAAGAGAAGTCTTTTGTTGCCAAGAATGAGAAGACTCTTTCAGATATTTCTTCTTCAAACACTGATACTGATGATGAAGCCTACATAGGGCTATTTGCTGAAGAAGAAGAAGAAGAATTTATGCAGATCTTGGAGTCAATTTATGAACAAGAAGACTGCCAGTGCCAAGGACTGATGGCATTGACTGAGAGTGCCAAAATCCTGGAGCAGCCAGAACCTAGTCAGGTACAAAGTCCAACTCTAAGTTCAGTTTCTTGTTCTAGTTCAGAATCAGAATCACCTTCATCAAATGATGGAAGTGGTTCTTAGTCTGAGGATGATATTCATCAGCTCATAGATGAATATAAGGTGCTGTTACAGGCTTATAAGAAAAGCAAGTCCCTTGCCAAAAGTCAGGCAAAGGAAATTGCTAATCTAAAAGCTGCTGCAACAGACCTTGAGAAGCAGTATGATCAAAAACTGAATGAAGTAGCCAGGCTGAAACACATTACAGTGATTCAGATGGGTACTATTACATTTAAGAATGATCAAATTAAGAGACTGGAGACAAATCTTCAGAAAGAGAGAGAACTGGTTGCAAAGTTTTCAAAGCCTAAATCAGTTCTACCTTTGATTGATGATTTTATTCATCACAAAGGCAAGGCTGGACTGGGTTTTGTTAAACCTGCTAGGACTGTTCAGGATCAGTCCAAGCCCAAGGGCAAGGCCCCAACATTAAATCAGTCAGCTGTAGTTAAGACAGCAAAGTCTGTACCTAAGCAAAGGTACAATAAGTTTGAATGTTGGTGTTGTGGCAAGGTTGGCCACTTTGCCTTGGATTGTTGGCACAATGCCAGTGCCAAGTTGAGTAGCAAGTTACCTGGTGGAAAGCCAGTAGGTAGCTGTGTCATGTTGCAAACTAACAATCACCAAGGACCCAAGTTTACTTTGGGTTCTAAGGTTCATTAATTTGTTTTGCAGGTGAATCCAAGTGGCCATACCCCAACATGGTACTTGGATAGTGGATGTTCCAGACATATGACTGGAACAAGGGGACTACTGAAGGACTACATTCCAATCAAAAATGGTCCTAAAGTGACCTTTGTTGGTTCTGAAAAAGGAATCATCAAAGGGTTTGGTAACATTTCTTCAAACCTTGTTACCATTACTCAAGTGGCTTATGTTAAAGGGTTGAAACACAACCTTATATGTATAAGTCAGTTAAGTGATGTAAGGTATGACATCTCATTTGTTAAAAATGGTTGTCATATCAAGAGGTCAAGTGATCAAGAGATCATTTTGACAGGATATAGAAAGAGGAATGTCTACTGTCTAGACATCATGATTGAGAACAATGGTTCTCCTGTTTGTCTTGTAGCTGATGAGACAGTCTCTCATTGTGTCAAGTGGCACGAGAGGCTAGCTCATCTTAACTACAAGACTATTAGCAAACTCTTTAGCAAAGAGTTAGTGAGGAATGGTCCTCAAGTTAAGTGTGTTAAAGATGACATTTGCTCAGCTTGTCAAAAGGGCAAGCAGACCAAATCCACCTTTAAAAGCATTGAGAACAAAGATGCTGTGAGGTGCTTATACCTCTTGCATATGGATCTCTTTAGTCCAATGCCAGTTCACATCTTAGGTAGGAAGGTCTATACCTTTGTAGTTGTTGATAACTACTCAAGGTTTTCCTGGGTGTTCTTCTTAAGGCAGAAATCTGAAACACCTAGTGTCTTCTACAGCTTTGTCAAGCAAATTCAGAATGAACTAAATAGTACTGTGGTCAAAATTAGAAGTGACCATGGTACTGAGTTTCAATCTGAAATCATGACAAAACTATGTGAAGACTTTGGGATATTTCAAGAATTCTCTTCACCTAGAACACCTCAGCAAAATGACATTGCTGAGAGGAAGAATAGAACCTTGATAGAGGCTGGTAGAACCCTACTTAGTGATACATCACTGCCTGAGTATTTCTGGGCTGAAGCAGTTAACACTGCATGCCATGTGATAAATAGGGCTACCATCACTAAAAGACTAAACAAGACCCCCTATGAAGTAGTGAAAGGCAGGAAACCAAACCTATCCTATTTTAGGATCTTTGGTTGCAAATGCTTCATACTTAATAATGGGAAGTCTTACATAACTAAGTTTGCTGCCAAGTCCCAAGAGGGAATTTTTGTTGGGTACAGCAACAATAGTAAGGCTTATAGAGTATACAACTTGATTACACAAGTTGTAGAGGAGACTGTGCATGTAGTTTTTGATGAGACAAAACTTATTAACAATGAGTTGTCTAGCAATGTATGCAGCCCCACAGGTTTGACAAAGAAATTGGACAAGCTTACTATAGAAGAGATGCCTGCTGAAAGACAGCAAGTAGAAGGCAATAGCAGTTGTCCAGGGGGAGAACTACATGTGCCAATAGCTGAAGAAATACAAGAAGTACAGCATGATGCAGATGCTGAAGAAGTTCAACCTGAAGCTAGGATGCCTCCAGCCCACAGGCATCTAAGAGATCATCCAGTAGAGCTGATTATTGGAGATCCAAGACAAGGAGTTCAGACAAGGAGCAGAAATCAGAATGCTGCAGTATATTCTAGTTTTCTGTCTCAAATAGAACCAAAGAAATTTGAAGAAGCTATACAAGATCCTCAGTGGACTGAAGCTATGCAAGAAGAACTTAATCAGTTCAAAAGGTGCAAGGTTTGGGAGCTGGTTCCAAAGCCTAAAGACCACAATGTTATAGGAACTAAGTGGATCTACAGAAATAAGTTAGATGAACAAGGGGTCATCATAAAGAATAAAGCAAGACTGGTTGCAAAAGGATATAGGCAAGAAGAAGGTATTGATTTTGATCAAACCTTTACCCCAGTAGCCAGACTGGAGGCTATAAGGATGTTCTTGGCCTATGCAACCTATCAAGGATTCAAGGTATACCAAATGGATGTCAAGTCAGCATTCCTAAATGGTAATTTGAAAGAAGAAGTCTATGTGGAGCAGCCATCAGGTTTTGTTGATCCAACTCAACCTCATTATGTCTATAGACTTAGGAAAGCATTGTATGGGTTAAAACAAGCTCCTAGAGCTTGGTATGAAACCCTATCTAGTTTCCTCATTGAGAACAAGTTCACAAGGGGGAAAATAGATAAGACTCTATTCCTTAAGGAATCTAGAGGCAAAGTCATACTTGTCCAAATATATGTAGATGACATTATATTTGGGTCTACTGAAAGTAGCCTTTGCAAAAAGTTTGCAAAGCTTATGCAAAGTCAATTTGAGATGAGTAGTATGGGAGAGCTAAAGTTTTTCTTGGGTCTCCAAGTTAAACAGACTGAAAGTGGCTTGTCCATATGTCAGTCCAAGTTCACCCTAGAACTCATAAGGAAATATGGTATGGATTCATCCAGTACCATGAAGACTCCTATGGGGTCAAGTGTGTCTCTTAGCAAGGATAATGCAGGGAAACCTGTAGATGAAACTTTGTATAGAGGGATAGTTGGCTCCTTACTATACTTGACTGCAAGTAGGCCTGACATTATGTATGCTACATGTGTTTGTGCCAGGTATCAAGCCTGCCCTAAAGAGTCTCATTTGACTGCTATCAAAAGAATATTGAGATATCTAAAGGGCACTCCCTATCTAGGCCTCTGGTATCCTAGGAATGGAGATTTTGATCTAATAGGTTATACAGATGCAGACTTTGCAGGATGCAAAGAGGATAGAAAGAGCACAACTGGAACCTGTCAATTCCTAGGTGGAAGAATAATTTCATGGAGCAGCAAAAAGCAGACTAGTGTGGCTATCTCCACAGCTGAGTCAGAATATGTAGCTGCAGGAAGTTGCTGTGCTCAACTTCTATGGATTCAACATCAGCTAGTGGACTATGGATTTCAGGTAAGTAGAACTCCACTTTACTGTGATTCTTCAAGTGCTATTTCAATAGCTAACAACCCTGTATCTCATAGTAGAACAAAACATATTGAGATTAAATATCACTTTCTTAGGGAGCATGTAGAAAGAAATGATATTGCACTTGAATATGTTAAAACTGATAATCAGATAGCTGACATGTTTACTAAGCCCTTAGAAGAAGCTAAGTTTAATAGATTCAAAATTGAACTAGGTATGATAAACTTAGACTAAGTTTACAGAATAGAAAATTGACTAAGTAAAAAGGTGTCGACACATAGACAAGTCTATGTCGACACAGAATAAAAGTGTCGACACTTCAGGAAAAAGGTGTCGACACGTCTAGGAAGTTGGTGTCGACACTTCAATGTTAGTGTCGACACATGTCGAGTAGGTGTCGACACATCCAATGTGGTGTCGACACTTAAGTTTTACTCAGAATTTTCTAAGTAAAGTCTCGACTATTCGTCGAGTAGAGTGGTGTCGACACATAAACATGTGTCGACACATAATATCTGTTGACTAAACTTGTGTCGACCCATATGTGTCGAGACATTATAAGTAAGTGTCGACACTTATTGCCAGTGTCGACACATGTTAAGCTAGATATCCCGCCTGTTCATCTTCAAAATTAGACAGGTATAAATAGGGTTCTATCTTTGATTGTCGACACGTTTTCAAAGTTTCAAGACCAAAACTCTTGTGTCGACATTTCTCTTTTCTCAAGACTAAATCTCCAAACCCTAATGGCTCCCAAGCTCGAGGAGAATGTTAACGAAGGCTATGAGCTCGTGCGAGGTGCATTCGATGAAGCTGATCAAGAACTCAAGGCGGTAGTAACCCTAATTGCCGATTCTGGATTGGAATACTTGACTTCAGAACCAACGAAGATTTGGAAAAAGGAAGTTCTTGAATTCCTCCATGGAGCTGCTGTAGATGACTCTGGATTCAGGATCAAATCCAGAGTTCATGGGACTAAGGTCAAAGTTTCACCAAAGAATCTGAGAAAGGTACTCCAGCTACCTAAAGCACATGATGAAGAGGAAGTAACTGCTTCAAAGACCAGGGAAGCTCTTACTTGGTGTGGACTAGATCCAAAGATGAAGGTAGGATCAGTCTTTAACAGGAAAGGCATGAACAATCAAGGGAAATTCATGTCTGAAATAGTGGGAAAGGTCATTCTCAGTAAACCTGGAGGGCATGACAGGGTGTCAGCCTCAATGTTCAATATCATGACAAGAATCATCTTCACCCTCAAAACAGATTGGTCAATGGTCCTCTATGAAAAGATCAAGGAAAGTCTGAAAAAGCCCAATCTGTGCAGAATTATAAGTCTCTACCTGGCTGGTACAATACCAGAGGTAATGAGTACAGTTGCTGGAAGCAAGATCAATCATATGAGAAAGATGGATTCCAGGATATTTTTTAGATGAGAAAGGGTGTTGTCAAAGGACATGCCTACCCCTGAGAAGCCAATATCTGAGAAAGTTACTCCTCCCAGGAAGAAGAGAAAGACTGCTGCTGTGACAGACAAGTCCTCCAGCAGTTCTGATAGTGAAGAACAGGTTGTTTTCACACCTGATGACCATGAAGAAGTGACTGCAGAGAAAACTCCTGCTCCTCAAGATGTAGCTGAGATCCAGGGGGAGCTGCCTCCAGCTAGCCCCATCCATAGGGATCACTGCCAGGGGGAGCTTCCAGCAGTAGAAGAACCATCTACTCTGGACAGTGAGCAAGCCACCACCATTATTCAAGAGGTACTCACTGACTTAAAAACTTCAGAATATCTTATTGAAGATGCTGATTTGTCTGATGTTCCTCAGCAAACTCAGCTACCTAGCCAAGCTCCAGATGTTGGTCATGAAGACACATCTGCTGTTGTGCAAAATGTTCCAGATACTACTCAAGTAGTTGAAGAACCAAGTACTTCTCCTGCACAGTCACCTCCTGAATACACAATGGAAGACCTCTTTCTGAATTTAGATCAAGAGGATTTTGACATGGACAAGGTTGCTGCTGAAGATAAGAGTGCTGCTGCTGAGGGGGAGCACATATCAGTTCAGGATGAGCCTTTAAGGCCAGAGACTGAGAAGGCACTAGATGTGCAAGCTGAAAAACAAGAGAGCCCTAAGAATAGAGTTGATATTGCAAGCACCTCTGCCTCTGAAGATGAGGAGAGTGCTAGGGCTAAAAAGAAGAAACTCTTTGTATTCAAGAGAAGAAGTCAGAGCTACAAGAAAGCCCTCCAATCCATTGCCCCACAGCCCATAGTTCAGCAAGCTCCAACTGCTGACTATAGTGCTTCACTGATTGCACTACAGCTCAAGCTGGATGAGCAAAGGAAGGCTATAGAGACTTATGTTGATGAAGGACACAAGACCCTACAATTTGATCTGGCACAGGAAATCAAGTCAATAAGGTTTGAAATGAACCTTAATAAAAAGGAGATGACTGACTGCTTCCACAAGGGTGGGAATGCAGTAGTCTATTTGGCTACTCACCAGGAGAAGATCAAGACTCAAGTAGATGATATAGCATTGAAACAAGGCTATGTGCTGGAAAATAAATTAAGGATGAATGATAATTTGACTGCATCCCACAATGCTACAGTCACTGAATTAAAGAATAAGTCTGCTGAACCATTTACATTTGCTGCTGCTGCAAAGGCTGATTTTGATAAAATCTTTCAAGCTGAGATTACTACTGTCAAAACTGCTATACAAGATTCCCAGAAAGCAATCTCAGAACAGCTTACAAAGCTTAAACCCTACTTTAAGAATGGAATAAGGTATTTGGATAGTCAGATTAGATTCCAAAAGGATGATGTAAGAGATCATGTGGCCCAAGAAGTCATAAAGGGGGAGAGAGTGTTAGTCAAGGCAAGTTCTGAGCATGCAAAATGGATATCAAATTCAATCAGGGCTACACTTGGATATCCTCCCCTGTGTGATGACAATGAAGTTGCTGAATCTGGACTGAACCCTGCCTATTTTGGAGGTGAGCCACAAGAAGTCGCTCAAGTCATTTATCCACCTCTAGATTTTGAAATGATTCATGCAGAGGTGAGCACTATGTATAGCCCATCTGGGGGCAATGACAATGTTCATTTAGAAAAGGTTGTTCAACCTATAACAGCAGCTATGCAAGAGGCTTTGGACAAAGAAGAAGAGACAAGGCTGTCAAAGAAGAGGTTTAGGGAACTAGCAGAACAAAAGCCAGATTTTGAACAGTGGAGCCCTACCTCTAGAAATATCATTCTAACTGCCTGGAAAGCTGCTAAAGACAACACTACTGATAGAAACAAGTGGTTCTCAGAAGCTGAATGGAGGAAGCATGAGATCAGGCAGGAAGCCATTGTCCAGTACAGAAGAAAGGCTACGTTAGGAAAGCTACCTCCTACTGCAGTGGAGCCTAGCAAGTACTTTCCTAAGCCCTATCATTATTTTGAGAGACAGAAAATCAAGGCTGAAGAACAAAAGAAGAAAGACTCAAAAGGCAAGAAGCCTGCTGATGCTGAGCCTACTGCTACTGCTGCTGTCAAAGCTCAAGTTAAAGCTAGAAAAGGAATTGTTATCAAAGAACCTGAACAGAAATAGATTAGGAATTAAACTTGAAGCTTGTTGTAATCTTTTAAATGAAAAACATTTTTGTACAACATTGAAAATGTATAAGGAACAATGTTAGAACAATATATGATAAATATAGTATGATTGTTCTGAAATGTGTTTGTTTCTTATTTGTTCTGAAATGTTGAATGTGTATATGTGTGAAGTTTTACATGTTCATGTTAACCCTGCTGATTATAATCTGCTTTTCATCATTTTGTAATTTTTAATTATGAATGGTGTATATCATTGACTAAGGGTTATGACTTCTCCAAATAGGGGGAGATTGTTGGGTACATTGGTCAAATGTACCTGATTTGAAGAAGCCTCACCCATATCAATGATATACATCATAATGTATTTGATGTATGTTTGAGTTACTTGTGCAGGTTAGGTATTCACTGGACTGAAGCTAAAACTTTCTAAGTCCATGTGTCGACACCCAGAGGGAAAAGTGTCGACACTTGAGAAAGCTTGTGTCGACACCCAGACAAGCAGTGTCGACACTTGGAGTCATTGTGTCAACACCTGGGATGAAGAGTCGACACCAGACAGAAAGTGTCGACACAAGGAGCTGTGTCGACACTCAGTGAAGAAGAATGCAGAGAAGCAGTGTCGACACTTAGCAGAAGTGTCGACACCTAGAAGTGCTGTGTCTACATCAGAAAGTGTCGACACTTGGAGTTGTGTCGACACTCAGCAAAAGTCTGCAGAGTTCAAGTACAAGTGTCGACACTCAACACAATGTGTCGACACTATGAAGAAGAGTCAGCACTTGGAGTAAGTGTCGACACTCAACACAATGTGTCGACACTATGCAGAAGAGTCAGCACTTGAAGTAAGTGTCGACACTCAACACAATGTGTCGACACACCATCAGAGAAGTCAACATTTAAAGTATGTGTCGACACTCAGAACAATGTGTCGACACACAGTTAAAGACTCAACACTGGAAGGAAGTGTCGACACAAGGAGCTGTGTCGACACTTAGCAAAGGACAGAAATATCTACAAAAATATTCTAAGTACAAGTGTCGACACTAAGGGAATGTGTCGACACTCAGCTGAAGAATCTATATTGAAGACTTGTGTCGACACCAAGAAGCAGTGTCGACACTTGACAGATTCAACACAAGAAGTTGTGTCGACACAAAAGAGATGTGTCGACACTTAGAAGAATACAGTTAAAGAATGAAGAACAAGTACTTGTGTCGACACTCAATTTCAGTGTCGACACATGCAGAAGAATCTGTGTCAAGACATACAAGGAGTTGTGTCGACACCTTGTAGACTTGTGTCGACACTTACACAGCATGTGTCGACACTTGGTCTATAAGTGTCGACACTTAAGAACAGAAAGTCTCGACACTATCTGACAGTTAGAGAATTTCAAGAAGAGACTGGTTGACATGACAGCTGCCGATCCAGCCGGTCTACAGCAACTGTCAGGGAAGTCAGAAGTCTGTTATGAACCGGACCAGCCGGTTACCATGAAGAATGCCTATAAATAGGCACTCACAGTTTACAGAAACAGTTGTTGAAGCTATTTGAAGTAATTGATCAGATTATTCAAGTAATCAGAAAAGTGGTACACAAAGTATCAACACAAGAAGATCTGGCAGTCCAACTGCAGATCTAAGAAGTTGGAGAGAGAGAGCTCCAATCAAGAATTCAGTCTTTGGAACTAGGCTGAGAAGAAGGATTCAGAGGCATCTGGATCTTAAGAAGTAGAGGTCAAGGAACAACTGCAGAGGATTCAGACTTATTCAGTTCTACTCAAGAAGCTTTGAAGGAAGCTAAGTCAGTTTGGATCTATCTGAGTTCTTCCAAGAACTCAGCAAGAAACTCACAACTCCTCTCTTATTTTCTGAGTTGTTAAGTTATTTGTTGTAATACTATTTTAACTTGTAGGATCTTTGGATCTGAGTGCATTGTAAGCCTAAATTTATAAAGGCTGAGGGTAGGGCTTGAGAGCCTGAGTGTAGGAGTTGAAGAACTCTGAGTGTAGGCCTTGATTGGCTGAGTGTAGGCCTGGGTGGCTGAGTGTAGGCCTTTGTGGCTGAGTGTAGGCTTTGGAGAAAGCTGAGGTGTAAGGCTTTGGGCCTGAGGTGTAGGAACCTATTTGGGTTCTGAGACAGTGGAGAAGTTAGGCCGAATCTAGTACACTGCTAGATAGGCGAAGGGGGAAAGTGGATGTACCCATATCTTGGGGAACCACTATAAAACACTGTGTGCTGTGCTGTGTTTGTGTTGTGGATGATCTGTGTGTGTTTGATTTTTGCTGATTGCTGTAATAGACTACTTAGAAATCTGTGATATAACTGTTTGGCTGCCAACAAAGTTACAAAAGGATTAGGTCACCTATTCACCCCCCCCCCCCTCTAGGTGTTTAGGTACCATATCTTTCAGATATTGAAGGTGAATCCTCATCTTCTAGCTCCAGTAAAGAGGAAGAAGAAGCTAAGGCAAGGGAAGTTTGCCTTATAGCTATCAATGCCTCTTGCAACCCATCTGATGCTGAGGAACAAGCAGAAGAGTCAGATAATGAAACATCTGAATCAGAGGCAGATCAGGTATTGTCCTCCTTTTATTATAATTTAGATAGTTTTAAGACTGAATTTAAATCTTTGTGTATTTACTTGATTAATTTTGAAAAATAAATTAAAACTCTTAGAGAAAAATTATTTGAACAAGATAACCTGTTTTTTGAAAAAATTAAACTAAAGGATGAATTAACTCTAGCAAATGAGAAAATCATATCATTTAAATCTGAGTTAGCTGAGGCAAAGCAACTTGAAGAATCCCTAAATGGGAGAAGCATCAAGATGATGGATATCACAAGCACAGTAAATGTCAGGCTAAATGGCAAGCCGGACTTAGGTGCTTGATCAAGCCAACCCCACTAATTCAGAAGAATATAATAACTATTACAATTAAATTTGTTTCAGAAAAAAGAAAAGAGAAGATAGATAATGATAAAAATGTTAAACAAACTGAATTAAAACAAATGAATAAGAAAAATAAAAGGAATAAGAAAAATCCCAATTCTAATAATGTTCAACAAATTTTGTCAAACTCAGATCGACGAAATGGGTACAGTTCGTCGAACTCAAGTTGACAAACTCCGAACGTAGATTTCCACTATAATTATTCGTTGAAGTATGATCGACGAAACAAGTATGGTTTATCGATGCGAGATCGATGATTTTGGGGCTCAGAAAATGACTACTTTCATTCTCTAAGTGGAGTTCGACGAACTCATCCCCATTCGTCGAACTCAGATCGACGAACTCAATTGAATTCGTCGAACCCAGTTCAAGTTAACAGAAATTTTAATTTCTCTAAAACTTAAAATCAACCAAGATCATCCATAAAGCATTTTAATCAATGGATTATTTCACCTAGAAGATATCATCCATTAGGTTATAAATGTCAGCCTGAATACTCATATAACTCAAGTTTTAATTATGTGAAGAAAAAAGGACCCAAGGTAACCTGGGTTAAAAATAGCTAATCTGTTTCATTGCAGGTGAAAGACTATCCCACCACAGAGCAACAGTGGTATCTGGATAGTGGTTGTTCTAAACATATGACTGGAAATACGAATAACCTAATCAATTACAAGTCAAAGCTAGGAGCCAAAGTAATATTTGGTGACTCCAATTGTGGCCATACTGAAGGCTATGGAAAGGTTAAGATTGGTGCAGTCACCTTCAAGAAGGAAGCCTATGTAAGTGTACTAAAGCACTACTGATATCCATAAGCCAGTTATGTGATAAAAGATTTCAGGTATCATTTACTAAAACTTCCTGTATTATTACTTCTTTAGATAACCACGTAGTATTGACTGACACTAGAGTAGGAAACATTTATGTAGTTAATTTCCAGTCAGCAAAATCTGAAACTTGTTTATTTAATCAAACTAGTAATAACAATGACCTTTGGCATAGGAGATTATGTCATATTAATTTGAAAAACATTGCTAAACTATCTAGGGACAACCTTGTTAGAGGATTGCATTCTTGCCCTACAAGAAAGAAAGCCTTTGCAAGGCTTGTCAATTAGGCAAGCAAACTAAAAATAGTTTTAAATCTATAAATAAAAGTGACTCACCTAGAATATTGTACCTGCTACATATCGACCTTTTTGGCCCAATTGTTGTACAAAGCCTAGGAGGAAAATCTTATACTTTAGTGATTTTAAATGACTTCTCTAGATTCACTTGGGCATTCTTTCTGAGATCTACGTCTAATAACTTCAAGGTTTTTATAGATTTTCTCAAGAACATACAGATTGAGTACTCTACTCCAGTTGCATTGATCAGAAGTGATCATGGTACTGAGTTTGAGTCTCTTCTTATGCAAGAGTTCTGTGAGAAGGAAGGTATCAGGCACTGCATCTCAGCTCCTAGAACACCTCAACAAAATGGGATTGCTGAAAGGAAAAATAGAACCCTAATTGAATCTGCAGGCACATTACTTGCAGATGCTCATTTTCCCCTATCCTTCTGGGCAGAGACTGTGAGCATAGTAAATTATGTACTGAATAAAAGTCTTATACACAAGCTTACGAATAAGACTCCTTATTAGCTACTTAAAGGGAAGAAATCAAAAGTAGACTATTTTAAAATATTTCGTTGCTTATGTTACATTCACAACAACAATAAGAAACACATTAGAAAATTTGAAGTCAAGGCTGAAATGAGAATTTTTTCTTGGATATTCCCAAGTAAGCAAGTTTATAATAAATCTACCATGAAAATTTAAGAATCTATCTATATTTCTTTTGATGAAACTAACATGTTTTACAAGGAGAAAGAAATTTCTACCAACAACTCTTTGCAGGAACCACATTTGTGTGAGAAGCTGAATGAATTAACCCTCACCAATGAGGCTGTTTGCCATCCTTCTCCACATATTGTTGAAGACAGTGAAGATGAAGATATTGAAATCAGTGAAGAACCAACAATAGCTACCATAATTGCACAAGAGGAATTTATGCCACAAGATGTTGCTCAACCAACTCCACCTACTGAATTTGTCACACTTAGAGATCACCTTGTATCTCAAGTGATTGAAGACATTTCAGTTGGTGTGCAGACAAGTCATCAACTCAACCAAGACTTGACGCATGCCTGTTTCATATTTCAAATTGAGCCGCAATCCATTACAGATGCAGAGCAAGTTACCCATTGAATTAATGCAATGCAAGAGGAGCTCAACCAATTTGAGAGACCAAAAGACTACCCAGTCATTGGAACTAAATGGGTATTCATAAACAAACTAGATGCCCAATGTGTTATCGTAATGAATGAGGCACGACAGGTTGCTCAAGGCTATAGGAAAGAGGAAGGGATTGATTACGACCAGACATTTGCACCTGTTGCATGACTGGAAGAAATCAAAATCTTTCATGCATATACTGCCTACAAAAAGTTCAAAGTATACCAAATGGATGTCAAGAGTGCATTCTTGAATGGTGAACTTAAAGAAGAGGTTTATATAGAGCAACCACCAGGTTTTATCTCTCCTACACATCTCTCTTATGTCTTTTAATTGCATAAAACTCTCTATGGTTTAAAGCAAGCTCCGAGAGCTTGGTATGAAACCTTAGCTACCTTTCTTCTAGAGCATAAATTTTCTAGGGGCATAATAGATAGGATATTATTCACAAGAAACCAAAAGGATCAAATATTATTAATATAAATCTATGTAGATGACATTATTTTTGGGTCTGTAGATGACATTATTTTTTGGTCTATAGATTCCAAACTATGCAAGAGGGATTACTAGAAAATGACCTTTAGCCACGGTTTTTTTTGCCACGGGGGAAAACCGTGGCTAATAATGAAGTATTAGCCATGGTACCTATTTCGTGGATAATAAGCTAGTATTAGCCACGGATGACTAATTCGTGGAAAATAAAAAAGCTTTTGCCATGGTTTGCCTATTTTGTGGCTAATAAACAAGTATTAACCACGTAAGCCTAATTCGTGGCAAAAGGGGGTATTTTTAGTCCCACACCGCCAATTAAAACATCAATTTCGGGTTTATATTGCTCATTCCACAATGAATGATTGAATTAAGCTGGTCTTGCGGGTTGGCTCGCGGGCGACGGTGCGGGCGGTCGGCGGCGCGGGCGTGCAGCGGCGCGGTCGTGTGGTGGGCGGCAGGCGGCACCGGGGGGCGGGCGGCGCCGGGCGGCTGCGGCGGGTGGCGGCGGAGGATGACGGGCGGCGGGCCGCGCCGGCGGAATCTTTTTTATATGATGAATTATCGTTTGTTACAGGCCCTTTAGCCACGACAATTAAACCGTGGCAAAGAAGGAGCTTTTAGCCACGGCAATTGAACTGTGGCTAATATTGCTGAAAACAAGCCCTTTAGCCACGATTTTAATTCATGGCTAAAATTCGTGCCTAAAACGTATTTGCCACGAATTCAGCATGGCTAATACTATTACCCATGCTCGCATTGCCCACGCCCATTTGCCATAGGTAGGCCGTGACTAAAAGGTTTTAGCCACGGTTTTGGACTTTTAGCCACGACAATCTGTCGTGGCTAAAAGTCTGTTTTCTTGTAGTCAGGTTCTCTTACCTCATGCATTCATAGTTTGAAATGAGTAGCATGGGTGAGCTCTCCTACTTCCTTGGTCTCTAAGTGAAGCAGCTACCTGATGGCATCTTTATATCCCAATCTAAGTATGTTAAGAAGCTAATCAAAAAGTTTGGGATGTCAGATGCCTCAGCCAAGAAAACACCTATGGATACAAATGATGTAATTGATTCTGATGAACATGGGAAACCTGTTGATCAGAAATTATATAGGGCCATTTTTGGGTCCCTGTTATATCTTACAGCCAGTAGACCAGACTTCTTGTTTTCTACATGCCTTTGTGATAGGTTCCAAGTGAACCCTAAAGAATCTCAACTTATTTTCTTAAAAAGGATTTTAAGATATATAAAGAGTTGTCCTAGTTTTGGACTCTAGTGTCCAATTGAGTAAGATTTTGAGTTAACTGGATACTCAGATGCTGACTTTGCTGGATGTATAGTAGACAGAAAAAGCACCTCAGGGACATGCCAGTTCCTTAGTATGAGACTAGTGTGTTGGTATTGCAAAAAACAGTCATCTGTGTCTACTTCAACTTCTAAAGCAGAATACATAGCAGCTGGCAGTTGCTGTTCCCAGATGCTGTGGATTTAGAACCAACTCCTAGATTATGGCTTGAACTTAAAGAATTCAAACTTACTATGTGATAACACAAGTGCAATTTCTATTCCACAAAATCCAGTGCATCATAGTAGAACTAAACACATAGACATTAGACATCATTTCATTAGAGAGTGTGTGGACAAAAATAAAATTAAGCTTGTCTACATCTACACTGATTTGCAAAAAGCAGACATTTTCACCAAACCCTTGGATGAGAGAAACCATCTATTCTCTATAAATCAGCTAGGTATGATCAATGAAGAGGCCTTAATTTAAATTTCTGTCTGCGGTCGAATAATTTATCAAAGTTCGTCGAACGTAGATCGACGAACTGAGAAACATTCTTGAGAAATTCGTCGAACTGAGATCGACGAACACTCTGTGTGTGAAGTTCTTTTCGTCGAACGTAGATCGACGATATTACTTCAGAAAATTTTTCGCCAAACTGAACTCGACGAAATGTTTTCACTTCTTCTGACTGAGATCGACGAATTCTTTTGTCAATAAAATATTTCATCGACCTGAGATCAAAGAATTTTTATTTTTCATCGGACGGAGTCTGCCGCTTCATATTCTGAAAACCATATATCTCGGTTTTCTTCGAGCTCTGTCCCGCGCTTTGTGTTCCCTTGCACTTGATCTCTCTGCTTTCTTTTGGAGGCGAACTAATGGCAATTCCGGCGAACTCCCTGCAGTGATGAAGTTTGACATGGGCTTTGACATTGATTTCGATTCCTTCCAGCACTCAGACCAAATCTTCTTGGACATACTATAATTGTTTGATGAACAAAAACTGAAGAATTTCATGACTCAAAGAATCAAGATAGCAGCAACCGAGAGTAGAGAATGGGTATTCTCTTCCACAACACCAGACACAGATACCATGATCGGGCCATATCCGGTAACCGAATTTCTCTTTCCCATGCCGTTTTGACTGAGATATTTGGTTTGATGAATGGAAACAAGGATTTATAAATTAATAGTGATGACTATGATAATATGCTGATAAAGATGGGTCATTCTGGAGAAAACCCAAATAAACTACTGAAGAAAAACTTATCTTATGAGTATAAGTTCTTAGCCGATGTAGTTGGCAAAGTTCTACTAGGAAAACATACCGCCCACGACAATATTACCAGGCACTAGTTCTTGGTGATGGGTGCTCTGGTTGAAAAGAAATAGGTAAACTGGGGAAAATTATTATTTGATTTGATAAAGAAAAAGAAAAATAAGAAAGAGGTTTGTTTTCGAAGAATACTGGGCATATTCCTTCAGGAAAAAGCGTATGAAATACTGGCCTCCCAGACCATATTCATAAATGCTTCCAAGAGGTTGACTTGTGCCTTATTTGGAAGGTGGGAGTGGACCATCTCCAAGCCATCCAAGGCTTCCTCCTCTTCCAGGACTCCTGAGAGCACCAGGGCAGTGATATCCACTCCTCCACCTCCAGAAGATGTCCTTCCTTCCACCAGAATTCCTTCACCTCTTCCAACAACAACTCCTCCACCTCCAGAAGTTGTCCTTCCCTCCACCAGAATTCCCTCACCACCTGCCTCACCGATACATCTTCCAACACCAGTTCCATCTCCTGAGCACATCACTCCACCTCCATCTCCACTTCCACCTCATTTAAATGACATATATCCTGACATATTTATGTCATCCCCCATCTTTAATCTTCTCACCTCCTTACCATGTACAACTACTTCACCTGTACATGACAATTCCTCTCCCATAACATCTCCTATTGCCTCACCTTGACAGGATGACATCACACCAGATGTCCCTCCATCTGATGTTATTCCTCCCCCTCATCCATCTATACCCACTCAAAATCCTCCCTAGTTTATGGATATAGATTCTAACTCCCTTTACTCCATCCTGGAGCATATCACTCCAATGATCAGGCACCTCACAACAGAGGCAATCACACCTCTTGCTGCCTCCATTTCTTCTCTTGCTGATCTTCTTGCTGCCTCCTCTGTCCCTTCTTCTTCTAGGAGCCTGATCCCAGTATCCACTAAAATCATGCAGGGGGAGATGATCAATGAAGAAGCAGTTCCAGCTCCAGCAGCAGAAATTTTGTTTACAGATGCAGAGACTGATGTATATATGCTTATAGAAGCTGAGTTAGTAATAGTTGATATATTATGTATAGATACAGTTATAGACATTCCAAAAGTTTTGACTGTGGGTGACTGCATTGTCAATCCCACAATAGATATTTACAGTTTATTAAATTGTTTTGATACATTTCATTTGAATCACCTTCCAGTAGTCTTCCCAAAGCCTTCTATGGGTATTGTACCTTATTCTTCTCCAATAAGCCCTACAGTTGCCAAGCAAGTCAAGGAAATTTTGTTGCTCCAGTGACCATAAAAGAACATATGACTTAGAATGTTATTAAGTTAGTCTCCTCCCTAGAACAAAAGGCTATCACCCCTCCTACATATAAGATGGATGATAATCATGTACCAGATTTAGATAAATTTATTCTTGCAGACATTGCAGAAGTAAGTCTGATAGTTTCTGAAACCATTGTTGGTCCACCAACTCTTCCAGAACCTTCAGTGGCTCTTCAAGCTGAAAAACAAATATCTAAAGATATTTTGAAGGTCATTGATGTCTTGTATGAAAATCGTCAGGGATCTTCTGATGATGAAGATGATGATGATGATTCAGATGAATCTAATGGATTTAAGACAAAGAATAAAGTTGTTAAGAAGAGAAAGGTTGTTCCCAAAGCTGATCCTAAACCAAATCCCACCCATGATACTCCATACTACATTCTACAAAATATTACACCGTATCCACGGATGCCTGCATGGATGTGGCTCTCCAAGAAAGAGCAAAATGCCAGGAAGAAGAGTAGAAGGTACTCTCCTTCTTCTCCTTCACAAAGGAACTGGAGAGGTCCTCCTCCTCCTCCTCCTACTACTACTACTACTGGTGCTTCTGGACATATTTCCAGAGATCTACTTCATATGCTCAAACATTTCAAAGACAACGAGATAGATCCTCAAGATCACATGGAAGTAGTCAGCATAGATACTCAAGCAGCAGCAGCAGACATCAGCAACAACAACAACAACAGCAAGACATTCAATAGAAAATATCTGAAACTGAAAAAGCTGAAAGTCCAAAAATCTCTCTCCCCCCTCCTATATAAAGGGTTTATTAACTCTCTTCAAAAATTTATTTTGGTTTTTGGGCACCTGATCAAAAGCTTAAAGGGTTGTGATATCTCCCTGAAAATAGATCTTGTGGTGGCAGTCACCTGATCAAAAACCTGCTAGTGGATTCCTACAAGAGCGGTAGAAGAGTGAATGTACCCAGGTTGGGGAACCACTATAAAATTTCTTGTGTCGTCTGGTTGCCTCTTTTCTTTGTGTTGTGATATATTGTTGTGCTGTGTTAGAGTAGATTAACTTAGACTATTTTTCCTTTCCGTTATTATTGGTATCATATACCTTTTACTCTGATAAAATTCTAAAATAGCCAAAAACTTTTATTACTCTATTCACCCCCCCCTAAAATAAATCAGATCTAACCCCTATTTTTCAAATTGTTATATGGGTTTCTCTTAAGAGCATTAATATTTTTTTTTGGATTTTTAATTTGAGAAAGAGGGTGAGAAGGAGAAATGATAAAAGTAATAGGTTCGTGTTTTCGAATTATCAACAAAAGTTGCTCCCAGGCAACGACGCTAAAAACTTGGTGTGAAAATATTCGCTAAGAGAATATAAACCGAACTAGCAATCCAACGAGGCAAGTATACCTATCGAAATGCAGCTAGGGGACACAAGTGTTGTATTAAAATCTGGGAACCGTCGAGTAATCTTACTCACACGAAAACTATTATCTTATCGAAGATTGTTTTTGGGTTTAAGAGAAAGCTAAATTCGATTAAGAAGAGAAATATTACGCTAAAAAGAGAAATGCTTGCGGTTAAATAGAAAGCTATTAAAGCAATTACAACGAGGGGTTAAGACGATGATAAAGAAGAGCACTCGATCGAGAATCACCTCGGCTAAAGTTGATTAAAAAATGCGATAATAAACCCTAACTTAATAAGGTAAAAAAAACCTTGACCGTGGAGATTCCATAAGCATGAACACGCTTCTCTCGAAGTCGTGCCTACCTGAGTTTAGGAAGGTCCGATCGAACTCTCATCCAAATCGGAGACCTAAAGCTCGCTTTACGCTGTGAACCCCTCTATTGGATTTTACTCCAATCCGAGAGATTTAATGTCTGCCTCTCTCGAGGGGTGCGTGCAACTCTCTTTACTCTTGAGTGTTCACTTCAAACCACGAACCTTTATGCTAGCTAAGAATGAAAATAAATATGGAAATTATAAATCAATGATATAACTCTAAACATGATTTTTCCAAGAGTAAATCAAAAGTCAAAGCCTTACAAAGAAAGAGCGAACTAGAACATCATAACTTAATCAACTCGAACCTCGGATCATCAAGATTGAGTACAAGGAGGATTAGTTACTCATGGTGAAGTGGAGGAAGGGAGATGAGTATAAATGCATTAAGAAAACAAAGAAAAGGGCACACTTTTTATTAACACAGAAAGGAGCTACAACTTGAAAATATAAGATTACAAGCGCTGAAAATGGAAACCTATGCTAGCATTAACATTTAGCTAAGAAGCAATTACAACAACTAATACAAAAAGAGTAAAGTAAGCTAGATTAAAAAGCTTAAAATGAGGGGGGGGGAGCGGAGAAGCATGAAAAATTACAAGAAACCTACAAGAAAACTAAAGGGCAGAACCTCCCCTCTCACTCCAAACTGGTTCTGAACCCTTGGAGACGGGCTCAATTTATAGAATTTTTTCGGGTTGGGTCTCGCCCTTCGTTGTGAATTTTTTGCTGAAATTCAATGTTGGAGGTGACGGGCGTCGTAGTTGAATTACACGACCATATGTCACGCCTGACCCGGGTGTGTACGGGGGGCGTGCCACATTCGGTGCGACGGTGTAGCGGGAAAACGATTGTGATGTGGCGATTCCTGGGAACTTGGGGACACGCCTCTGGAACACACCCGTGTAGGCTTACACGGGCATCACAGAGGGCGTGTACACTGAGTTTTTCTGGAATCCAGATTCGGACCGATAGATTCATTCCTCTGGGTTACACGCCCTAGGTACACGCCCGGGTAGGGCGTGACCTTGGGGCCTGTAACAGCAAAAATCGGTCGAAAGCTATGAAAACTTGCAAAAAGCAGAAAACGCATTAGTGACAATAATATATACAAAAGTATGTCAATATAAGCACTTACACGACACAATTTGTGCTTTAAAAACCCGAAAATACCCTAATATTTTTTACTGCGAAAAGTACAATCATACAGTGCCGAAAGATGTTATGTCCCTTTCTGATGGAGTTTGCGCTCACCAATCCTTGGTGGGCACACATACTATGGTGTCATTGATTCAAATCAACACATATAAAACTGGAAATAGTAAGGGATTACGGTTAACGAATCCAAGAAAGAGAAACTGATAGAAGTGGCTGGACATTTACATCCGATCAAGCTTGAAAGCTGAAGACCATCCAAGATAGCCTGAAGGCAAGAAAGGATAGCTGACGCTGTTCAAGCTCAGCAATGGTGTTCTCTACAGAACTATTTAGAGTATTCATCTCTCAGCACTGTGGAAGATGCTCATCAGTGCAACAATAATAAGTGATAGCTATAGAAGAATGCTGATTCCTTCTACAGTAGGTGAGCTGGACTGAAATCTGCTCAGTCCACAAAGTTCACTCAGAGTTATTTATCAGAGTCAGTAATTTTATTTTCTTCAACTCTGTATTTATTTCCTGTAGAATTTAGGTTTCCTAAATCTGAGTGTAGGTCACTTTGTGCCTGAACTGTAGGTGACAAATTTGTCACTGAGGTAGGTGCCCTGTTTGGGCACTAAGGTAGGATCCAAGTTAGGATCTGAGCTGTAGGGCTTAAGTACTTGAGGTATGAGAGTGCTGCTCTCTGAGTGTAGGGACTTTGTGCCTGAGGTAGGAGACAAGCTTGTCACTAAGCTGTAGGTGCTTGGATAGGCACTATGGTAGGTACTGTAATACCCCAAAGCCCAGAATTTGGCAGAATTGGGTGACACGGCCTGGGACACGGGCGTGTCCCAGGGCGTGTCCAGCTTGGGTGAGCATTCGAAGAGTGGTCGAAAAACTTCGGTCGACGATTGTCGAGTGCAGAGTACACGGCCTGTGATACGGGCGTGTCACAGTGCGTGTCCTCATGGATCGATGATTTCAGCTCGACGAAGTTGAGCTGGGGCATGTCTAGTACCGTGTATGGGAACACGGCCTCGGATACAGACGATTGGGTATACTTGAAGATCAAACCCTTCAAAGGCGTATCCAGGATTCGACATCTAAAAAAGTTGAGTCCACGGTACCATGGGTCATTTGATGTGGTGGAGTGAGTTGGAGAAGCTGCATATCAGCTAGCTCTGTCGGCAGACCTGAGTGGATTACATGATGTGTTTCACATCTCAGTGCTGCGAAAAGCCATGAAGGATCCAGCTCAAGTAATCGAGAATGATCGTGTGTCGGTAGAGTATAGGCTAATGACGAAGATTAGGCCCATTCGGATTGAGGATCGTGCTGATAAATAGTTGTAGAACAAGACGATCGGGATGGTCAATGTCCGATTGGACTATTGCGGCCATGAAGAACTCACATGGGAGCGAGAGCAGACCATGCGAGCTGAGTTTCTCGAGCTCTTTGTGTAACTGTTATGTAGTGTAGATTGAGTTGTAATGAACGTTTGTGAAATGAAATCCTTCTATTTGAGTTCATGCTTTCTGCAAATTTTGATGATGAAATTTTTGTAAGGAGGGGAGGGTTGTAACACCCCAAAGCCCAGAATTTGGCAGAATTATGTGATACGGCCTGCGACACGGACGTGTCCGAGGGCGTGTCCTGCTTGGGTGAGAAGTCGACGAGTGTCCGACAAACTTCGGTCTACGATTGTCGAGTGCAGAGTACACGGCCTGTGACACGGGCGTGTCACAGGGCGTGTCCTCGCGGATCGACAATTTCAGCTCGATGAAGTGGAGCTGGGGCGTGTCTAGTTCCGTGTATGGGCGAACGGCCTGGGACACAGGCGTGTCACAGGCCGTGTCCCTCTCGGGTTCATCTTGATTTTGTGCAGCCTGAAGAACACGACCACAGACACGGTTATGTCTGAAGGTGTTTCGAGTGACACGTCCCGTGACACGAGCGTATCACATGGGCATGTACTGGATTGGGTAAGTCGGTTGAGCACCGCTTGAGGTACACGGCCTGGGACACGGCCATGAAACAAGCCGTGTCAGGCAAAAAATAGGATTTTGTGGCAAAATCGTGGCTGTCCAAATCTTCAGCTGGGATTTGATGGCTGAGGTGCCTCCCTGATTCCTTAAGGCCGTGGATGAGAAGGAAGTTCTCATTTTCATTTTGGCATTCAACTTTCTACAATCCTAGAGAGAGAAAGAGAGGAAGAAGGAGGAGGAGGAAGGAGGGTCGGCCACCGATGGTGCTGCAGAGTTCCGACGAGAGATCCGAGTCCAGCGTTGCGGAGGAAAAGCTGTTGCGGTTCTTTCCAGCCAGTTAGGAGCTCATGTCACCGAAGCGATCTTTGAGGGTAACACATTTTATTCCTAGCCATGTGAAGGCTTCCTTTTTGGCATGTGCATATGATTCACCCACCAGAGGGTGGCATGTTATGGGAGTCTCTTGGGTTAATTCATGGAATCCCCAATCATTTGGCATATAGATCCGGAAAAGGTTTACGAAATAGGCCTGCTGTGTGAAGCCCATCTGGACAAGTTGGTCTGGATTGGTGATGTTGCATATACGCAGCGGAGAATACTCCATGATAAATGTGTAGTTTAAGGAGTCGATGGGTTAGACCTGCGAAGGGCAGTAGCAGGAAGTACTAGAGTGGTAGTCCAGGAAAATACCCTTGTGATGCTTGTGTTATTGGGTTGTACCTGTGAAGGGGGAGTAGCAGGAAGTATTGGATTGGTAATCCAGGAAATACGCTTGGTAATGCTTGATGTTCATGGGTGGTACCAGTGAAGGGGAGTAGCAGGAAGTACTGACATGGTAAGTCAGGAAAAGACCCTTGACATTGTGATATTTGTGGTGTTGTGCCTGTGATAGGAGTAGCAGGAAGTACTGGTGTGCCCAGGAAAGACCCTCTGATGTTGTGATATGAAGGGGTGTGATGGAAGTACTGGTGCACCCAGGAAAACACCCATGCAACAGGAAGGGTGAAACTGACCCGCGCCTTTTATTTAGCCGCGAGTACGCCGTACTCAGTGATGGAAAGGCGATTTGAGCAACGGGGGGTGGATGATCTGACCTACGTTATGTCCGTCCGACGAGAGACCTGAAAGTGCGGTCTGTTGGAATGCATAGTGATAGTCTTAGGCCTGCACGTCGTGATATAATGGGGGGCTACGGGACAATACCAGTTCACTAAGACTATAATCTCCGGCTGCATGCCATGGAGTAAATGCTCAATGTTTTACCGTTGGGTTGCGACCCTGATACGGTGGTGGGAAACTGGTTCGCCGGTACACAAAAAATGTGCCTTGAGTGCACGGATCGTCAGGCCGCGGTGCTGACGATTGTGATGGAATGTATGTGCGTGAGAGAACATTGTATGATATACATATCTGCCTGTGAAATGCTATGCCTGCAGGGAAGGAATACCACCGCCCCAGGAAAGGGGTGGGGTTATTATAATTTGGTCAGCTGAATGCTGAATGTTTCCTATTTGCCATCGTTGGGTGGGCTGTCCCTGAACAGGTGCTGGAGGGCCAAGCGGGACGCATGAAGGCTGAAGTCCCTGCCACTGTTGCTGCTGACGTCGCTAGCCCTTGAAGGCTCAAGCTAAATGCTTTGTTTTTTTATACATGGCCGGCCTGCGTGCCAATGTTTAAGACCACTGTTATGAAAGCCCTGTAAGGCAATAAGGCCAACTATTTTGTATTTGGACATTCCTGCTTTATATAAATGTGGAACTTTTATATGGGGGACATTCATATGTGTGAGTTCAGCTTCATGTTATAGGCTTCCGCTAGAATGCAATGGGTTAGGATGCGCAACTCTGGTATCCTTTCGTAACATCCCCGCCTGTTTTACGGTATCTGCTGTGGGGCCCCGGCCGGACCTTCTAGTATATACATGTGAACAGATGGAGTCGTTACAGGTACCTGGAGGGGTACTGAGTTGTAGGAGTGCTGCAGCACTCTAAGAGTAGGGTATTGTGCCTGAAGTTATAGGGCTGAAAAGCCTGAGCTATAGGCCTTAGAGATAAGGGTGAGGTACGTGGCTTGCGGGTCACTGAGTGTAGGAGCACTGTAGAGCTCTGAGGTAGGATCCTTTGGGATCTGAGGTAGGGCTATCCTCCCAGCCTGAGTGTAGGGCTTAACAGCATGAGGTAGGTGGTCTGCTGACCACTGAGTGTAGGTCCTTGTGGCTGAGAAGTGAGTCTTGGACGAGACTTGAAGATACTCCGGGATCTGAGGTGTAAGCTTTTAGTAGTAGTTTGGAGAAGTTGTGTCGAGTCCAACAAATAAGATTGGATAGGTGGAGAGGGAAAGTGGATGTTCCAAATTGGGGAACCACTATAAATTCTGTTGTTTGCTGTATTTACTTGTTTTTCTCTTTGATTGCAGGACTTAAGTACAAGCTATAGTTACCTTAATTTGAAAACAACAAAAGATATATTAAAAGCTCAAAGACCTATTCACCCCCCCCCCTCTAATTGATTAGCTAACATAAAGTTAAATAACTTTAACAACCATCACCGCCAGTGTTGGAGGCAGCAGATACATGCTTGTTTTGATTGATGACTATACTAGGTACACATGGATGTACTTCATGAAGGAGAAGTCATATGTGTTCTAATTGTTTCTTGTCATTCAAGGAGCTTGTGGAGGGCTAGCTTGGCCTGCGGATAAAAAAGTTGAGAATGGATAATGGTGGTGGGTTCATTTTAAAATAGTTCTCGAACTTCTGCAGGAAGCATGGAATCTGGAGAGAGCTCACTTGTGGTCATACTCCACAACAAAATGGAATAGTTGAGCGAAAGATCTATCATCTGATAGAGACGTGCAAGTATTGGCTTCATGCCAAAGGAATTTCTAGGTCCTTCTGGGCCGAAGGGATAGTTTACGCTGCATACGTCATCAATCAGATGCCTTTGAGTCTGGTCAATATGAAGTCTCCTTATGAGCTAATATTTAAGGAGAAGCCCAGCATTGAACACCTTCGAGTGTTTGGGTAGACTTGTTATGTACATGTCCTAGATGCTCTCAGGAGTAAGAGGGATGTAAAGGTGAAGAATCTTATCTTCGTGGATTATAATAAGATAAACAAGGGATAGAAGTGTATGGACGCTGCCACGAAGAAGTTCGTCATTACTAGAGATGTCGTATGTAGGTAGCTCATCTATGGAGCTACAGGAAAGTAGGTTAGACAGTGGGCAAGAGGAAGCAGATAAGGATCTCTAGGTGGAGCTGTCTATGTCTCCATGAGCTTCTGATGTTTCTAGCTCCGGGACAGAGGATTTTGGTTCAGGAAGCAGGGTGAGCGATGCTCCGACTTCTCCGGGGTCGAAGCTAGTTTAGAAGAAGCAGTAGAGGTGGTTAGCAATGGTCAAGTCCTTTGGAGGTCGAAGAGGGCCATCAAACCACCAGCTCGGTACAACAAAGGGAACATGGTGAGCTTTGTCTCTTGTTTCTTCATAGGCCCTCTTGATAAGCGCGAGCCTTCTAACTTTAAACACGCTACTATAGTTAAGGACTGGATGGTTCTATTGATGTGGAGATTGATGCCCTCAGAAAGAATGTGAATTGGGATCTTATGCCCAAGGTTGATGGAATTACTCCAGTGACGTGCAAGTGGGTGTACAAGCTGAAGAAGGTGGATGGAAACGTCGAGCGATACAAGGCTTGCCTTATAGCTCGAGTGTTCTCTCAATAATATGGAGAAGACTATGAGGATACGTTTAGTCCTGTTACCAAAATGACTTCAGTACATGTAGTGATTACCTTGGAAGCATGCCAATGATGGAAGATGTGGTAGCTTAACGTAAAGAACGCTTTTCTTTATGGAGAAATTTATAAAAATGTCTTCATTGTTCATCCACCGTGTTACGTGTCTGAAGATCATCCAGGATATGTCTACAAGCTCGAGAAGGTTCTTTATGGCTTGAAACAGGCACCACGAGCATAGTATGGAAAGATCGCAGAATACCTCTAGTTCTGCAGTTATTTTGCCTCTCAGATTTAATCTCGTTCATTAAGATGGGGAGCTTCATGTCCAGGTTCTGTTGGACATTGAAGACATGATCATCACATGGAACTCTAAGGAAGAAGTAGCTAGGATCGAGGTGGAGCTAGATATTCATTTTAAGATGAATGATTTGGGTGAGCTCCACCACTTCCTTGGACTCGAGGTGGAGAGGAGAAAGAGCGGTATACTTGTTTCACAAAGAGTCTATGTTGAATGGATCATTCAGCAGTTCGGCATGCAGGTGGGAAAGAGTTGTTCTACTCTACTAGATGTTGGTCTCAAACTTTGACGTCATGAGGGGAGGGTTCTTCTAGATCCCTTGGTGTTCCAGGCTCTGGTTGGGAGCCTTATATACTTGATGATTATGAAGCTAGACATTACTTATTATCTAGGACGAGTAAGTCGATATATGGAGGAGCCTCGAAAGCCTCATCTGGTGATGACAAAGAATATTTTGAAGTATGTGATGTCCACTTTTGATATGGGTCTCCTTTATGGTAGTGGCACGGGCTTCAACCTGAATGGTTACACAAATGCTAATTATGGGGGAGACTCCGACGAACGGAAGTCGACGTCTGGTTATGTATTCATATGTGGATCAGCAGTTATCTCATGGTGCAGCAAAAAGCAAGATTTTGTCTTCGTCTCTTCTATGGATGCGGAGTATAAGACTTCAGCATTGGTAGCTCGAGAAGTCGTCTAACTCAGGAGGCTGGTAGAGGATGTCCATGAAGAAGTGTGAGGTCCCACTCTGCTTCACGGTGATAACAAAAGTTCCCTTAAACTGGTTAACAATCCAGTTTGTCATGCATGGACCAAGCATATTGAGATTGAGCATCACCTTCAATCGGGAGAAGGTATTGGAGGGGTCTCTTATGGTTGAGCATGTGTGGAGCAAGGACAATATCACGAACATCTTCACAAATGTGTTGTCGAAGGGGCCATTTGAACGGTTACGTGGACTATTAGGGCTGGTTTCCACTTCTCACTTCAAGAGAGAGTGTTGAATTTTTTGAAGTGAAAGTGGTGGTCTGATTGGGTAGACCATGCAGCTAGATGATGTCAGTCAGATTGTTCAGACCACGTTGTATGGAGTGGCGACCTGACAGTTCAGCTAGTGTTTCTACAGTCAGCTTGTTCCCAGGATGTAACCACGTGGATTGGTTTTCTATCCGCAGGAGCTGTGGACACATCTAGAGTTCTCCAAGTCCAGGTTTTTGTGGAATCATCTGGAGCTCGCGAGATCGACATGGTTTGTGCCTTGGTCTTATTCTATGGTAGTGCGGTTTGTTGGATGCCACGGAGATCGCCGGTTAGTACGGTCTGGTTCTTATATCCGTTGGTGTTGTGTTCACACCAGGGATTGTTGGAGGTATGGACTTGGTCACATTTTGTACCAAGTCTAGTTGTACTCAGTCCGGGAGTTCGTGGGTAGCATGAATGGCCTCTCTATTGTTGGGAATTGTGCCCTACAATGTTCCTCAGGATTTGAATGAGCATCACCAATTATGTTAAGGAGCATAATGTAGTTGGTGTGTGCTTTAGTTCATGCATGTAGGTTGTCCCTGATTGGACAGGTGAAGAAAATGAGTTTGGTAGTAAACTCAAATTTCGTCAAGCTCAGCCCACAGATCGACGAACGCAGCTAAAGCCAGAAAAATAGACTAAGCAAAAGGTCATGAGAGCTCTGAGATATTTGAGAAGAAGGCATAGAGATTGCTGAGACAGCTGAGATAGCTGAGAAGAAGGCATTGAGACAACTGAGATAGATGAGAAGAAGGCATTGAGAGCGCTGAGACAACTGAGACAAAAATGAATGAATATCTCTAAGTCCTAAAGCGTTGAGTGAAGCTGGTTCACTCAACGCTTCTAATAAAGAAGGAAGTGCTGAGATAAAACTGTCCGA
Organism: Platanthera guangdongensis; assembly: GCA_039583875.1. Classification (NCBI taxonomy): domain Eukaryota; kingdom Viridiplantae; phylum Streptophyta; class Magnoliopsida; order Asparagales; family Orchidaceae; genus Platanthera; species Platanthera guangdongensis. The sequence goes on from CM077157.1 coordinate 74,204,392, forward strand.
ATTTCTCCAAGTCCAGTTGCGTTCAATGAAGTAGGTTCACTCAACGCTTCTAATGAAGAATGAAACGCTGAGACAGTTAAGAGGAAATCCACTAAGATAAAAGATAGTCTTTGTTGACAAGCAAAGACTGCTGAGATAGAACTGCTGAGACAGAGACATGTCTTAGCTAATAAGAAGAAAGTACTGGGACAAAGGCCTGTCATAGATATTAAGAAGAAACCACTGAGACCACTGAGACAGAACCGCTGAGACAAATACAGAGAAAATTCACAAGTCCAGAAGAGCTAAGTGCCAAGACAGATGGCGTTGAGTGACTTAACGTCACTCAACGCTTCATGGATTACTGGAATATTTTCTAAGTCCAGATGGTGATGACCTTTGTTGACATCATTAAAGTCAACTTACATGTAGCCTTTGCGGGAAAGCTGTAGTGGCGTCAAAAGCTACCTTATCCTTTTCTAAAGATGGTGGTGCTCACTAAAACTTGGTTGGGGCCCATATATAAGTGTGTTGTCTATTGAAATCAACGTATATAAAAAGGAAAATGAAAAGGGATTAGGGCAACAAAACGAAACAAACAGAAAATAAAAGAGATCGATCAGAAAAAGAAAATAAGAGGCAGCTGGACATCATCTTCTCCACCAAGCTTGAAAGCTAGAGTCCTGCAGGGATAGCCGCCAAGGCAAAGGAAGTTAGCTAAGATCTTCAAGATCAGCAAGACAGTTCTTTCAAGAACATAGAAGCTGATTGAAAGTGATGTGTTAGATCTAATACACTCTAGAGCGGGGGTGAATAGAGTATTTGTAGGTCCTTATAAAACTATTACAGCTTCTTTTGTAATTAAAAGGTACAAAATTAAAATAAAATAAATAAGCACACAACAGTCCTAAAAACACAAGCACAACAAGAATAAAAAGAAAATGGGCAACCAGACGACATAAGAAATTTTATAGTGGTTCCCCAACCTGGGAACATCCACTCTTCTACCACCCTGGTAGGAATCCACTCAGGTTTTTGATCAGGTGCCTGACACCAATGAGCTTTTGATCAGGTGCTCAAAAACCAAATCCTCAAGTCTTTTGATCAGGTGACTTGTAACCAGGAATCACTTTTGAAGGGAGATGACATCCCTTTACAGAGGTGGGGATGAGAGTGATGAAAGTCTTATTTTCTCAATCACAATGAGAAGACTATGTGGATTCAGTGATGTTGTCAAAGCTCCCCCTGAGATGTAGAAGAGTTCAGGAGAACTGGAGCTTTGCACGGGGTGATAGGCCATCAAGCTTTCAGGCTTGATCAGAGAGATCTTCAGGAACTTCTTTGACAGATGAAAGATTTGTTGTCCTGTGAAGTGTCCTGGAGAGTTTGAAGAATGAAGACTCTTAATATGTGAATGATTGTTCTTCTTCTTCAGATGACAGATGATGTTCTGATCAAGAGCTTTCATCTATATCAAAAATCTTGTGTAAGACTGAGAGCAGACGGGTTGTGTTTTTCTTCTTGTCTGATTCAGTAATCTTCTCTCTATATATTTTTCTGACTTTCTTTCTATCTGTGTGTATAAGAAAAGAGAGATATCTCTTTTTATATTTTCTGAGGAAATTGGTCTTTCGAATTTTGAATTCCTTCTACATTCAATGCTGACGGCCTAGAGAATAAGCAGCATTGAATAATTTCCCCAACTGTCCCGTGGAAAAATGGCAAGCAATAATCCTGGAGAATATCCTAATCAATTCTCCTCTAATTGTTATATTCAGAGAATGTTAGAGTATTAATTACCAAAGAATTATTGCAGTAATAATGGGGACAGGGCTGGAAATGACTTAGTCTAGAATCGTCGAACAGATGACAGAAATCGTCGAACTGAGTCCACAATTCGTCGAGCTGAGATGTTGTGTTCGTCGACCAGACGGCTTTTGTTCATCGAGTTGAGTTGCATGATCGTCGAGCTGGAAACTGAACTGCTGTCACTTCTGAACTTTGCCTATTCTGTGTCTGAAGTTCGTCGAGCTGGTAAATTTGTTTGTCGACTGGAGTTCAGTCTGGACTTAGAATAATTTCTAAATCAAAGTGTTGAAGTACAAAGTCCAGAATTCGTCGACCAGGGAACTGGGTTCGTCGACCTGAGACTAGAGAACATAGTCGTGACAGAATGCTGTAGTAGTCCAAAGATTCGTCGACCAAAGAATAGAGTTCATCAAGCTCAGCTTAGAGAATTTAATCTGAGATTGTCGAGCTGAGCACGACAATCGTTGACCTGAGTTCGACGAACGTCGAACTCACTTTACAGAGTCTTGAAATCTTCTAAGTCTTGAGTCTCTGGCAGTCTTGTTGATAGCTGGTCCATGTAATGTTGACTCTAAGGACTTTGCCTAGACCCTAGGACACGACTATGACCCTGCCTATACATTGCGGGTCACAAGATCCTAAGTTAGTAAATCTAGCCCAAATCAAACTAGGGATCCAACAATCTCTCCCTTTTTTGGTGAGGTTACTAACCACATACTCAGACTTAAACTGAAAATAAACAAAGCAGAAAAAGCATATATCTGGCAGAGATAGATAACACATGCAGCAGATATATATATACATGAGCTTTGTTCAGAAAATATAAAGTAGTTATAAATAATGCAGAAAGATAAATAGAGTTCAAAATCACTTCTTCTGCTTCTTTTCCTTTGGCATTGCATCCTTGCTCTTGTCTCCTGGCTTTATAAATATTATTTCTCCGTTAGGATCTGAAGCTTGTACACTGGTCATGGTCATGTCAGCAGCCCCTATAATCTTTAAAGATGTAGCCATGGGGACAACTGTTTCTGGTTGCAACTTCATGTAGTCATCCACATTGAAAATCTTGTTAGCTTTATCAAATATCTTAAGTTTCTCTTTCCTGTACTTTGACATGGTAGTATATTCAGAGGGATACTTTCCTTCAGCTTTGGCCTTGTTAATCAGAGAAAGTCCTACAAGTTCCTGGAACCTGGCCATTCTAGCAGTAATAGCTGTTTCAGGATCTTCAAAAGGAACAGGAGGAGAGGATGGTCTTTTAGAGCCTTCAGCTGCTTGATTTTCAGTGGATTGTTACTGTTGTTGATATTGTTGCTGCTTCTTATATTGCTTTCCTAAAGAATATTACCTGTGCTGGCTGCTTTCATGATGAGATCTCCCTTGATGTCTTTGATATGTTTGAATAGGGGCAGATCTTTGAGAAGATGTGCTTGAAGCACCAGTAGCTGGAGGAGGTGGAGGAGGTGGATCTCTTCTGTATCTTTGAACTGGAGGAGGAGAGTACCTTCTGATTTTTTCCTCTCCTTCTGTTGATTCTTGGACAGACACATCCAAGCTGGCATCCCTTTATATGGTGTTATATTTTGAAGAATGTAATAAGGGGTGTCATTATTTGGAGTAGGCTTAGGAGCAGGAGGAGGAGAAGCTTTTCTTTTCTTGGATACTGGCTTCCTCTTTGGTTCATCATGAGATTCATCATCATCATCCTCATCATCACTATCCTCATCATCAGATATTTGAGGATTATCATGTAAATCATTCAGAGCCTTCAGTGCCTCAGCAGAAATGATAGGCTTATCAGGTTGAGAATGAGCTTTAGCAGGAATATCAACAGGAGCTATAGGAGAAGCCATAGAAGAAGCTGGAGTGTCATCAACTCTGACAATGCTTTCAGCAGTTGCCTTTTCTTCTTGTTGAATGTCAGCCAAGATCACATCATCCAGATCTGGAAATGGAGAGACATCCATGGCATAACTAGGAGCAGAAGAAATTGCTGAAGGAGCTGGAATAAATATGGGCTCAGGATCAGCAAAACTATCACTAAGTTGCTTTGCAACTTGTGGACTTACTTGGGATATATATAGTACAATAGCCAAGGATGGCTTAGTAGTATGTTTTGCTGCATCTCAAAACTACAAATTCAAAATTCTTCAACAAATTCTCTAAATCAATTGTGAGATTAATGATGAAATCACCACCAGTAATTATTTTCTCAGAGACTGACTCTTCCAAGTACATGTCATATGTATCAATAAAATTAATAAAATCAATATCATCTGTATCAATATACTCTGTACAATCTGCTGCTACTGTTGCTGCCTCTGCTGCTGGAGCTGCTACTGCTGGAACTACTACAGCTTCATCATTAGACATCTCCCCTGCATGGTTTCAGTAAAACCTGAAGCTAGGCCCCTGACTGAAGATGGGGCAGTAGTGAGGGCAGTGATCTGTGCAGAGAGGGTAGTAATTGAAGTAGCAAGATGTGTAATGGCCTCTGCTAGTAGTGTTCTGAGAAGGGGAGTGAGGAGGGCAATGAGAGAAGTAATTGTGGAGGTGTCCAATGGTGGAGTGGTAGATGGTGTTGCAGAAGGTGTAGAAGTGGGAACTGTGGGAGGGATAGGAAGTGGAGCATCTGGAATGTGAGCATCTGGAGGGGATGCATGTTGAGGGATGGTAGATGTTGATGGGGATGGATGGGTGGCATCTTCCATGTGGGTGTTTGGAGGAAAAGGGGAATTGGGAGGTGATGGAGGTATATTGAAAAATGGTATGGAGGATAAATGAGGAGGAAGTTGAGATGATGGAGGAGTTGGTGCTGGTGAAGCATATGGAGATTCTGGTGGAGTGGGAGGTTGATTAGGGGATGATGGAGGTGTGGGAGATGGATGGATTTGTGTTGCTGGAAGGTGGGCTTGAAGATATGGTGCTGTTGGTTGAATCTCTTCAGTAGTTTGGGGAGTGGCTTTAACAGCCCTAGTGCCTTCAGAAGTTGGGGTGGAAGAGGTAGAAGCCTTGGATGTCTTAGTTATGGTCCTCTCCCACCTGCCAAACAAGGCACAGGCAAGCCTTTTGCTAGCATTAATGAATATGGTCTGGGAGACCAGGGATTCAGCAGCCTTCTCCTTTAGAAAGATCCCTAGGATCCTTCCAAAACACACTTCTTTCTTATTATATTTCTTCTTTATCAGATCAAAGATGATCTGAGCCCAATCCACTTGCTTCTTATTTATCACTGCATACATGACCAAGAACTGATGGCTTGTGATGTAGTCATGGGCAGTATGCTTGCCAAGCAAGACCTTCCCAACAATGTCTGCCAGAAACTTGTATGCTACAGACAAATGTTTCTTCAACAATTTATTTGGGTTGTCACCAGCATAACCCATCAGATTTAGCATCATATCAAACTCTTCAGAATCAATTTCTAATTCCTCTTCTCCATTTGTCAAACCAAAGATTTCAGTTAAAACTGCGGGAGTTAAGGAAACAGTGTTACCCGCGATTGATCCTCTCATAGTATTTTCTTCAGATGTGGATGAAGTATACACCTATTCTCTGATTTCTGTTCCTGCAAACTTTATCCTTGTAGTCATCAGGTTCTTCAAGTTCTGTTCTTCCAGAAGTTCCAGAATATATAGAAAGATTGGATACGAGTGCTGGAATGATTCAAAGTCGACATCAAATCTGGTGTCAAACTTCATAGCGGCTAGAGCTCCTGCTTGAATCGCCATGGAATCACCTGCAAAAGAGAGAAACGACGATCAAGTGCAAGAGATCAGAAAGCGCGGGACGGAGGTAGAAGAAAACCTAGATATAATGTCTTCCAGAATATGAATCAACAAACTCCGTTCCATGAAAACAAAAACAATTCTTCGAACTGAGTTCGATGAAATAATTTAGAAGTAAATAATTCGTCGATCACATCCTGAAGAATTGAAGACAATTCATCGAGCGCCGTTTGACGAATATCTTCTGAAGCAAGTTCTTCGATCCCCGGTCGACGAAAATTATTTCACTCACAGAGAGTTCGTCGACCTCTGTTCGACAAAGATCTCTCAAACTCTCCCCGGTTTGTCAAACTCCGTTCGACGAACTTTGGAAAATTCATCGAGTGTAGACAGAACTTAAACTAAATCTTCTCCATTTATCATTCCAAGCTGATTTATAAAGAATACATGATTTTTCACATCCAGAGGTTTGGTGAATATATCAGCTCTTCGTAAATCAGTGTAGATATAGACAAGATTAATTTTATTTGTGTCTACACACTCTCTAATGAAATGGTGTCTAATGTCTATATATTTTGTCCTACTGTGATGGACTGAATTTTGTGCTATTGCTATAGCACTTGTGTTATCACAAAGTAGAGTTGAATTATTTAAGTTGAGATCATAGTCTAGTAATTGGTTTTGTATCCATAGCATCTGTGAGCAACAGCTACCATCTGCAATGTATTCTGCCTCAGCAGTGGAGGTTAACACAGAGGATTGCTTTTTACAAAATGAGGACACTAATCTTATACCAAGGAACTGGCAAGTTCCTGAGGTACTTTTTTTATCCACCCTACATCCAGCAAAATCAGCATCTGAGTATCCAGTTAACTCAAATTCTGATTCTGTGGGATACCATAGGCCTAGACTAGGACAACCCTTTATATATCTCAAAATTATTTTTAGGAAAATAAGGTGAGATTCATTTGGGTTCATCTGGAACCTAGCACAAAGGCATGTGGCAAACATGATATCAGGTCTGCTAGCTGTGAGATATAGTAGGGACCCAAGAATGCTCCTATATAGTTTCTGATCTACAGGTTTCCCTTATGCATCATAATGAATCACAGCATTTGTAGCCATAGGTGTTTTCTTTGCCGAGGCATCAGCCATCCCAAACTTCTTTATTAGCTCTTTAGCATATTTAGCTTGGGAGATGAAGATGCCATCAGGGAGTTGTTTCACTTGCAGACCAAGGAAAGAGGAAAGCGCACCCATGCTACTCATTTGAAATTTGGAATGCATGAGGTCAGAAAACCTCTTGCACAATTTTGAATCAGTAGACCCAAAGATGATGTCATCCACATATATTTGTACTAACAAGATTTGGTCCTTATGATGCCTAGTGAAAAGTCTTTTATCTACTATGCCTCTAATGAATTTATGCTATAATAAAAAGCTTGCTGGGGTCTCATACCAAGCTCTTGTAGCTTGCTTTAGACCATAGAGGGCTTTATGCAACTTGAATACATGCAAAGGATGAGTTGGTGAGACAAAACTTGGAGGTTGTTCAACATAAACCTCTTCTTTTAATACTCCATTCAAGAATGCACTATTCACATCCATTTGGTAGACATTGAATTTCTTGTAGGCTGCATAGGCTAGGAATATTCTTATGGCTTTTAACCTTGTAACAGCAGCAAAGGTTTGATCATAATCTATTCCTTCCTCTTGTCTATAGCCTTGAGCAACAAACCTAGCCTTATTTCTCACAATAACTCCTTGGGCATCAAGCTTATTTTTGTATACCCATTTGGTTCCAATAACTGGGTAGTTTTGTGGTATTGGAAGCAAATCCCAAACTCCACATCTCTCAAACTGATTTAATTCCTCCTGCATTGCAATAATCCAGTGGGGATCTTGCTCTGCATTATGAATGGATTGAGGTTCAATCTGAGAGAGAAAATAGGCATGCATCACATCTTGATTGAGTTGATGCCTTGTCTGTACACCTGCTGATATGTCTCCAATCACTTGAGATCTGGGGTGATCCCTAAGTGTGACAGGATCAGTGGGTGGAGTTGGTTGTGCAACAACATTTGAAACCAATTCCTCTTGTGGAATTATGTTGGTTGTTGGAGGAGAGTCAATCCCTTCAATGCTTTCTTCTTCACTATCTTCATTAACTTGTGGAGAGGGATGAGTTGTAACTCCTTGGGTAAGGTTTAGGTCATTCAACTTCTCACACAAGTGAGGTACCTGCAAAGAGTTACTGGTAGAAACTTCTTTCTCCTTGCAATACATGTTAGTCTCATCAAAGCTTACATGAATTGATTCCTCAATTTTCAGTGATGATTTATTAAAGACCCTATAGGCATTGCTTACTTGGGAATATCCTAGAAAAATTCCCACTTCAGCCTTAGCCTCAAACTTTCTAATGTATTTCTTGCTGTTATTATGTATATAACATGTACAACCAAATACTTTAAATTAGTTGATTTTAGATTTCTTCCCTTTAAGCAATTCATAGGGAGTCCTGTTCTTTAGTTTGTGAATTAAGCTTCTGTTCAGGACATAGTTTGCAGTGTGTACAGTCTCTGCCCAAAAGGTTAGTGGCATGTATGCATCAACAAGCAATGTACCTACAGCTTCAATGAGTGTCCTATTTTTCCTTTCTGCTACCCCATTTTGTTGAGGAGTTATAGGAGCTGAGAAGCAATTCTTGATACCTTCCTTCTCACAGAACTCATGCATAAGAAGAGACTCAAACTCTGTGCCATGATCACTTCTGATCAATGCAATATGAGTAGAGAACTCAATCTGTATGGTCCTGAGAAAATTTGTAAGAACCTTGAAGGTATCTGACTTAGATATCAGAAAGGATACCTAAGTGAACCTTGAGAAGTCATCTACAATGACTAAGGTATAGGATTTCCCTCCTAGGCTTTGTACAGCTATGTGTCCAAAAAGATCCATGTGTAGCAAATACAAAATCCCAGGTGAATCTTTTTTATTAATGGATTTGAAACTAGATTTAGTTTGCTTGCCTAATTTACAAACCCTGCAAAGGCTTCCTTCTTGTAGGGACCAGGAGGTAGACCTCTAACAAGGTTGTCTTTAGATAGCCTAGCAATATTTTTTAAATTTACATGACCTAGTCTTTTATACCATAAATCATTCTGGTTACTAATTAAATTAAGTAAATAGATATCAGAAGTGACAGATAGAAAATCATCTAAGTATATGTTGCCTTGTCTACTTCCAATTAAAATAGGTTTATTTCCTTTAGATGAAATAATAAAAGAGCAAGAGTTAAAAGTTGCCTGATAACCTTCATCACAAAGTTGACTTATTGAGATGAGGTTATGCTTGAGTCCTCTTACATATGTTACTTTCTTGAATGTAACTGCTCCAATCTTCACTACTCCATATCATTCAGACTGGCTACTTTTTGAATCACCAAAGATCACCTTTGTCCCTAGCTTGGATTTGTAATTGTTGATATTGTCCTTGTTACCTGTCATGTGTTTGGAGCATCCACTGTCCAAGTACCATGGATGATTCACTCCTGGACAGCTCTTCTCCTGCAATGAAAACAGTTAAATATTCTTTACCCAGGTTACATTGGGTCCTTTGTTTTGTTGATATGAAAAGCTGGAAATAACTGAAAATTCTGGTTCGGATTTATATCCTAGAGGCTGATATCTTCTAGGTGGTATAACCCAATCAGCTAGAGGATTAAAAGCTTTTCTAGAATTATTTAAGTTGTAGTTATAGTTAAAATTTTGGTTAAGTCTTTCTGGGTTCGACGAAATTCTGTAAGTTCGTCGACCAGAGTTTGACGAATTGGGTTAAGATCGTCGATCTCTGCCCGGAGAATGAACATATTCATTTTCTGTGTCCCACGTTCGTCGATCTCTGCTCGACGAACCATACAAAGCTCATCGATCGCAGTTAGACGAATGATTATTATTGAAGTTTGCGTTAAGAGATCGTCGTTCTGCGTTCGACGATCTGTTCCTATATCGTAGATCTGAGTTCGACGATAACTGTTGAACATTATTTTTTTATCATTCTTCTGGTTTTTAATCTTGTCCTTAGCTTCAATTTATTCTAGACTTTTATTAACCTTATTTACTTGTTCAGTGTTTTTCTTCCCTTTATCAGAGATAAAATTTATAGGTTTTGAAAGATGATTCCTTTGGATTACGGTTGGTTCACTAGATGTGGCTCCTAATCCTAATCTGCAGTTATTTGTTCTAGCATTTACTGTGCTGGTTATATGTAGCAATTTCAAGCTTCTCCCATTTAATGATTCTTCTAATATCTTAGCTCTGCTAAGTTCTGATTTCAGAAAAGTAATTTATTCGTTTGCAGATTTCAGTTCACTTGATAAATTTGCATTTTCAGAAGTGATTTTATCTAGATCATTCAATTTATCTCTGAGAAGTTTGATTTCCTTCTCAGAGCATATCAAATCTAAGCATAGGTTTTTAAATTCAAATTTAAATTCGTCATATTCAAAATCATAAGATGCTATTACCTGATCTTCAGCTGACAGGTTTTCTTCATTATCAGATTCATCTGTATCTGATCTGCTACTGCTTGCATCAATTACCATGAGGCAAACCTCCTTTGCTTTAGCCTCCTCTTCTTCTTCACTGGAGCTGGAAGATGTAGATTCATCTTCTATGTCACTCCATGTTTCAGCCACAAATCCTTTGTCCTTCATTTTGTGCTTGCTGGAAGAGGGCTTGCTGTAATGCTTGCTTCTTGATTCCTTCTCTCTTCTTCTTTCATACTTTTGATTTTCAGGACATTCAGACATGAAATGTCCTGGTTTCCTGCACCCAAAACACACTACCTCTTTAGTGAGGGTTTTTCATACCTTAGCTAGCTGTCATTTCTAGATGACTTCCTTCTGAAGTCTTTCCTTGCCATTTTGAAGAATCTCTTGGCAAAGAGACTCATTAGCTCTTCATTGACTATTGGGGCTTCAGTTTGTTCAGCAGCCTTGAATGCAATGGATTGTTCTTTCCTTGCTGGACGAGGAGTCCTGTGTTCCACTACTTCTCTGAACTTGATTAGCTGCTCATAAGATTTGAGCTTTCCCAGGAGAGATTCAATTGAAATCTCATTCAAGCTTCTGAACTCTTTGATTGGCCAGATCCTGGTGTCCCATGAGCTTGGGAAGCACATTAGGATCTTGTCATTTACTTCAGTCATGGTGATTTCTTTATCTAAGGTCCTTAGCTCACTAATGATGGAGCTAAGCCTGTTGTACATGACTCCAACTGTTTCTACCCCACCTTCTTGAAGTTTTCATATTGTGTGATGAAGTTTGATCTTCTATCTTTCCTCTCATCTGCTGAGCCAGCAACCATTTGATTAAGTGAATCCCAGATTGCTTTTGCAGAGGTGCACTCAGCCACCTTCTGAAAGATGTCATCTGACATAGTCTGAGCCAATATGTTCATGGCTTTGGCACCAGCAATCTTTGCTTTCTTTTGGGCTTCAGTCCACTCAGGTGGTGGGACTACATTGTTGCCGAAAGATGTAGATGTAGATGTCTGTGGGGGACCTGTCAAAATAGAGTTGTAGATGTCTTCATCAATAGAGTTCATGTACAACTTGATTCTTGCCTTCCAGATGGCAAACCTATTAAGGTTGCAAACTGGAGGTCTGGTGCTTGCATAATACTTGTTCTGTGTCATGGTTGTGTTTATAATCTAAATGAAAATGAAATAATATTTAGATCTAATAAAGGATCTTTGGTTCAAGGTTTAGCTTGTACAACCAAAAAAACCTACTCTAATACCAATTGAAAGTGATGTGTTAGATCTAATATACTCTAGAGGGGGGTGAATAGAGTATTTGTAGGTCCTTATAAAACTATTACAGCTTTTGATGTAATTAAAAGGTGCAGAATTAAAATAAAATAAATAAGCACACAACAGTCCTAAAAACACAAGCACAGCAAGAACAAAAAAAGGGGCAACCAGATGACACAAGAAATTTTATAGCGGTTCCCCAACCTGGGTACATCCACTCTTCTACCACCCAGGTAGGAATCCACTCAGGTTTTTGATCAGGTGCCTGACACCAATGAGCTTTTGATCAGGTGCTCAAAAACCAAATCCTCAAGTCTTTTGATCAGGTGACTTGTAACCAGGAATCACTTTTGAAGGGAGATGACAACCCTTTACAGAGGTGGGGATGAGAGACTGATGAAAGTCTTCTTTTCTCAATCACAATGAGAAGACTATGTGGATTCAGTAATGTTGTCAAAGCTCCCCCTGAGATGTAGAAGAGTTCAGGAGAACTAGAGCTTTACACAGGGTGCTAGGCCTTCAAGCTTTCAACCTTGATAAGAGAGATCTTCAGGAACTTCTTTGACAGATGGAAGATTTGTTGTCCTGTGAAGTGTCGTGGAGAATTTGAAGAATGATGACTCTTGATATGTGAATGATTGTTCTTCTTCTTCAGATGACAGATGATGTTCTGATCAAGAGCTTTCTTTTATATCAGAAATCTTGTGTAAGACTAAGAGAAGATGGGTTATGTTTTTATTCTTGTCTGATTCAGTAATCTTCTCACTGTATATTTTTCTGACTTTCTTTCTATCTGTGTGTATAAGAAAAGAGAGAAATCTTTTTTTTTATATTTTCTGGTGAAATTGGTCTTTCAAATTTTGAATTCCTTCTACATTCAATGCTGACGGCCTAGAGAATAAGCAGCATTGAATAATTTCCCCAACTGTCCAGTGGAAATATGGCAAGCAATAATCCTGTAAAATATCCTAATCAATGCTCCTCTAATGGTTATATTCAGAGAATGGTAGAGCATTGATTACCAAGGAATTATTGCAGTAATAATGGGGACTGGGCTGGAAATGACTTAGTCTGGAATCATTGAACAGATGACAAAAATCGTCGAACTGAGTCCACAGTTCGTCGAGCTGAGAAGTTGTGTTCGTCGACCAGACGGCTTCTGTTCGTCGAGCTGAGTTCCATGATCGTCGAGCTAGAAACTGAACTACTGTCTCTTCTGAACTTTGCCTATTCTGTGTATGAAGTTCGTCGAGCTGGTAAATGTGTTCGTAGATTGGAGTTCAGTCTGGACTTAGAATAATTTCTGAATGAAAGTGTTGAAGTACAAAGTCCAGAATTCGTCGACTAGAGAACTGGGTTCGTCGACCTGAGACTAGAGAACATAGTCTTGACAGAATGTTGTAGGAGTCCAAAGATTCGTCGACTAAAGAATAGAGTTCGTAGAGCTCAGCTCAAAGAATTTACTCTGAGATCGTCGAGCTAAGCACGACAATCGTCGACCTAAGTTCGACGAATGTCGAACTCACTTTATAGAGTCTTGAAAACTTCTAAGTCTTGAGTCTCTGGCAGTCTTGTTGATAGCTGGTCCATGTGATGTTGACTCTAAGGACTTTGCCTAGACCCTAGGACACAACTATGACCCTGGCTATACATTGTGGGTCACAAGATCCTAAGTTAGTGAACCTAGCCCAAATCAAACTAGGGATCCAACACTGATTCTTCCATTCAGCAAGCTGGTTGCTGCTCTTCTGTGTAGAAGAAAAGAGTTAGCTGTAGCAGAGGACTAATTCCTTCCACAGCAAGTGTGCTGGATTGAAATCTAATCAGTCCAGCAAGGTAGACTCAGAGATTTATCTCTGAGTCAGTTATTTATTTTTCTTATAATATTTTGTGCTCTTTTCTTGTAGGATTCAATTAATCTGAATCAGTGTGTAGGGCACTTTGTGCCTTAGGGAGGTGACTAATTAGTCACTGGGGTAGATGCCCTATTGGGGTACTGAGGTAGGATCCAAGTGTCGATCTGAGCTGTAGGGCTTAATTGCCCGAGGTAGGAGAGTGTTGTACTCTGAGGTAGGATCCAAGTGTGGATCTAAGATAGGGCTGTCATCCCAGCCTGAGTGTAGGGCCTTGTGCCTGAGGTAGGTGTTTGAAGAGTCACTGAGCTGTAGGTGACATGTGTGCCAATGAGTTGTAGGCCTTAGAGGAGGCTGAGATGTAACACCCCAATTCCCAGGATTGGGAAAAAGTTGGGTGACACGGCCTGGGACACGGGTGTGTCCCAGGGCGTGTCCTTCTTGGGTGAGCAACCGGCGAGATTTCGACGAAATTCCATTATAAGGAAAATGAGGGAACACGCCATCTGACATGGGCGTGTCAGAGGCCGTATCCTCCTCTGGTCGACGAACTCCCGTTCGACAAAATTGAGTTATGGCGTGTCTGCTGCCGTGTATGGGCACACGGCCTGTGACACGGGCGTGTCACAGGACGTGTCCTTTGCGGTATGTGCCTAGAGTAGTTGAGGCCTGGTGAACACGGGCAGGACACGAGTGTGTCTTAGGGTACACGGCCTATGACACGGGCATGTCACTGGCCGTGTCCCGATCAGGTTGAGATTGGTTTTGTGCTACTTGAAGTACACGGCCACAGACACGGGTGTGTCTGATGGCGTGTCAGGTGACACGGCCCGTGACACGGGCGTGTCACATGGCCGTGTAGTGGTCTGGATGAGTCGGTTGTGTGATACTTAAGGTACACGACCTGTGACAAGGGCATGTCACAGGTCGTGTCTGGCAGAATTTAGCCTTTTGTGGCAAAATCGTGGTCGTCCATTTTCTCAGTTGAGATCTAATGGCTCTGGCTCCTCCCTGTGACCTTAAGGCCGAGAATGAGAAAGATATTCTCATTATAGTCTTGGCCGTCATCTTTCTACCATCCTAAAGAGTGAGATAGGAAGAAGGAGGAGGAGGAGGAGAGCCGACCACCGGTGGAGCTGGGGAGTTCCATTTCGAGATCCGAAGCTAGCGTTGTGGAGGCAAAGCCGCTGCGGTGCTTTTCAGCCTGCTAAAAGTCCATGGCTCCGAAGCGGTCTTCAAGGGTAACAACCTTTCTTCCTAGCCATGTGAAGGCTTCCTTTATGGCATGTGCATACGATTCCCCCACCAGAGGGTGGCTTGTTATGCGAGTCTCTTGGGTTGATTCATGGAATCTCCACTAATTTGGCATATAGATTCGGAAATGTAGTACGAAATAAGCATGCTATATAACAGCCCAATTTTTTAGCAGTCATAATTTCGGGTGACACGGCCTAGGATACGAGCGTGTCCCAGGGCATGTCCTGCTCAGGTGCGGAGCCGTCGCGAGTTCGACGAAAAATACATTCGACAAAGTGTTTGGGAGGAACACGCCCCTTGTCACAGGGGGGGGACCTAGGGCGTGACCTCCCCTTTCGACACTCGAGTTCTTTGGTTGACAAACTGCGCTCCACGTTCATCGAGTATGGTGTAGATGACCTGTGACAAGGGCGTGTTCAGCTGTGTCGAGTGGTCGGCACTTTTCTCTCGAGTAGGTGGAAAAGTACACGAGTAAAGGGGTGCCACGGGCGTGTCATCCCTGTGACACGGGCGTGTCCGATCTGAGTACCCGAGTAGTTGGTTTTCTCTCGAGTAAGTCCTCTCGAGTAGGTCTCGAGTGGGTGACATGCCCCGTGTCACGGGCGTGTCGGTCATCTGACACGGGTGTGTCGGTCATCTGACACGGGCATGTCATAGCTAACTCGAGTAGTCCTCTCGAGTAGGTCGTGAAGATGACTCGAGTGAGGTACACGCCCTATGTCACGGGCGTGACCTGGACATCACGGGCGTGTACCCTGGGGGTGACCTATTTCGGGATTAGGTGGTTGCTAAGTCAGTTTGTGCACCGCTTAGTGTGATACGGCCTGTGACATGGGCGTGTCACAGGGCGTGTCAGACCCAAAAAATGATTTTACGGGTTTTCGTGGCCGTCCATTCTTCTTCAGTTGGGATCTAACAGCTTAGAGCCTTCCCTGTTTCCTTAAGGCTGAAAAGTGAGAAGGAAGACACATTTTTATTTTGCCTTCATCTTTCTAAACTTCTAGAGTGAGAAAGGGAAAGGAAGAAGGTGGAAGAAGAAGAGGGGCTGATCTCTGGTGGAGCTTGAGAGTGTCAAGCTGACATTCGAGGCCATCGTTACGGAGGAAAAGCTTTTGTGGTTCTTTCGAGCCGGCTAGGAGTTCATGGCACTGAAACAATCTTCAAGGGTAACTACCTTTTTTCTTAGCCATGTGAAGGCTTCCTTTTTGGTATATGTATGATTTCCCCCACCAAAGGGTGCCTGATGTTGGGATTCTTTTAGGTTGATTCATGGAATCCCCTTTTGTTGGCATATAGATCTGGAAATGGAGTACGGAGTAGGCATGCTGTGTGAAGCCCATCTGGACAGGTTGGTCTGGATTGGTGATGTGGCATATGAACCGGAGAAGACTCCGTGATAAATGCGTAGTTTAGGAGTCGACGGGTTGGACAGGAAAATACCCGTAGAATGCTTGTGTTGCTTGTGTTATTGGGTTCGACCTATGAAAGGAAGTAGCAGGAAGTACTGGATTGGAATTCCAGGAAATACCCTTTTGTAATTCTTAATGTTCATAGGGAGTCCACGTGTGAAGAGAGTATTTGTGCTCTTTGCGGTGTCCACGGGAAGTACTGGCTAATGTTGTGAGATGAATGGGTATGGTAGCTATCGGGAACCTACCCGACCCCTGAGATGTCGTATTCGGTGTGCTGAGCAACGAGGGGTTTGCGGTGTCCACTTGGAGCGAAGAGAGTACCAGGAAGTACAGTGTTCACTAAGACTATAAAACTGTGCCCAGCTCGAAAGACCCGCGGTGGTGGTAATGTTGTACACCAAGATGTGCCCTGATGAATGGGTATATGGCAGCATCAAAGTTATGATATATACACCTAGGCTTGCAGGGAAGAATGCCGAGAAAGGGGTAGGGTCGAACAGCTGACATCGTTGGGTGATTTTCCAGACAGGTGCTGGAGACAAGCCGAAAAAGGGTTGATGCATGCTGCTTTATTTATCCTGTTAGTGCTAATTGTTTTCTTTTGTATGCGTGCCGCCACTATTTTCGGCCATAAGGCCAACTCTTTATGTGTGTTGTAAGCAAGGCGAGTTAGTGATCTAGAACGCACGCTGGCTACTCCGGTGTAGAGTATATGACCTTCGACGGATGGGGTTGTTATATTTTTTTTTCAGAGGGAGGTTTTGTTCCAAGCCTGAAGTACATATTGGAGCAGAAGGACATCAACAAAGTGGTTGGAGTTCCTTGGGGTGAGACCGGGAAGGGGAAATGGTGAGCGGTCAGTTGCAGAGGCGTCTCATCCAGGAGCAGCGTTAGAGATTTCTTAGGCAATGCATATTTACTGGACGCTGTGCGGACCGATCGACGGACAACAGATCTCCTATGCTATGCGGGGTCTAGAAGGAAACTACGGTCTTTTGCGGGACAGTCCTGTGGTAAATTAGGGGAAGAACTGATGTATGAAGGTTCGAAGTACTCAATCCACACAGGGAGCACGAAAATGTTCAGCGATATGAAAAAGTTAGTGCCATGGCTAAAGAAAGATGTTGCTCTTTATGTGGCAAAATGCCAAACAAAAGGTGGAATGCCAGAAACCAGGCGGTTATTTGAAGTCGTTGCCGATTCCAGAGTGGAAATTTGACGATATTTCCATGGATTTCGTGCACGGATTGATCTCACGCCATGATTGTCGATCGGCTGACAAAAGTAGCACACTTACTCAAAACAAGCGAGTGATTTGTCAAATTGGGCTGTGACGTTGTTCCTGATACGGTCGAGATGGTCAACTAGTTTGACAATACACCAAGAATGGTGAACCAACCTGAGGTGCTCCGAATGTGCGCCCTAGATTTTGGAAAGAGATGGGAAGATCATCTCTACATGGTGGAGTTTGCTTATAATAACAGTTACCAGACGAGCATCGGGATGGCACCGTATGAAGCTCTATATGGAAGAAAGTGTCGTACTCCCTTGGCATGGGTCGAAGCAGGTGAAGCTAGAGTTTATAATCATAATGAAGTTGATGAAGCAAACTTAACCATTCGTATTATTCGAGAGAGGCTACTCATAGCCCAAGATCATCAAGCGAAGTTCTACAACGCCAAGCACCGGAACATGGAGTTCACGGTAGGCGATTGTGTCCTCTTGAAGATCAAGCCCGTCAAAGGCGTATCCAGGATTTGACGTTTGAAAAAGTTGAGTCCAAGATATTTGGGTCCATTTGAAGTGGTTGAGCGAATCGAAGAAGTTGCGTATCGGCTAGCTCTTTCGGTAGAATTGGGTGGACTACATGATGTGTTTCACATCTCGGTTCTTCGGAAGGCCATTAAAGATCCAACTCAAGTGATCACAGATGATCGTGTGCCGGTGGAGTGTGGGCTAACAACGAGAGTTAGACCCATTCAGATCGAGGATCGAGCCGAGAAACAGTTGCGGAACAAGACGGTCGGGATGGTTAAACTTCGGTGGAACAACTGCGGTCATGAAGAGCTTACATGGGAGCGAGAGCAGACCATGCGAGATGAATTTCCCGAGCTATTTCTGTAACTGAGTGGATAGTGAAAAGTTATTATAACAAGAAATTCTGATGTTATAACTTTTTAGTTGCTGAGTGCCTTCCTGTGTGCAAATTTCGAGGACAAAATTTCTGGTAGGAGGAGAGGGTTGTAACAGGCCAATTTTTCAGCAGACATAATTTTGGGTGACATGGCCTGGGACACGGGCGTGTCCCAGGGGGTGTCCTGCTTGGGTGCGGAGCCGTCGTGAGTTCGACGAAAAATACGTTCGACGAAGAGTTCGGGAGGAACACACCCCTTGTCATGGGCGTGACCTAGGGCGTGACCTCCCCTGTCGACACTCGAGTTCTTTGGTCGACGAACTGCGCTCGACGTTCGTCGAGTATGGGGTACACGGTCTGTGACACAAACATGTCATAGGGCATGTTCCACTGTGTCGAGTGGTCGACACTTTTCTCTCAAGTAGGTGGAAAAGTACTCTAGTAAAGGGGGGTGACACGGGCGTGTCATCCCTATGACAAGGGCATTTTCGATCCGAGTACTCGAGAAGTTGGTTTTCTTTAGAGTAAGTCCTCTCGAGTAGGTCTCGAGTGGGTGACATGCCCCGTGTCACGGGCGTGTCGATCATTTGACACGGGCGTGTCATAGCTAACTTGAGTAGTCCTCTCGAGTAGGTCGTGAAGATGCCTCGAGTGAGGTACACGCCCTATTTCACGGGCATGACTTGGCCGTCACGGGCGTGTACCCTGGGCGTGACCTGTTTCGGGATAAGGCTGTTTCTAAGTCGGTTTGTGCACCGCTTAGTGTGACACGGGCGTGTCACAGGGCGTGTCAGACCCGAAAAATGATTTTACGGGTTTTCGTGGCCGTCCATTCTTCTTCAGCTGGGATCTAACAGCTGAGAGCCTTCCCTGTTTCCTTAAGGCCGAAACGTGAGAAAGAAGACTCATTTTTATTTTGCCGTCATCTTTCTAAACTTCTAGAGAGAGAAAGGGAAAGGAAGAAGAAGAGGGGCTGATCTCTGGTGGAGCTTGAGAGTGTCAAGCTGAGACTCGAGGCCATCGTTGTGGAGGAAAAGCTTTTGCGGTTCTTTCGAGCCAGCTAGGAGTTCATGGCACCGAAACGTTCTTCAAGGGTAACGACCTTTCTTCTTAGCCATGTGAAGGCTTCCTTTTTGGCATATGTTTGATTTCCCCCACCAAAGGGTGGTTGATGTTGGGAGTCTTTTGGGTTGATTCATGGAATCCCCTTTTGTTGGCATATAGATCCGAAAATGGAGTACGGAATTGGCATGTTGTGTGAAGCCCATCTGGATAGGTTGGTTTTGGATTGGTGATGTTGCATACGAACCGAAGAAGACTCCATGATAAACACGCAGTTTAGGAGTCGACAGGTTGGACCTGTGAAAGGAAGTAGCAGGAAGTACTGGAGTGGTAGTCCAGGAAAATACCCGTAAAATGCTTATGCTGCTTGTGCTATTGGGTTCGACCTGTGAAAGGAAGTAGCATGAAGTACTGGATTGTAATTCCAGGAAATACCCTTTTGTAATGCTTAATGTTCATAGGGAGTCGACCTATGAAGAGAGTAACAGGAAGTACTGGCATGGTAGCCAGGAAAGACCCCTGATATTTGTGCTATTTGCGGTGTCCACCTACGAAGAGAGTAGAAGGAAGTATTGGTGTGCCCAGGAAAAACCCGCTAATGTTGTGAGATGAATGGGTGTAAGAGTTATGCGCAGGCTTGAATGCCAGAACAGGATCACTGAGACCTACCCGCGCCTTTATTTAGCCGCGAGTACGCCGTACTCGGTAATGGCAAGGCGATTTGAGCAACGGGGGGTGGAGGATCCGACCTGTGTTATGTCCGTCCGACGTGAGACCAGAAAGTGCGGTCTGTTGGAGCGTATAGCAAGAGTCCTAGGCCTTCGCGCTGTGATACAATGGGGGGCTACGGGCCAGTCCCGGTTCACTAAGACTATAAAACTCTGGCTGCACGCCATGGAGTAAATTCTCAAGTGAGTTGTCGTTGGGCTGTGACCCTGATACGGTGGTGGGAAACTGGTTTGCCAGTACACCAAGAATGTGCCCTGAGTGCACAGACTGTCGGGTCGGGTGGCTGACGGTTGTGATGGCATGTGTGCGTGAAAGCACATTATATGAGATATATATACATGCTTGTGATATGCTATGTCTGCAGGGAAGATTACCGCAACACAGAGAAAGGGGTAGGGTCGTTATAATTTGGTCAGTTGAATGCTGACCGTTGCCTTTGTTTGCCACCATTGGGTGGATTGTCCCTGTACAAGTGCTGGAGAGCCAAACAGGACAAAAAAGGGTTGATGTCCATGCTTCTTTAGCTATTGATGCTGCTGTTAGCCCTCGAAGGCTAATTATTTTCTTTTGATATGGCCGACATGCATGCCAATATTTGGGCCACAGTTTGAAAGCTCTGTAAGGCCATAAGGCCAACTCTTTATGTGTGTTGTAAGACATTTCTATAATGTATAAAATGTGGAGTTTTTATATGTTGGACATTCAAGTGAGGAGTTCAAGTGTAGTGTTATAGGCTTCTGCTAGAATGCAATGTAGTAGGTGCGCTGTGCTACTCTGGTATCACTCCGTAGCTTCATCGTCTGTTTTGTGGTATATGATGTGGGGCCCTGACCGGACCTTCTAGTATATATTATATGAACGGGTGTGGTTGTTACATGCTGTGTGAAGCACATCTGGACAGGTTGGTATGGATTGGTGATGTTGCATAAATGCACCAGATAAAACTCCGTGATAAACATGTAGTTTTGGAGTCGATGGGTTAAACCTGGGAAGGATAGTAGCAGGAAGTAATGGAGTGGTAGTCCAGGAAAATACTTGTAGAATGCTTATGCTGAATGGGTTGTACTTGTGAAAGATAGTAACAGGAAGTACTGGATTGGAAGTCCAGGAAATACCCTTGTAGTGCTTGATGTTTGTGGGTGGTACTTGTGAAGGGTAGTAGCAGGAAGTACTGGCGTGATAAGCCAGGAAAATACCCTTGATGCTTGTGATGCTTGCTGGGTTGTGCATATGAAGGGTAGTAGCAAGAAGTACTTTTAAAGCCAAGGAAAATACCCGCAAATGGTTAAAGCTACGGATGGAACATGAGTTCTGTCGCTACCGTTGCGTGTGGCACCTAGTTAACCTGTGATTGTGATGCTTGACCTGCGAGGACATTATGGATATTTGCTAAACGGACAAGGGGATACCGACCCGTGTTAGTCTGGTTAAATAACTAATGATTTGAGCAGCGGGAAAAGGCTAAACTGTATCCGCGTTATGGTTGTCTGTCATGGGTGTATGGATGAATTGGCATTTGGCAGAAGCGTATAGCGATAGTCTTAGGCATGTGCGCCACGACACCATGGGGGGATACAGGCCAATCCCGGGTCAGTAAGACTGCAATCTCCGGCTGCACGCCATGGAGTAAATGTTGAATGTTTTATCGTTGGGTTGCGACCCTGATACGGTGTTGGGCAACTGGTTCGCCGGTACACTAAGAATGTGCCCTGAGTGCACGGATCATCAGGCCACGCGGCTTACGGTTGTGATGTAATGTATGTGCGTGAGAGCACAATGTATGAATATATATGTATCTGCTTGTTAAATGTTATGCCTGCAGGGAAGCAATACCACTGTCCCGGGAAAAGGGGTAGGGTCATCATAAAATTGGTCAGCTGAATACTGACTGTTGCCTTGTTTGCCACCGTTGGGTGGAATGTCCTTGTACAGGTGCGGGAGAGCCAAGCGGGATATATAACGTCTGAAGTCCCTGCTGTTGTTGCTGGTGTTGCAGCTTGCCCTTGAAGGCTAAGCTTAAATGCTATTTGTTTATACGTGGTCGGCCTGCACTCCAATGTTTAAGGAGACTGTGATGAATAGACTTGTAAGGCCATAATTCCAACTGATTTGTATTTCGTGAACATTCTTGTTACATATAAATGTGGATCTTTATATGATGGACATTCATGTATGGAGTTCAGCGTCGTGTTATAAGCTTCCGCTAGAATGTTTCGTGTTAGGACGTGCAACTCAGGTATCACTCCGTGACTTCGCCGCCTGTTTTGGGGTATATGTTGTGGGGCCCCGGCCGGACCGTCTAGTATATACTTTCTGAATGGATGGAGTCGTTATATTTTTGGTATTAGCTGTCTTGGTCTTTCCCTTTCGAATTCGTGGTCGAATTCTTTTGTGGGGTGGCAAGCACGTGTCTGTGCGAACCATATTCACACTAATGAACTCTTGAATGTCCACTTAGGAATGCAAATACATTTGTTTGGGGAACCTCTGCGTTCCTGGTATTGCTTTGGCAAGAGGCTTGTTGCTTACTTGTGTGTTTTATTATTGTAGGCGACTAACGCGACTGCGTGGCAGCAGGAACCCCAACATTCAATGGGAAGCATGACATCAACTGTAGTACCAACATCTCCTCCATCAATCGAGACGGCTCGACTGATCGCTGATGTGGTTTTTGCGATGCTCAAGGATTACCATGAGGGACAGGTTCAACCCTCGGATCTGGTCATGCATCCCATGCCGGTTAGTGTAATTGAGCAGACGGTAAGGGGAAATGCATCAGCTTCATCATTGAATATGTGCTTGAGCCAAGGAGTGGACACGGTTGAGGAATACTTTCATGCATTTGTTGCATTAAGGCAACACCCATAGTTTGTGTTTGAAACCGAGGAGATGAAGATAAAGAGGTTTTACGATGGGCTACGTGAGGAACTACATTTTCTGTTGATGGGTCCTAAGTTATTGGGCTTCCAACCATTGGTGGAGTCTGCTAGACTATTGGAGATGGACTTGACAAGAGCCCGGCAAATGCCTGCGATCAGGGAAGTGAGTTCTTCACAGGGTGGACAGTCTGCTCATAGCAGGAGGCGGAAACACGAGACTCGTGCTTATTATAGTTGTGGCAAGAAAGGACATATTGCTCGAGACTGTCGGGTTGTTGCGCAGAAGGAAAAGAGGCAATACAAGTGCTACTCGTGTGGTGAAGCAGTACATGAAGCCCGATATTGCCGAGGTAGCTCTTAGATGGAAATAAATAAGAAGGAAATGTCGACTTGATGTACATAAATAACTGTGCTACTCATGTATTTGTGGACTATGCATGTGTTGTATGTACAGTAACCAGTTTTGAATGGCAGTTTCCACTGTTACGTTTGTGTTATATCAGTACAATACATGTATGTGTGGGATAAACGTGTTTACACGATAGTCGTGAGCATGAAGAGAAAGTTGATAACATCATTGATTGCTTTCTGATTGAATATTGTGTATGTGGCTTGTGTGTGATGAGTGTGCCACAGGCTTTACTATGATTCGAAACACATTGGTGAGAGCACTGTTTGATAGTGTAAGGGTGTTATTACCGAATGGATGTTTGCTATTGGCGGATAGCGTCTGCGATGTGGCGGTGCAAATTGGAAGTTGGGAATTTTGCTTGGACGCATCTGCGCTGCCGATATCGGAGTTTGCGGATGTGTTTCCCAAGGATCTCCCTGGGCTACCACCCTAGCGAGAGATTGACTTCAAGATTGAGTTGGTGCTAATGCTTAAGATCACGGTAGTGAACCGGTCGCACAAGTAATATAAAATGGGGGTTTTCCCAAGTATCGATCTCTCAAGGAACATAGTAAGGTGGAGTTAATTTCGAGGAGGACTTGAGATAGAAGTCCTTAGGGTCGGCGGCAACGATGGGGGCTTTGATATTGCGGATAAAGAAAATAAAAGGCTACCAACTACTCCTATGCAACGCCGCTATGCGATGCTTCGCCAGGCGGGATGGAAGACTAGTCGGGCCGCTATGCACTGAATCACTAGGAGGATGGACGAGAAGGCTAGCAGATGAGGTGGTTAGAACGGCGGAATGAGGGTCATGAGCACCTCTTCACAATGCACGCCACTAGCAATTGCTAGTGCGGCAAGGGTGGATGGTGATGGATGGAATATGGCACAACTCAAGTAAATAACGAAAACATACAAAATCACATAGACATGATTGCATAAAATCATTTTACAAACTAAGCATACTTCATCAATATAAATAAAGTTAAACACCAATATTCAACAAGAAAGCAAGAACAAGTCAAGAGATCGACCGAATCCGAAGCCTTGCTGAGTATTCACGGTTGGAATCATCGGGTTGTCATTCCGCGTCTAAGCTCGGTCCTCAACTGCGTCCGGGGTAGAGAAGGGCTGTCACCACCTTCCAATGGCCCGTCTTCTTCGTCTCACGATAGAGGACGAAGTTTGCTAGCTTTCCTTTTCTTGATGGCTATGGCGTCAAAGCCTACTTGAAGCTCACGGATGAAGGATAAGGCCGAGAGGAAGCTCCGGCTTGGATTTGGCGATGAAAGCTTACACGGAGCACCTCCCTAGTTTGGAAGATGAAGGGGAACGACAGAGAAGGTGGAAAACGGCGGAGAAATGTCGAGATCCGGATCCTCTCTCGAATTATGGCGAGACCTACACTATTTATACAAAGCAGAAATGAACAATGTGCACGATCATATGCGCACGACCAGTGGTCTTGCGCACTATGTCCTGTGCTCGTGCGCACTGGCATGGAAGATCAGGAAGAAGAACTGGGATAACGGGCACGAGTAGTGGCGCACAACCAAGGGTCGTGCACACTAAGTCCAATGATCGTGCGATTACCCCAAATAGGACTCCAGAAAAGAGGAATCAATGCACACGATCAGTGGCGCACGACCGGTGGTCGTGCGCATTATGGCCAGTGGTCGTGTGCTTACCCCAGGCTGATTCTAGAAAATGTAGAGTAGTGCGCACGATCAGGGGCGCACGACCAGTGGTCGTGCGCATTATATCCCATGATCGTGCACAGTATTCCTGTTTCACAACCATCCTGGAACACGGACACGACCCCTATAACAATAGGAAAAACAAATCACTAATCTATGCAGACAATCACAAAAGGGAGTACAAACTATAAAAATAACAAAATACACAACCACGGGCATAAATGGGCACTTCCTATGGAAATAAAGATTAGAAGAAATAAGAACGATAAAGAACTAAAAGTGAAGTGCAACCGCATGAAAACTAGCCCAGATGAGTCCGAAAATAGGTATATAAAGTGGACTCATCACACCCCCAGACTTAACTGCTTGCGCATCCCGAGCAAACAAAATCTAAGCAGATAGGGAAAAATACTAGTTAACAAAGAAATTGCGATACGAAGTACCATGCGAAGTCGTATGCTCGCGCGCGTAAAAATATAATAGAAGAAATTTCTAAGTATACAAAATAGTTTATACTTTTCACAATGCGTATCAACATTTTATTATTACTCAAAAATAGAATCACGGTGAATCATCCGGTCGTGCATAGGGAGAAAGTAGACTAATCGCTAGGCGAGCATTGCCAAAGATCAGGGCTCAGGATAACCTCCAAAGGAATGCACCAATGTCGATGACCATATGTTTGCCCTTTCGCATTCTCTCCACGGCACTGCTTTTGTTCACACACGAATCAGTAGGACTTTAGGTGAAGAGATGGGGCTTGGGTTTCGGTGAGGTAAACAATGATAAACAGGAAGGCTATGCACCTAACCCAAATGAGCTATCATAAAAAGAATCCCTCTACTAAGCAAAATACACGTGAGTACACCACACCCCCAGACTTAATTTTTCAAATATGACTGTGTGTACCGCCTACTCCAAATACATTCTCATTTCCAAAATGATTTTCAATTAAAACTTTTTCTTTTCACTTTTTTTTTCTTTACAAATATTTTTCTTTTTTTTTTCTTTATTCAAATCATCTTTTTATTTTTTTGCAATTTCAGCAAATATAACATTGGAGCACATCCACATAATCACAAGTAAAATCACCACATCACACCCCAACATTAAAATGTAAACACTAAAGCTCAACTTGGGTATGCGACTATGATTGGCTATGAGGCTTTGGTGAAATCATGGTGGAGCTGAATCAAAAGGAGAGGTAGGCACAACGGGGCTAGCGAGGATAAGACGTCAGGAACGGTACAAAGCTCAACCGGGCCAAAATGATGACCTACATCACGCTCATGCATGACTAACCTATACACATGCTTCAAGAATAGCTTGGGGCAAGTTCTTAGCCAACGAGAAAGACTATCCCTCCTCCCGACTCGAGCAATACGAACCTAACAGCCATCTACACAAATCCCTAAGCTATCGTCGCATTCACACCGGATTCACCAACTTTTGAGTAGAATAAAAAGTATTTACGCAATTAGAAAAATATAAAACTAAAAGCATACAGAAAAATTAAATCTACTCCAATTTCTACACGAGACGAGAGCAGTTGACTAGGAGCACAGCAAGGTCAACATTTTACTCCGTCTCACAATCCTATGTCAGCACCATAATTTTCCCAAATCTAACGAAGAAATGAGTTTAACTCGCAGCACACAAAGAGCTAAGCACGCGCTCATGTGGGTTCAGTGGTGTGTGATGCAATAAACTAAGCAAAATAAAACAATAAAGGCTTCTAGTATGCACAAGAAATGTGTGCGTGCAATAGGTAATAAATCTCTCCCCCAGACTTAAACTAAACTACACGGCAGATGATATAGAAATTAAAATCATAAGGAGCTAAGGGAAGAGGTTACCCAATGCTCAGCCAGTGAGCATACCAGAAGACGCGTGGAAACCTGAAGCAGGCCCGCCATACGAAGAATCACAACCCCGCCAATGCAATTTTCTATGAATACATGCAGGGGTGAGCTCCGCAAAAACAAAAGAAAAATATACAAAAAGAAATGCTAAAACTAAAATAGACATGAAAAATAAAATGCAGGAAATGAAAGATAAGTACTGGGGTTTTTGTCATCCCAGCACGACTTATTAAATTCTAAACAGTTCTAGATTATAGGCCTATGAAATAAAAAGTGCACAGGTAACTGTTCCAAAATCTGTTTTTGTAACGGGTACCGATACAGTGATAGGGCAGTTACCCCTCTACCTAAAAAATCATACCTGCCCAACACAGGTAGAGGAAATAGGAAATAGGATAAGGAGGAGGCCTGATCCTCCCTCATCGTATCACAAAAATTATCCTCGCCTAGCAAGGCATCGTCAACCACAGGTGTGCAGGATGTGATGGCAACAGCAAGAATACCAGGCACATCATCATCCCAGTATACCCATGGAGACTCAGCCTGCACAGGCTCAGATAGAGAAGGGGGATCAAGAAATAAAGGAGACAAAGAACTAAAATAATCAGAAAATGGGAGAGTGATCCCGGTGTCACTCTCAGCAGGATCCAAGCAGAGATCATCGTCGGTATCATACGAGTCGTACCGAGGGGAATCCAAGAACTCAAGGTCTGCGGTAGTAAGAGGAACGACCTCATCCAATAAGGAGGTGCAAACCTCCGCATCGGAAAGGGGATATTCCTCATCCCACCGGGGTACGTAAAAGTGTTCTGAAGATCCACCTTCTCCGTCGGAGATAGAGGAAACATCATCCCACTTCGGTGCAACCTCGGGCACCGAATCATCAACAAATACGGCATCATCAACCGACTCACACAAAAAAGGAGTAGCACAATCCGACAAAAATTGCGGAGGGGCAAGACTTCTCTCAAAATCAAGCACTGAATGAGCAGGCCCCATCGCAAAATCATTCGCTGACGCCACCCCGTCGACGACCGGAACAATCTCATCGTCCCATACAGGAGCGTTCATGAGTTCCTGCTCCTCTTTTTGTTGGCTAACACCATAGTGATCATCATCACTCAAGGAAAGCTCGTAAAAAGGGATCGAGGGACCCATGAAAGAGCTGTATGCGGACAGAGATTCTTCAGTAATCTCAACGGGTAAAGAATGAGCAAAGTGCGTTATGTCAGAGTATGGGCCAGACAACACCCTGGTAGGCCTGTCCACAACAGTCTTCCGCGAACGGGAGGTTGTTGTGCACACGCCCTCAGAGGGAGAAGGCTTGCACAAACGAGGGCAATCCTTCAACATGTGGCCCACACCTTGACATAACAAACACTGAATGCAATGCTCGGCATTCATAACAGCAATGGCATCGATGGATCGGCGCAAAGTGTCAAGGATACGACACTCAGCATCTGGATCCATCACGAACAAAAATAATTGCTAAAAAATTGCTACACAGCTAAAATAAAAAATAGCACGAATCTGATATCTAAATCAAAAATAAGAAAAGGGTAAAAAGAAATAAGCAAAATAAAAATTCTAATAACAAAAGCAAATAAAAAAAATGATATGCACAAATGGAAAAGGACTTCAATCTATTATCTCCCTCTCCACAAACTCACACGACTGTGTTCCCCGGCAACGGCGCCAAAAACCTGATGCTTAAGATCATGGCAGTGAACCGGTCGCACAAGTAATATAAAATGGGGGTTTTCCCAAGTATCGATCTCTCAAGGAACACAGTAAGGTGGAGTTAATTTCGAGGAGGACATGAGATTGAAGTCCTTAGGGTCGGCGGTAACGATAGGGGGCTTTGATATTGTGGATAAAGAAAATAAAAGGCTACCAACTACTCATATGCAACGCCGTTATGCGATGCTTCGCTAGGCGGGATGGAAGACTAGTCGGGCCGCTATGCACCGAATCACTAGGCGGATGGATGAGAAGGCTAGCGGATGAGGTGGTTAGAATGGCGAAATGAGGGTCGTGAGCACCTCTTCACAACGCACGCCACTAGCAATTGCTAGTGCGACAATGGTGGATGGTGGTGGATGGAATATGACACAACTCAAGTAAATAACGAAAACATACAAAATCACATAGACATGATTGTATAAAATCGTTTTACAAACTAAGCATACTTCATCAATATAAATAAAGTTAAACGCCAATATTCAACAAGAAAGCAAGAACAAGTCAAGAGATCGATCGAATCTGAAGCCTTGCTGAGGATTCACGGTTGGAATTGTCGGGTTGTCATTCCGTGTCCAAGCTCGGTCCTCTACTGCGTCCGGGGTAGAGAAGGGCTGTCACCACCTTCCAATGGCCCATCTTCTTCGTCTCACGATAGCGGATGAAGTTTGCTAGCTTTCCTTTGCTTGATGGCTATGGCGTCAAACCCTACTTGAAGCGCACGGCTGAAGGAGAAGGCCGAGAGGAAGCTCCGGCTTGGATTTGGCGATGAAAGCCTGCCCGGAGCACCTCCCTAGGGTGGAAGATGAAGGGGAACGGCGGAGAAGGTGGAAAACGGCGGAGAAATGTCGAGCTCCGGATCCTCTCTCGAATTAGGGCGAGACCTGCACTATTTATACAAAGCATAAATGAACAATGCGCACGATCACATGCGCACGACCAGTGGTCGTGCGCACTATGTCCTGTGCTCGTGCGCACTGGCATGGAAGATCAGGAAGAAGAACTGGGATAACGCACACGAGTAGTGGCGCACGACCAGGGGTCGTGCGCACTAAGTCCAATGATCGTGCGATTACCCCAGATTGGACTCCAGAAAAGAGGAATCAATGCACACGATCAGTGGGGCACGACCGGTGGTCGTGCACATTATGTCCAGTGGTCGCGTGCTTACCCCAGGCTGATTCTGAAAAACGTAGAGTAGTGCGCACGATCAGGGGAGCACGACCAGTGGTCGTGCGCATTATATCCCATGATCGTGTGCAGTATTCCTGTTTCACAACCATCCCGGAACACGCACACGACCCCTGTACCGATAGGAAAAACAAATCACTAATCTGTGCAGACATTCCACACAATCACAAAAGGGAGTACAAACTATAAAAATAACAAAATACACAACCACGGGCATAAATGTGCACTTCCTATGGAAATAAAGATTAGAAGAAATAGGAACGATAAAGAACTAAAAGTGAAGTGCAACCGCGTGAAAACTAGCCCAGATGAATCCGAAAATAGGTATATAAAGTGGAATCATCAGGTGTCAGGTGCAAAACCTGTGGCCCGCTCACCATATCGCATTCCACTAAAGGAAATGGCGGAGTTGAAATTCCAACTACAAGGGTTGATGGAGTAGGGTTATATACGCCCAAGCATGTCATCTTGGAGCACTCTTGTTCTGTTTGTGAAAAGAAAAACGGCGGTTTGCGGTTATGTATTGACTATTGCGAACTGAATAAGCTGACAGAGAAGAACAAATATCTGATTCCACGGATTGATGAATTGTTCGATCAGCTGGTGGAATCAACTGGCTATTCCAAATTGGATTTAAAGTCTGGTGATTGCCCGTTAAGGATATGGGAAGGTGACATTCCCAAGACTGCGTTTGGAACACGCTACGATTATTATGCATTCACCGGAACGCTCCATCGGTGTTCAAGGATTTAATGCACCGAATGTTGTGAAAATAACTGTACTTGTTCGTGATTGTGTTCATTGATGATATCCTGGTGTACTTCGAAATCGGAAGCCGAACACGAAAACCACTTGCGGTTGGTGTTGCATACTTTGAGGAAGAATAAGCTCGATGCCAAGTTCTCGAAGTGCGAGTTTTGGCTATCATCGTTGGCTTTTCTTGGCCATGCGGTAAGAGAAGAGGGCATCGCAGTGGATCCGTCGAAGATAAGGTCCATATAGGAGTGCCCAGTGTTTTCTTCGGTGGCTGAAGTCAGGAGCTTCCTTGGACCGGTAGTCTACGACAGCCGGTTTGTTGAAAACTTCTCGCGGATTGCTTTTCCTCTGACCACGCTGACGAGAAAGGATCAGAAGTTTGTTTGGACGCTGTCGGTTGACCACGGTTCCTGTGTTGACATCGCCATGTGGTATTGACGGATTCAAAATCTACAGTGATGCTTCAGGAAGCGGCTTAGGCTGCGTTCTTCTGTGAAATGGTAAAGTGATTGCTTATGGCTCTCGCCAACTGAAGGTGTATGAGAGAAATTATCTCGTCCATGACTCAGCGTTGGTGGCAGTGATCTTTGTACTAAAGATATGGCAGAATTATCTCTATGGCGTGAAAGTGGAGATCTTCACGGACCATAAGAGCCTAAAGTACTTATTGGAGCAGAAGGATCTGAATATGCGACAATGAAGGTAGTTGGAGTTCCTTGGGGACTACACCATTGAGATTCATTATACTCCCGGAAAAGGAAATGTGGTCGCTGATGCCTTAAGTCGAAGAGCTCCGGCAGGGGCAAGTTGGTTGTAGAGGCACGATGAACGTCTAATCTAGGAGTTGGAAGCGTTAGAGATTTCTTGTGTTGATAAGTATTTGAACTGGACGGAGGTGCAGTGTGACCCTGCGGACACGGTTCGATGAGGAATGAAGCTAGATGAGAGTCTCCAACGTTATGCAAAGGACGGGCCAGAGGGCAAATTCTCCTGGAATGATGGCCTTTTGCAGAAAGAGGACTGTTTGTGCATCCCGAGTTTGGGTAAATTCAGCTCAATTGGTGATGAAAGTTGAAAGAACTTCATAGTTAAGCGTGCTCGGGCTGTAGAAGTCCTAGGATGGGTGACCTCCTGGGAAGTCCTCGTGTTGTCCGCTTAACTGGAGAATTTCACTCAGGAGAAGAATTGATGTACGAAGCTCCCTATTCAAAGTACTCAATTCACCCTGGGAGCATAAATATGTTTAGAGACATGAAGAAGCTGATCTGGTGGCCAGAACTGAAGAAAGATGTCGCTCATTATGTAGCTAAATACCAAACTTGTGCTTTGGTGAAGGCGGAATGTCAGAAGCCTGGCAGTTTCTTGAAGTCGTTACCGATTTCGGAATGAAAGTTCAATGATATTTCCATGGAGTTTGTGCACGGATTGCTGAGATCTCAGTGAGGGAACTATTCAATCTGGGTGATTGTAAACCGGCTGACAAAAGTGTCAGACTTCATTCCGAATAAATGGGACGATTCCGTGGAATGTTTGTCAAAGACGTTTGTTGAACAGATTGTACGACTACATGGTGTTCCTCGAAGCATTGTGAGCGATCGAGATGGGAGATTCACATCGAAGGACTGGAGGCTAGTCCATCAGCTGTTGGGCACAAAGTTGATGTTCAGTACGACCTTTCATCCCCATAGGGATGTCCAGACTGAAAGAACCAACAAGACAATGGAAGATATGCTCCGCATGTGCGCCCTGGACTTTGGAAAGAGATGGGAAGATCATCTCTATCTGTTGGAGTTTGCCTACAATAATAGCTACCAAGTGAGCATGAGTATGGCACCGTTTGAAGTTCTATATGGTCGCAAGTGTCATACACCGTTGGCTTGGGCAGAAGCAGGTGAATCCAAAGTGTATAGGCGTACCGAAGTCGATGAAGCAAACTCGATGATACGCACTATCCAATAGAGGCTACTGATAGCCCAAGTTTGTCAAGCGAAATACTACATCGCCAAGCACCGAAATGTGGAGTTTGCGGTAGGGGATTGGGTCTATCTGCAGATCAAACCCTTCAAAGGCATATCCCGGATTCAGCGTCTGAAAAAGTTGAGTCCGAGATATCTTGGTCCGTTTGAACTGGTAGAGCGAGTTGGGGAAGCTGTATATCGGCTAGCTCTTTTTGCCGACATGGGTGGATTAGATGATGTGTTTCACATCTCGGTACTTCGACAAGCCATCAAAGATCCAGCTCAAGTGATCGAAAATGATCGAGTGTCAGTGGAGTTTGGTCTAACGACGAAAGTTCGGCCCATTCAAATCGAGGATCGTGCCAATAAACAGTTGCGGAACAAGATGATCGGGATGGCCAAATCCGATGGGACAACTGTGGCTGTGAGGAGCTAACATGGAAGCGAGAGCAAACCATGTGGGCTGAATTTCCCGAGCTCTTTGTGTAACTGTTATGCAGTGTGTGTCGAGTTATACTGAACGTTTATGGAATAAAACAACTTGTGTTTGATTATCTTCCTATGTGCAAATTTCGGGGACGAAATTTATTTTAAGGAGGGGAGGGTTGTAACACCCCAACTACCAGGATTGGGAAAAAGTTGGGTGACACGGCCTGAGACACAGGCGTGTCCTAGGGCGTGTCCTGCTCGGGTGAGTAGCCGGTGAGAGTTCGATGAAAATCTGTTCTAAGGAGAATGAGGGAACACGCTATCTGACACGGGAGTGTCAGAGTCTGTGTCCTCCTCTGGTCGACGAACTCCAGTTCGACGAAATTGAGATGGGGCATGTCTGCTGCCGTGTATGTGCACACGGCCTGTGACACGGGCGTGTCACACGCCGTGTCCTTTGCGGGATGTGCCCAGGGTAGTTGAGTTCTGGTGAACACGGGCAGGACACGGGTGTGTCTTAGGGTACATGGCCTATGACACGGGCGTGTCACTGCCTGTGTCCCAATCGGGTTGAGATTGGTTTTGTGCTACCTGAAGTACACGGCCACAGACATGGGCATGTCTGAAGGCGTGTCAGGTGACACGGCCCGTGACACGGGCGTGTCACATGGCCGTGTGCTGGTCTGGATGAGTCAGTTATGTATCGCTTAAGGTACACGGCCTGTGACACGGCCGTGTCACAGGCTGTGTCAGGCAAAATTTAGCCTTTTGTGGCAAAATTACGGCCGTCCATTTTCTCAGCTGGGATCTAATGGCTCTAGCTCCTCCCAGTGTCCTTAAGGTCGAGAATGAGAAAGATATTCTCATTCTAGTCTTGGTCATCATCTTTCCACCATCCTAGAGAGAGGAAGAAGGAGGAGGAGGAGGAGAGCCAGCCACCATTAGAGCTGCGGAGTTCTGTTTCGAGATCTGAAGCTAGCATTGTGGAGGCAAAGCCGCTGCAGTCCCTTTCAGCCGGCTAAAAGTCCATGGCTCTAAAGCGGTCTTCAATGGTAATGACCTTCCTTCCTAGCCTTGTGAAGGCTTCCTTTTTGGCATGTGCATATGATTCCCCCACCAGAGGGTTGCTTGTTATGGGAGTCTCTTGGGTTGATTCATGGAATCCCCACTAATTTGGGATATAGATCCAGAAATGGAGTACGGAATAGGCATACTGTGTGAAGCCCATCTGGACTCGTTGTTCTTCATTGGTGATGTTGCATATATGCACCGGAGAAGACTCCATGATAAACGTGTAGTTTAGGAGTCGATGGGTTAAAACTGGGAAGGACAGTAGCAGGAAGTAGTGGTAGTCCAGGAAAATACCTGTAGAATGCTTGTGCTGAATGGGTTGTACCTATGAAGGATAGTAACAGGAAGTACTGGATTGGAAGTTCAGGAAATACCCTTGTAATGCTTGATGTTCATGGGTTGTACCTGTGAAGGGTAGTAGCAGGAATTACTACCGTGATAAGCCAGGAAAATGCCCTTGATGCTTGTGCTGCTTGATGGGTTGTGCATGTAAAGGGTAGTAGCAGGAAGTACTGGTAAATCCCAGGAAAATACTCGCAAATGGTTAAAGCAAGGGATGGAACATGAGTTCTGTAGCTACCGTTGCGTGTGGCACCTAGTTAACCTGTGATTGTGAGGCTTGTCCTGCGAGGACATTATGGCTATTTGCTAAACGGACAAGGGGATGCCGACCCGCGTTAATCTAGATATAGAACTAATGATTTGAGCAACGGGAAAAGGCTGAACTGTATCCGCATTATGGTTGTCTGTCATGGGTGTCTGGATGAATTGGCATTTGGTAGAAACACATAGCGAGAGTCTTAGGCCTGCGCGCTACGACACCATGGGGGGCTACGGGCCAATCCCGGGTCAGTAATACTACAATCTCCAGCTGCACTCCATGGAGTAAATGCTCAATGTTTTACCGTTGGGTTTCGAACCTGATACGGTGGTGGGCAACTGGTTCGCCGGTACACCAAGAATGTGCCCTGAGTGCATGGATCATCGCGCCGCGTGGCTGACGGTTGTGATTGAATGTATGTGCGTGAGAGCACAATGTATGAATATATATGTATCTTCTTGTGAAATGCTATGCTTGCAGGGAAGGAATACAACAGCCCCGGGAAAAGGGGTAGGGTCATTATAAAATTGGTCAGCTGAATGTTGACTGTTGTCTTGTTTGCGACTCTTGGGTGGAATGTCCTTGTACAGGTGCTGGAGAGCCAAGCAGGACATATAAAGGCTGAAGTCCCTGCTGCTATTGTTGGTGCTGCCGCTAACCCTCGATGGCTAAGCTTAAATGCTATTTGTTTATACATGGACGGCCTGCGCGCCAATATTTATGGCCACTGTGATGAACAGACTTGTAAGACCATAAGGCCAATTGATTTGTATTTGGTGAACATTGCTGTTATATATAAATGTGGATCTTTATATGGTGTACATTCATGTTTGGAGTTCAGCGTCGTGTTATAAGCTTCCGCTAGAATATTTTGTGTTAGGACGCGCAACTCTGGTATCACTCCGTGATTTCGCCGCCTGTTTTGGGGTATATGCTGTGGGGCCCCGACAGGACCTTCTAGTATATACTATCTGAATGGATGGAGTAGTTACATGAGATGTAGGTACCTGGAAGGGTACTGAGTTGTAGGAGTGTTGCAGCACTCTGAGAGTAGGGTTGTGTGCCTGAAGTTATAGGGCTAAAGAGCCTGAGCTGTGGGCCTTAGAAATAAGGCTGAGGTAGGTGTTAAGTGGATCACTGAGCTATAAGAGTCCTACAGGGCTCTAATGTAGGAACCCTTGTGGTTCTGAGTTTGGATTCTGTGAAGAATCTGTGTTATAGGCTGAGGGCCTGAGGTGTAAGCTCTGAGGAGCATTTTGGTGGAGTTTGTGCCTAGTCTAACAAATCAATTGGATAGGTGGGAGGGAAAGTGGATGTACCCAATTGGGGAACCACTATAAATCTTTGTGTTGGTTGCGTTACTTGTTTTCTTTCTTATTGCAGGATCTAAGGACAGGCTCTAGAGAGTTTTATTTAAAACCCACAAAAGAAATGATAAAAATTCAATTACCTATTCACCCCCCCCCCCTCTCTAGGGGATTAGCTAACCTTGAGTTAAATAACATTCAAGTGGTATGATGAATTGTAAATATACCTATTTTTCTGTACATTAATTTAGTCGTTTTCATTTCTTTTTGTCGTTTTTACATATTTTTATTCAATAAAATGCTCCTATTTTATAAATATATTACTAACTTATTTTATTTTATTTTTCAGGAAAAAAATCAAAATCTGCCAAAAATTGACATGTCACGCCCGTGACAAATTGGTCACGCCCGTGACCAGGGCGTGACACGTCAAAAGCCGTGAAATCAGCAATTTTTGAAGAGCAAAGCCTGACACGCCCGGGGTCACGCCCGTGTCACCCGACACGGGGCGTGACCCAAACCCGTGTCACTCCACTCGACGAATTCATCTCGACGATCGTCGAGTGTCGACACCAACAGTCACGCCCAGCGTCACGCCCGTGACCTGGGGCGTGACTCAATTTCCGCTCGACGATT
This sequence comes from Platanthera guangdongensis, assembly GCA_039583875.1. Taxonomy (NCBI): domain Eukaryota; kingdom Viridiplantae; phylum Streptophyta; class Magnoliopsida; order Asparagales; family Orchidaceae; genus Platanthera; species Platanthera guangdongensis. The sequence goes on from CM077157.1 coordinate 74,240,689, forward strand.
TTCAACTCGACACTTTCAGCTCGACATTCGTCGAGTGTCGACACCAGCTGACACGCCCAGAGTCACGCCCGTGACCTGGGGCGTGACCTTTCCAGCTAGCCCGACAAGACCTGCCCGAAGACTTTCGGCGCGCACCGCGCCCAGATCCACCTGCCTGTCATGCCCCCTGTCACGCCCGTGACCAAGGGCGTGACCACTGCGAGACCGACACGTGTCCAGCCAAAGTCAACTTTCCCGTCAAATCGCCGGCCGCCTTCTCAAATAGTACTGTCACGCCCCCTGTCACGCCCGTGACCAAGGGCGTGACACATGTAAATTTTTTCTATAAATTCAGAGGTTCTGCTCTGGATTTCTATTCTCTTTTTGGACCATTTTGTATAAGGTGTTGTGCTGCTGGATTGCTTCCAAGGGTTATGTAAGGGATATTTTCTCCCCCTCTCCTTAGCTTTTAGTTTCTTGTCTTTGTAACTTGTCTTTTTATTTAATGAAATATGTGTTTTCTTCTCCTATATTGCCTTTGGAATGTAGCTATGCAACTCACACCTTATGCAATCTTTTTTTTCTTTTGTTTTAACTTAGTTTTTATTCTTCTTTATATGTGTGTGTGTGTGTGTGTATGACTTTAAATTAGTTTTATTGCTTTCATAATCTTCATAGTTTAGCTTTTCCGTTCATATAATGTTCATCCTTATGAGTTTATAAAAACGTTTTAAAAGTGATTTTTTTCTCCTTTTCGCTAGTTTTGTTCGTTTTTATCCGTAAAACTTTTTACTCCTTTTAACTTTATTATCACTTTTCTAGTATTTTTATAAAATTATAAGAATGAAAATATAGTCGTTTTAATTTTTCGAGCACTTGCATTTTCATTTTTATTTGCAAACTTTTTCGCTCTGTTTATTTTTATTCTCCCTTTTTATGCATTTCTACCGCATTTTAGCGGTAGAAATGCAGTTGTTTTATTTTTTTTCGGTAACATAGTTTTTTCACATTTTTTGTACTTGTGCATCTATTTCTGCCTACTCGTTAAGAGTTAAATGGCGCCTGCTTATTTTACTTTCTGTAGAGTGCGTGATTTTGTAGTTTTCCTTTTCTCCGCCTACTCACTTGAGTTTAATGGCTGGATTTCGTTTCGGTAGAGTGTGTGTGTTTTCATTTATGTCGAGAGAGAGTGTGTGTGCGTTGCATTTATTTTGTCCTACTCGGTTGAGTAGGACCCGTATTTATTTTCTCCTACTCATTTGAGTAGGACTTGCGTGTGTGCGTTTTACTGCTTTCATTTCTCCCGCCCACGCGTTTGCGCCGGGACTCGAACTTTACAGCTTTCTTCAGTCCTACTCGTTTGGGTAGGACTTGCAATTTACTGCTTTATTTTACTGCTTTCATTTTATCGCTTTCATTTACTGCTTTCTTTTTCTGCTTTCTTTTCTGCTTTTCCCGCAAGCCGTCCCCATTCCGATGAGTGGCTAACAGTTCTTAGCCCTCGGTATCGAAGAGCATTGGGACAGATAAAATAGCTTAAAATAATTAAAGGTCTAATTTTTCTAATTAATTAAAAGTACTTAAGGTTTGCCCGGGGTTAACGACGCGTAGGACCACATATCGATGTGTGGGCCCTATTTCCGTTTTCCATACGCTCGCCGAGAGGCCGTGCGTATGGACAGATCACCCCTTGGCAAAGAGAGTTCCGCACTAACCCTCGAGAGAGGAGGCGCGCCAACTCTACCGGATTGGGTCCCCCACCCAATAGCGGGGTTCTTAGCGTAATGCGGGCGTTAAGAGGAATCCTTCGTCGGACGAGAGCCCGGTCGAATAGTCTTAGCGTTCAGGTGAGCGATAGCCCTATAGCTAGGTGAGCTCATTTTAGTGGAACCTGCACGGCCAAGTCTCCGCCTTAATTAATTAGAAATTTAGGAGCTCTTTTTATTTAAAGTCTATTTTAGTTCATTTGTTTTCTCGGTGCCATCGAGCCAAGCTCTTCATCGGCACCACCTTATTACTTTTCTTTTCATGCTTTCATTTTTCTTTCTGTCATTTTCTGCTTTTTATTATATATAAATATCCCGACAAGTATTATCGGTAAAATAATAGTCCCCTCCAGGGAAGAGTAGAAATAATCGAACCAGACCCGAGAACAATACGACCTCGATATTCCACCCGGAATATCCTGTACTACTCACGATAGGTGCACTTGCCTGCTTTCGTTAAAACTCGATCTAAACCGTTTTATATCCAAATAAATAAATACGCGCGCCCCGTTTTCTTAAATAAAATCACTTCGCCTTTTTCTCAAATAAAACCGCCGGGTCGCCGCGTGACCGTAAATAATTTTGGAGTTTTAACCATCAAGTTTTTGGCGCCGTTGCCGGGGAAATTTTAGGTTCGTTATTTTAAACCCTGGAAATCTATTAATTTTACCTATATCTATATATAACAAAAATTTAAAATGGCCAACAAAAATAATATAATAATAATCATAATAATAATAATAAATACTAAAATATATATATTTACAAATTTATAAAAAAAAAAAAAAAATATTTGTTATATGGGGGTGTTTTCCTATACTGCAATTTTTTTTATTCTGTACTCTTCAAAACTACAAAAAAATTTGCAAAACTTAAAATCTAAAAAAATTTTCTTGTTTTTATTATCATAAAACTTCAAAAAAATTCATAAAACTCAAAAAAAAAAAATTCTCTTTCCCCCTCATCTTCTTTTTTGTAAAAACTTGCGTCTTGCTTGCCCGCGACGGTCGACTCATCGAACCAACCATTCAAATAAGAGTATGTTCGCGGGGCTGCAATCGAGTTTTTACTTTGCTTTTTGTAAAAAAAAATCTCTCTTTTCCCCCTATCTTCTTTGTAAATAACTCTTCTTTCTCTCCTCGTTCTTGTAAATTACTTATCAAAATACACTAAAAATAAAAAAAAATTAGAAAAACCAAAAACCCTAAAAAGATAAAAATCTAAAAATCCTAAAAAGATAATAATTAAAACACAAAAAAATGATAAAACTCTAAAAATTCCAAAAAAAAATGTGTTTTGTTAAATTATGTAACAAAATAATTCGAATACACCATATCTTAACTCTTTTTGCTTTCCACAAATCTAGTTTCGAGTTAATTTATATGCGAATTTTAGTTATTCTTTGCTTACTATTCGTTTATTAATTAAAGTTCGATAGATTTAAGTGTCTGGGGTTAAGATTTAAAGAATTTTTTATGTCTTTTCCTTATAATAGGAACTTGTTTTTCACCACCACTTCTAATTTTATAAATAGAAGCTCGTTTTTTATGTTATAAAATAACATCCATGGATTTCAATTATTTCTACTTCATGCTTTTAGAAACATTGGAACGTTCATTTTAAAAAGGTTGCTCTCAAAACTTTTTGATTAAAAGCTAGTTTTATTTTTGAAAAACTAAACCCACTTCCATTTTTTTTCGTGTCTTAATTGACATGATTCCCCCCCCCCCCTATCCCTTAAAAGATCATATGTCAATGGGAATAAGATTTCGTTCCGTAAACATAGGCACCCAATAATTTAAAAAGATTATATATGGAGTAAGAGGATAAAATTCATTACTCCTACAAATATACATTGGGTTAATTTTATCCTTATGAAGAAAAAAAAAATTATTATGTGTTAGGAAAATAAGATTTCGTTTTCCTAACTATCCAAAAAGAAAAAAAATTGGAGGTTCGAGAAAAAATTATCTCACCTCACTATTCAAACCTTCTTCATAAACCACCAAACCACTTATCTCATTTCAGTGATTCTAGAATTAATTTAAAATTTTTTGAGAGCATAACTTTTAAATTGCATTATTTCCTTTAACTTCTTTTAAGCAAAGGTTTTTTATATAAATCCAATCCATCTTTGTTAAACTAACAAAAATAAATTTTTGCTTTCTATTTTATTTTATCTAGAAGTCTTTTTGAAACTGTTCCTCTATTCATAACATTTCATAAATTAGGATTTAATTCTTTAACCCCGGATGTTTATTTTGATCTTTCTTTTTAATTAATTCAAGCGGTAGCTAAACTTAGGATTTCTTTTATTCCTTATAAGTTCATCTCCAACTTTTGCTCTGGAATAGCAAAAGCTTAAGTATGGGGGTATTTGATGAATTGTAAATATACCTATTTTTTTGTACATTAATTTAGTCGTTTTCATTTCTTTTTGTCGTTTTTACATATTTTTATTCAATAAAATGCTCCTATTTTATAAATATATTACTAACTTATTTTATTTTATTTTTCAGGAAAAAAATCAAAATCTGCCAAAAATTGACATGTCACGCCCGTGACAAATTGGTCACGCCCGTGACCAGGGCGTGACACGTCAAAAACCGTGAAATCAGCAATTTTTGAAGAGCAAAGCCTGACACGCCCGGGGTCATGCCCGTGTCACCCGACACGGGGCGTGACCCAAACCCGTGTCACTCCACTCGACGAATTCATCTCGACGATCGTCGAGTGTCGACACCAACAGTCACGCCCAGCGTCACGCCCGTGACCTGGGGCGTGACTCAATTTCCGCTCGACGATTTTCAACTCGACACTTTCAGCTCGACATTCGTCGAGTGTCGACACCAGCCGACATGCCCAGAGTCACGCCCGTGACCTGGGGCGTGACCTTTCCAGCTAGCCCGACAAGACCTGCCCGAAGACTTTCGGCGCGCACCGCGCCCAGATCCACCTGCCTGTCACACCCCCTGTCATGCCCGTGACCAAGGGCGTGACCACTGCGAGACCGACACGTGTCCAGCCAAAGTCAACTTTCCCGTCAAATCGCCGGCCGCCTTCTCAAATAGTACTGTCACGCCCCCTGTCACGCCCGTGACCAAGGGCGTGACACATGTAAATTTTTTCTATAAATTCAGAGGTTCTGCTCTGGATTTCTGTTCTCTTTTTGGACCATTTTGTATAAGGTGTTGTGCTGCTGGATTGCTTCCAAGGGTTATATAAGGGATATTTTCTCCCCCTCTCCTTAGCTTTTAGTTTCTTGTCTTTGTAACTTGTCTTTTTATTTAATGAAATATGTGTTTTCTTCTCCTATATTGCCTTTGGAATGTAGCTATGCAACTCACACCTTATGCAATCTTATTTTCTTTTGTTTTAACTTAGTTTTTATTCTTCTTTATATGTGTGTGTGTGTGTATGAGTTTAAATTAGTTTTATTGCTTTCATAATCTTCATAGTTTAGCTTTTCCGTTCATATAATGTTCATCCTTATGAGTTTATAAAAACGTTTTAAAAGTGATTTTTTCTCCTTTTCGCAAGTTTTGTTCGTTTTTATCCGTAAAACTTTTTACTCCTTTTAACTTTATTATCACTTTTCTAGCATTTTTATAAAATTATAAGAATGAAAATATAGTCGTTTTAATTTTTCGAGCACTTGCATTTTCATTTTTATTTGCAAACTTTTTCGCTCCGTTTATTTTTATTCTCCCTTTTTATGCATTTCTACCGCATTTTTGCGGTAGAAATGCAGTTGTTTTATTTTTTTTTCGGTAACTTAGTTTTTTCACATTTTTTGTACTTGTGCATCTATTTTCTCCTACTCGTTAAGAGTTAAATGGCGCCTGCTTATTTTACTTTCTGTAGAGTGCGTGAGTTTGTAGTTTTCCTTTTCTCCGCCTACTCACTTGAGTTTAATGGCTGGATTTCGTTTCGGTAGAGTGTGTGTGTTTTCATTTATGTCGAGAGAGAGTGTGTGTGCGTTGCATTTATTTTGTCCTACTCGGTTGAGTAGGACCCGTATTTATTTTCTCCTACTCATTTGAGTAGGACTTGCGTGTGTGCGTTTTACTGCTTTCATTTCTCCCGCCCACGCGTTTGCGTCGGGACTCGAACTTTACAGCTTTCTTCAGTCCTACTCGTTTGGGTAGGACTTGCAATTTACTGCTTTATTTTACTGCTTTCATTTTATCGCTTTCATTTACTGCTTTCTTTTTCTGCTTTCTTTTCTGCTTTTCCCGCAAGCCGTCCCCATTCCGATGAGTGGCTAACAGTTTTTAGCCCTCGGTATCGAAGAGCATTGGGACAGATAAAATAGCTTAAAATAATTAAAGGTCTAATTTTTCTAATTAATTAAAAGTACTTAAGGTTTGCCCGGGGTTAACGACGCGTAGGACCACATATCGATGTGTGGGCCCTATTTCCGTTTTCCATACGCTCGCCGAGAGGCCGTGCGTATGGACAGATCACCCCTTAGCAAAGAGAGTTCCGCACTAACCCTCGAGAGAGGAGGCGCGCCAACTCTACCGGATTAGGTCCCCCACCCAATAGAGGGGTTCTTAGCGTAATGCGGGCGTTAAGAGGAATCCTTCGTCGGACGAGAGCCCGGTCGAATAATCTTAGCGTTCAGGTGAGCGATAGCCCTATAGCTAGGTGAGCTCATTTTAGTGGAACCTCCACGGCCAAGTCTCCGCCTTAATTAATTAGAAATTTAGGAGCTCTTTTTATTTAAAGTCTATTTTAGTTCATTTGTTTTCTCGGTGCCATCGAGCCAAGCTCTTCATCGGCACCACCTTATTGCTTTTCTTTTCATGCTTTCATTTTTCTTTCTGTCATTTTCTGCTTTTTATTATATATAAATATCCCGACAAGTATTATCGGTAAAATAATAGTCCCCTCCAGGGAAGAGTAGAAATAATCGAACCAGACCCGAGAACAATACGACCTCGATATTCCACCCGGAATATCCTGTACTACACACGATAGGTGCACTTGCCTCCTTTCGTTAAAACTCGATCTAAACCGTTTTATATCCAAATAAATAAATACGCGCGCCCCGTTTTCTTAAATAAAATCACTTCGCCTTTTTCTCAAATAAAACCGCCGGGTCGCCGCGTGACCGTAAATAATTTTGGAGTTTTAACCATCATGGTATTAGAGGGAGGTTGCTCAAAAAGGATTTTATAATCTGAGTTTTCCTCTAAGGTTAGCTATAAGATAAGATTATGGTGTCTGGAATGAACTATAAGGTGCTAGGGACCATGAAGTTGCCCATCTGCAGGAAGGAAGGATTTGGTCTTTGGAAGCAAAGGGTTAGACTGTTCATGGAAGCATCTGACCATAGGATCTATGTAACAGTAGTGGAAGGTCCTTTTGTCCCCACAAAGGCTTCCACCAAAGATCCAACCGTGAGAGTTCCTAATGCATATTCAGAAATGGATAGAGATGAAGTGATTTTGTCCACCATGGACAAAAGGGCACAAAATATTATAGTTAGTTCCATTGATGACTCAACCTTCCAAAGTCTTATACACTACAAGACCTCCAAGGAAATGTGGGACACCCTTGTGGTCTATATGGATGGCTCTGATGAAGTTAGAAGTGATAGAATATAACACCCCAAAATCCAGAAATTGGAAAAAATTCGGTGACACGGCCTGGGACACGGACGTGTCCCAGGGCGTGTCCTTCCTGGGTGAACAGTCGACGAGTGGTCGACAAAATTTGGTCGACGATCGTCGAGTGCTTAGGACCCGACCTGTGATACGGGCGTGTCACAGGGCGTGTCAGCGTGGTCGACGAACTCAACTTGAGTTGGGGCTTGTCTAGTGCCGTGTATGGGCACACGGCCTGAGATACGGGTGTGTCACAGGCCGTGTGTATCTCGGGTTGATTTCGATTTTCTACAGCCTGATGTACACGGCCACAGACACGGGCATGTTTGAAGGCGTGTCGAGTGACACGGCCTGTGATACGAGCATGTCACATGGGCGAGTACTGGACAAGATAAGTCAGTTGAGCACCGCTTTGGGAACACGGCCCGTGATATGCCGGTGTCACCGGCCGTGTCAGGCAAAAATTATGCTTTTCTGGCAAAATCGTGGTCGTCTGTTCCTTCAACTGGGATCCAAGGGCTGAGCTGCCACCCTGCTTCCTTAAGGTCGTGGATTGAGATGAAAGAACTCATTTCATACTTGGCTTTAATCTTTCTAAATCCTAGAGAGAGAAAGGGAGAGGAAGTAGGAGGAGGAGGAGGAAAGGGGCTGGTCACTGGTAGTGCTGCAGTTTTCCGACGAGAGATTCGAGGCCGGTGTTGTGGAGGAAAAGCTGTTGCGGTTCTTCCTAGTCAGTTAGGAGCTCATGGCACCGAAGCGGTCTTCGAGGGTAACGACCTTTCTTCCTAGCCATGTGAAGGCTTACTTTTGGCTTATGCATATGATTCCCCCACCAGAGAGTGGTTTGTTGTGGGAGTCTTTGGGTTGATTCATAGAATCCCCAATTCATTGACATATTGATCCGGAATTGGAGTACGGAATAGGCATGTTGTGTGAAGCACATCTGGACAGGTTGGTATGGATTGGTGATATTACATACGAACCGGATAAGACTCCGTGATAAACGCGTAGTTTAGAAGTCGACGCGTTGGACCTGTTAAGGGAAGTAGCAGGAAGTACTGGAGTGGTGTCCAGGAAAATACCTGTAGAGTGCTTGTGCTTTTGGGTTATACCTGTGAATGGGAGTAATATGAAGTACTGGATTGGAAGTCCAGGAAATACCCTTTTGATGTTTGATGTTCTCGGGTGGTACCTGTGAAGAGAGTAACAGGAAGTACTGGCGTGGTTAGCCAGGAAAGACCCTTGACATTGCAGAGTCATACCTGTGAAAGGGAGTAGCAGGAAGTACTGGTGCGCCCAGGAAAGATCCGCAAATGTTGTGATATGAAATGGGTGTCAGAGACATACCCAGGTTTCAATGCCAGAATAGGATTGGTGAGACCGACTCGCGCCTTTTTGTAGCCGCGAGTACGCCGTACTCGGTTATGGCAAGGCGATTTGAGCAACGGGGGGTGGAGGATCCGACCTGCGCTATCTCCGTCTGACGTGAGACCAGAAAGTGCGGTCTATTAGAGCGCATAGCAAGAGTCGTAGGCCAGTGTGCCATGACATAATGGGGGGCTATGGGCCAATCCCGATGTGTTACGACTAGAACTCCGGCTACAAGCCATGGAGTGAAATGCTCATGATGGCGTGCCCCCTCCTCCACCATTTGAAGACGATGCTGACGATGCTGATGATGATCCAGTTGATAAGGCAATACAACGCAAGGACGTGAGGCGGCACGATGACGCTAACGGAAGGCTACGTTACAACCTCCGCCTGCGGCGTGCTACAGCCACTGCAAAGAATTAGCCTTAGTTATTTCTTTTTCTTGAACTCTATTTTATATTTGGAATATAAAATTATCCTATTTTTAAGTGATAATTTTATATTCATTGCATGTTTTGTTATTTTTAATTTTGAACACTTTTAATGATTGGTGTGCATTTAGCCATTCGGATGGATGAGATTACATCTCCATCATGAATGGTTAAGGCTTGTTTTTAACTCCTATATAAGGAGGCTTTCTTATGAGATAATTAGAGAAAGATTGAAACCTAAATTTCCTCCTTGTGAAATTCGGCCAAGAGGACTCTTCTGCTAGCCGCCCCACCTGCTTGTGGTGTGAAGCCGCCGCCCCCCTTGCTCCCTCCATCCGTTCAGTGCGACTCCGGTGAGGCTTTCTTCGGTGCGAATCCTTGGAAGAAGGTTGCAAACCCTTCGGTGTGACGCCGGTGGATCCATGGAGAGAGTGATTCTCCCACAGTTATCTTGTGTGAAAAGCTTTTCGGTTGGGTAATCGCTTCCCTCTCCCTTGTGTGATTCTCTTCTTTAGTTGTGGTGTTTTCGCACTCGTTTTCTCCGAAAATTTAATTTAATCGCTGCAAGTTTTGAATCGAAATCGCCATTGCTAGGCTTTTTAATTCCAGATCGGGTGGATCCTATTTGCCTTAGCGGATCTTGGCCTATAGCGTTGGTCTTGCTCTCAAAAAGGAGTGGCAAATTTTGTGTTTTCTTGGGGAATATTCCGACTCAAATTTCCGATCGTTGTTTTCGAGTCGACCATTCCTCCTTTGTTATTTGTGATGCGTTCTTGCGACGAGAAACTATTGTGGGTGATAGGTGTTGTGTAGGTGCGGTAGATCTACGACGTGTAGTGCGGAGATAGAGCGTTAGCTTCATGGAGGTCTCCGATTCCGGACACCCCTACATCAGCTCAATGTTTTACCGTTGAGTTGCGACCCTAATACGGTGGTGGGCAACTGGTTCGCTGGTACACCAAGAATATGCCTTGAGGGCACTGATCGTCGTGCAGGGCGGCTGACGGTTGTGATGGAATGTGTGCGTAAAAGCACAATTGTGATAAATATAGATGCTTGTGAAATGATATGCCTGCAGGGAAGATCACCACTGCCCCGGGAAATGGGTACGGTTGGTATAATTTGGTCAGCTGAATGCTGACCTTGCCTCTGTTTTTCGACTGTTGGGTGGAATGTCCCTGTGCAGGTGCTGGAGAGCCGAGCGGGACGCATAAGTGCTGAAGTCCCTGCTGTATTTGTTCCTGCGTTGCTAGCCCTCGAAGGCTAAAAGAAATGGAAGTGTTATGTTTTCTTTTGATGTGGCCGGCCTGCGTGCTGATGTTTGAAGCCACTGTTTTGAAATCCCTGTAAGGCCATAAGTCCAACTACTTGTATGTGTAAGACATTCCTATCATGTATAAAATGTGGAGTTTTTATGTGTTGGACATTCAGGTGTGGAGTTCAAGTGTAGTGTTATAGGCTTCCGCTAGAATGTAATGTGTTAGGGTGTGTTGTGCTACTCTGGTATCACACCGTAACTGCACCGCCTGTTTTGTGGTCTATGCTGTGGGGCCCCGGCCGGACCTTCTGGTATATACTATGTGAACGGATGGGGTTGTTACATTTTTGCTATCAGCTGTCTTGGTCTTTCCCTCTCAAAGTCGTGGTCGACTTCTTTTATGGGGTGGCGAGCACGTGTCTGTGCAAAACAACTTAACACGACTGAACTCCTGAATATCCATGGTTGGAATGTAATTACATGTGTTTGAGGAACATGCTTGTTCCTAACCTATTGATATTGCTTGTGTACGGTCGCTAATGTGTGTGTTGTCCACCTTTAAGTGACGCGGAGTGGTGCGGGGCAATCGGAGCCCCAGCCTTTTAATGAAAGTACGGCACCAGCCGAGGTGGCTACACCTCCGCCTTTTGCGGAAACTATACGATTAGTTGCTGAGGCTTTATTTTCCATGATGCAAGCACAGCCACTTGGGCAGGCGCAGTCGGCATTGAAGCCAAAATAGGTGGCGGCAAGGCCAGAACCTGTACCAGTTGTGAATCCCCGAGTAGTTGAGAAATAGTTAAAGCAAATCATGAGTTTTCTACGTTCTCGGTGGTGGGATCTCCTGCGCAGGCTGAAGACTGGTTGTCGCGTGTCAATAGGATTATGACGGCGATAGGAACGGAGGAGCATCAGAAAGTCACCTTAGCCTCTTTCTTGATGGAAGGAGAGGCTCGTTTATGGTGGGACGAAATGGAGCTTCACCATTTGGCAGGTAGACTGTTAACACAAGTGTCGATCGAGGAATTCTCTCAGCTCTTCCTGGCAAAGTACCTTCCGGCGGCACAGCGTATAGCCATGGAGAACGAATTCCAAAGGCTGACGCAAGGAGAAGGCAGTGTGGAAGCTTACCTGCATGAGTTTACACGCTCGGGGCAGTATGCGGGTTCGATATTTGCTGATGAGCAGAGAAAGACAAATAGGTTCTATGATGGACTGCGGGACGAGTTGAGATTCCTGCTTACTACTTCTGTGAACCCAGGCTTCTAGGCGTTAGTTGATACTGCCTGCGCGCTGGAAAAAGACATGAAAAGGGTGCAGAGGAAGAGGGCCTTGGCTGTGACACAGCCGGAGTTTAAAGTGCCCCGACCGACGAAGTCATTTTATAAGAAGAAATGGGGCAAGAGGCCCAAGACGGCGGGATAAGCTCCTTCTTCGGTTACATCGGGAGCAACGTCGGGGACCACTTCAAAGCCGGATACTCGTACGTGCTTCAATTATAAACGGGTGGGGCATATAGCCCGGGATTGTCGGGTGCCGCCAAAGAGTGAAAAGAAGGCGGGAGAGTCATATGCGGAAAAGGGCAAGGTAGTGGTGGAATCCTCTGCCTCGCAGGCGCAGTCCCGGGTCTACAATCTTGGCCTGCAGGAGGCCATCAAGCAGAGAGACGTCGTCACAGGTACAAGTTACGTTTTGTGCATTATATTGCTTATATGCTTGGATTATTGCATATGCGTATGTGGTTTGTATGTGTGACATGATGGTCACAGGATTTGTGATAATTCGGAAAACGCTGGCGCGAGCACTATTCGATACGGGTGTGTCGCATTCTTTTCTGTCTAAAGGGTTCGTAATGCGACTTGGGATACCTAGTCGTGTGAAGACAGATAGCATCAGAGTGATGTTACCGAATGGTTGTATGCTGCTTGCGGATCAAGCTTGCGATGTGGCGGTGCAAATAGGAAGTTGGGATTCCTGCTTAACAGCATCTGTATTGCCGATATCGTAATTCGACGTGATATTTTGTATGGATTGGCTTGCGGAGCAGCATGCCTTGATTGATTGCCAGTCCAAAGAGATCACATTAGGCCAGAATACCGAGCAGGATACGAGGTTCACGGGTATGCGAGGAGTTGGCGGGACATTGATGTCTGCACTCCAAGTTGTCAAAGCTGTTGGGAAAGGCGCGGAGTTATACTTCACGTTAATTCAGGCTGTGGAGCCGAAGGCCAGTATGTGCGATGTTTCGATCGTGTCGGAGTTTACAGATGTGTTTCCCAAGGATCTCCCTGGGCTACCACCCCTCTGAGAGATTGACTTCACGATCGAGTTGGTGCCAGGTGCGAAACCTGTGGCCCGCTCGCCATATCGCGTCGCGCCAAAGGAAATGGCAGAGTTGAAAGTCCAACTGCAAGAATTACTGGAGCAGGGTTTTATACGCCCAAGCATGTCTCCATGGAGCGCTCCTGTGCTTTTTGTGAAAAATAAAGATGGTGGTTTGCGGTTATGTATTGATTACCGCGAACTGAATAAGCTGACTGAGAAAAATAAATATTTGATTCCGCGGATTGATGAGTTGTTCGATCAGCAAGTGGGATCGTCCGTCTACTCGAAGTTGGACTTGAAGTCTGGTTATTACCAGTTGAGAATCCGGGAAGAAGACATTCCCAAAACCACATTTGGAACATGGTACGGGCACTATGAGTTCACGGTAATGTCGTTTGGGCTGTGCAATGCGCCCTCGGTATTTATGGACATGATGCACCGAATATTCCGAGAATACCTGGTTCTGTTCATGATAGTGTTCATTGATGATATCCTGGTCTACTCGAGATCGGAAACCGATCTTGAGAATCACTTGCGGTTGGTATTGAATACCTTGAGGCAAAATCAGCTCTATGCCAAGTTCTGGAAGTGCGAGTTTTGGCTAGCGTCAGTGGCTTTTCTGGGCCATGTGGTGAGTGGAGCGAGCATTGTAGTGGATCCAGCAAAGATAAAGTCCATACAGGAGTGACCGGTGTTGTCTTCAGTGGCCGAAGTCAGGAGCTTCCTTGGACTAGCGGGCTACTATCGAAGATTTGTTGCAAATTTCTCGCGGATGGCTTTGCCGCTAACCACACTAACGAGAAAAGATCTGAAGTTCGTTTGGACGCAAGAGTTCACGCGAGCTTTTGAAGAGCTGAAGATTTGGTTGACCACGACTCCTGTGTTGTCATCGCCATGTGGTACTAATTGGTTTGTAATCTACAGTGATGCCTCAGGGAGCGTCTTAGGCTGCATTCTTCTGCAAAATGGAAAGGTGATCGCTTATGGCTCACGCCAGCTGAAGGTGCACGAACGAAACTATCCCGTCCATGATTTAGAATTGGCAGCAGTGATCTTTGCACTAAAACTATGGCGACACTATCTTTATGGAGTGAAGGTGGAGATCTATAGAGATCATAAGAGCCTAAAGTACTTGTTGGAGCAGAAGAACCTGAATATGAGACAACGAAGGTGGTTGGAGTTCCTTAGGGACTACACCTTTAAGATTCAATATACTCCCGAGAAGGGGAACGTAGTCGCAGATTCCTTGAGTCGGAGAGCTCTGGTAAGGGCGAGCTGGTTGCAGAGGCATGATGAACGTCTCATCCAGGAGTTGAAAGCATTGGAGAACTTGTGTGTTGACAATAATGCTATAGCCGATACATGTCTGAACTGGACGGAGGTACAGTGTGACCTTGCAGACCGGATTCGACGAGCAATGATGTTAGATGAAGATCTCTTACGCTTTGTTAAAGAAGGGACAGAGGGAAAATTCTCCTGGGACGACGGTCTTTTGCCGAAAGAGGGCCATTTGTGCGTCCCGAATTTGGGTAAATTGAGGGAAGAACATATGTATGAAGCGCATTATACGAAGTACTCAATCCACCCAGGGAGCACGAAGATGTTCAGGGATATGAAAAAGCTGTTCTGGTGGCCAGTGATAAAGAAAGATGTTGCTCATTAAGTGGCCAAATATCAAACATGTGCTATGGTGAAGGCGGAATGCAAGAAGCCGGACGGTTATTTGAAGTCATTGCTGATTCCAGAATGGAAGTTTGACGATATTTCCATGGATTTCGTACACTGGTTGTCGAGATCTCAACGAGGAAATGATTCCATCTGGGTGATTATCGATCGGCTGACGAAAGTGGAACACTTCCTGCAGAACAGACGGGATGATTCGGTGGAAACTTTGGCAAAGTTATATGATGTTCAGATTGTGAGGCTACACGGTGTTCCCCGAAGCATCATAAGTGATCGAGACGGGTGGTTCACATCGAATGACTGGAGGCTAGTTCATCAACTATTCGGCATGAAGTTGACATTCAGCACGGCCTTTCATCCCGAGACGGATGACCAAACTGAAAGGACCAACAGAACATTGGAATACATGCTTCGGATGTGCGCCCTCGACTTCGGAAAGATATGGGAAGATCATCTCTATATGGTGGAGTTCGCCTACAATAACGGCTACAAAGCAAGCATCGGCATGGCACCGTATGAAGCTCTGTATGGATGGAAGTGCCGTACTCCTTTAGCTTGGGTAGAAGCGGGCGAAGCCAGAGTATATAGGCGTAATGAAGTCGATGAAGCAAACTCGACAATACGCACTATTCGGGAATGACTATTGATCGCTCAGTATAGATAAGCGAAATACTATAATGCCAAGCCCCGGAACATGGAGTTTGCGGTAGGCAATTGTGTATACTTGAAGATCAAACCCTTCAAAGGCGTATCCAGGATTCGACTTCTGAAAAAGTTAAGTCCAAGATACCTTGGTCCATTTGAAGTGGTCGAGCTAGTTGGAGAATCCGCATATCGGCTAACTCTTTCGGCAGACTTGGGTGGATTGCATGATCTCACGATAGCTCCAAGGAACTTGGTATTTGACTTTTATAATTTTTAATCTGCAATATCTAACTCCTACCCTTAATCACTCCCCTCTATGGTTGTCCACTAGATCTAACAAGTGATATTAAAGCATGTTACATTTAAAATGGATTAAAATCCTAAAGTACATGTCCAACACTAATCATGCCTTTCTTGAGGGACAAGGAGTGAGTATACCTCCATTGTTTATGGGGAATGATTACAGACATTGGAAACCTTGTATGGAAATATTCTTAATGACATAAAGCATGTGAAAGTATCTAGTTGTCTACCTAAATCACCTAGAGTGGGTGAATAGGTGAGTTCTGCATCATTTAGCGGATTAAAAAATAATAAAAAAACAAGCACACAGAAACACACCATAGACTTCTAGCAGAATACTCGACAAATCACTTAGTCACTAGACTTCTAGCAAGAAAATCAAACAAGAAAATTCTTCTAAGTCCATTCGTCGAGATCTCTGCTGTCATAATCAGAATACTCGACAAATCACATTGTCACTACACTAATTTCATGAAAGAATTCGAAGAATATCACGAAAGCATTCGACGAAATATGCTTAGCTGAAAATGGAACCAGAAAGAAGTTTTATGTTAAGAGTCACTGGACCTATCTAGAATACTCGATGAATTTCATTAGTGTTCAAGTTAAGTCTCGACGAATGACACGAGACTTCACGGCAATACTCAGCGAATTTTACTTAGTCGTTCCTGAACAAGTTTTAGGAAACTATTAGAAATTTCCCGAGTAAACTCAACAAATTCCGCGAGTGTTCACGTGACGGCTCGACAAATGAAACAAGAGTTCACTTGAATACTCGACAAATTCGACTTAGGAAAATTCTGATACATCTTGAACTCAGCAACCACCCGTTTCCTTGAATCTCATATAGTACTTAAAAATGAAATACACCCCAATAGAGAGATTATACATGAGTCAACACCATGTCTTACACAATGAGGAATTGCATTGCATAGTTTTGTATTTTATGGCCCATTATAATCTGACATTGGTTTGTACTTGGCAATTAAATCCCGCAAGCACATAACTTGAAAGCATTGTCAAATACAAACTCAATTCATCTTAGTTCAAGGGAGACTTCTTCAAATCAGGGTTATTGTATAAACAATACCCAACAATCTCCGCTATTTGAAAAAGTCATAACTTTAAATACTAAGGTGAATTGCATATTGAATAATCTTACACATAAACATAGAAAGAGATGTAATGAAATTAACAAAATTCTCCTAATCAACAAAACAATAATCTTATATAAAAAGTTGTAAGTGACATTTCTGAGTTCGCACATATTCACAAATAGAGAATATTAATACTAAATAGTCTTCCCCTTGTTCTTCTAATAATGCTTGTTAAAGTATGCCTTTGGCTTTGGATAACACTTTGGAGGAGGAGGGGAATTTGGAACATCTTTCCTATACTTCTGAAGTGTATCCTTCTCTTCACATTTGCCACTTCATGCTTTTCCCACTCTTTTCTGCTTTAGAGGATCCTTCTGTCTTTACTTGATAATTTTACCAGTGTGAACATGTCCAGTATAATTCCTTTAGAAATTGGGCTCCATACTTCAGCAGGTTCCCTGTTTGGGTCAGACATGTGAGTAGAGAAGCCTTCTCTATACCTTCTTCTCTTGTAAGCTTTTTGGGATGGTTCATCAACAAACTGTATATCACTTTTAACAGCCTTTGTATCAGTCATTGTCTAATCCTGAGTATCTATCCAATACTGAGAGTAGTCCAGTGGAGGTTGAATAGTATCAAATGATGATTCTAGCATTATGGCTTCAGTACCAAGATTTGCTTCACGTGGAGGTGGTCCAAACAACTCTCTGTGCAACCACTAAAAATTTTCAAAACAATGTGTGTTGACACCATGAATCTGTTTTTGTATATCATCTTCCAGTGCATTCACGTTGTTTTAAGTTCAACCTCCCCTTTTCTGACTTCTGTAGTAAGGGCATTAACAATTGCAGTTTTGGAGAAGGCCATTTGGTCATCAAAATGATGCATGCCGTAGTTATGTGCATTGATTATAGACTTAGTTGTAGCATGTACATTCCTTGTCTCATCAAGGGTATGAACAATTCCTTTCACAGTAAGGAAAATTGCTTTGCCACCTTGGTTTAGCCAATTATACAGATGGGACTGCAGCTTCTCAATATGGATCTTAACTTCAACAAGTCCATTGTTCATAACTTTATCTACCTCTTCTACCTTATCAAGCACTTTCTTCAAAGAAAGATCAAAATGTGCCTTTTATTTGGCAAGCATTGCTTCAATTGGCTAAAGTAGAGGATTATCGACACTATAAATAGGAATATACTGAGCGTGAGGTCTTCGAGGTGGAAGAAGTTCTGTGTTTGTGTCATAGTCACTAGAGAGATGTGCCACTGGAGAGGCATGATCCTTGAGCAGAAGAAGAGGACCTACAACCTTCTTGATAGGAAGAAGCACCTCTGCTTCTCCTTCCGCATCAGAAAGCTCAATAATGTTCTCCCCTCAACTAGAGCACCAAACCTTTTTAGAGCCTCCACCTCCTTCTGAATCTAGACTTGAGGGCCTCCTGGGATGTTAGCATCCTTTCCTTAAGGTGATATATAACCTTATCAATCTAGCCTTAGAGAAGATTAGATGGCTAGTTCAGCTCCCCCTCAGCCAATGCTAGAAAATCTTTCAGGACACTAACTTCCATATCAGCAACATCACCAACTTCATTCATCATTAACATCATTGTGATTATCAACATTGTAATCAGAGTCACCAACATGAACAATTATTTCTGTAACCAATGTATTTATAGTCTCTGTAATTACTGGAACTTGCTCAAGAGAGATAGGTACATTTTCAACATTCACACAAGGATATGTCTCCCCCTCAGTAAATGTACCAGAGCTCTCAGGTGCTTTATTAGGGATAAGAGATGGAATTCTCTCCTCATCAAGGAATTCATATTCTTTTACTACATCTCTCATCCCACCTTCTCTAGGAATTCTCCTCTCCCATCTGCTGAAGATGGAGGAATCAATTTTATTCTAATGGTGAATGGGCATTCCTGATGACATATCAAATCTATTTCTATCCATTTGATTAAGGTACAGTTTAAGAATCCTTCCAAAGTTAGGAGCACTGAAACATTCATTAATCTTCTCAAAAAGAACCACTCTCCTATTAATTCTTTTTCTACAAATCACAGTTGCAAGAAGTTTGAACATCTCACCAGACACGTAGTCATAGGACCAACTTTGCAAAGTAGAACCATTCTAATGATGTCTGTCAACAAATTTCCTTCTGCATTCATGCCTTTCCATATAATGGAGTTAATTATCCTTGTTAAATCACAAAAGAGAAGAGTTCTATGAAAATTCTTCTCCTCAAGTAAATCGTCTTCATCAACAGACGGCAACCGCAAGTGTCAGTTCAGAAGACTGGCCTTTACTTTGACAAAATAATTCCTGACTCTTCTTTTGATCACAGTGTCTTCACGCCTAAGCTTTGCATTTTGAAAGAACTCATGTACATCTTTGTTTAGGACTCTACATGGATGCTCTAGAAGAACGGTCAATTTGGTTGTCTCGAGAATTAGAATCACATTTCTGAACTCAACCTACTTGTCGCAAACCCTGTATGAAGAAGCTCACCACCTACTTGGAGATTATAACTTCCTCTTAGTGCCATTGCTGAGAATGAATGAGAATTGACAGAGAAAAATCGACGTAGATGTTTTGTGCTCTAAAGGAAGTTGAATTGGTGAAATTACTCGAGAACTCTGTACAAAAGGTATGAAATTTCGAAAGCCCTTTGCCTTATTTATATATTATTAATGTTTTGAAGAGAGGTGTGAGTACCTTTTTTGGAAACAACTCTTCGAATCCCATAAGTAAGACTTTGAAAAAAACAAAACCTTCAGAGATTCATTGAAATGACTCCTGAAAACTTGATAAATTTGTCAAAATGACTCGTGAGTACTAGAGTAATTCATCGAGATGACTCGTGAAGAAGTTTTGATTTCACAAGAAATCTCGACGAATTCGTTGATATCACACGAGTATACTCGACGAATTTTCCTTAGATTTCTTGAGATGTTGAATTTATGTACTTTGACTGATTTCTGGACTTTATCATGACTCCTTGTTGAGCATACAAAGTTCCATTTTTAAGAATGAGAACTTAGCCTCATCCAGCGTCTTCATAAATATATCGACAACTTGCTTATCCTTTGGGACATAACTGAGATTGATGTACATGTTCTCCACATGCTCCTGGATGAAATGATACCTTATCTCGATGTGCTTTGTCCGGTTGTGAGAGATTAGATTTTAAGCAATTGCTATGACACTGTATGAGTCGTAAAACAGTAGAATCTCCTTCAACTTCGTGTTGTAATCTTCAAGCTGATTTCTTATCCATAGAAGTTATGTGCAATAGCTACCTGCAGAGACATATTCTGACTCTGCAGTTAAGATTACAACACAATTTTGGTTTTTATTGCTCCAATAGATAAGCCTTCTTCCTAGGAATTGTCACGTCCTAAAAGTGATTTTCCTATAATCCCTTCTCCCAGCAACGTCAGCATCTGAGAAACCATTTAGTTCGCAGTCATTACTTCTTGGGTACCATAAGCCAAGATTTGTTGTATCTTTAAGGTATCACAAAATCCTCTTTATAGTGGTATAATGAGATTCCTTAGAGTTCACCTGGAATCTAGCACATACATATGTTGAAAACATTATGTCTGGTCTACTAGCAGTATGGAAGAGCAACGATCAAATTATGCTTTTGTACTTAGTTTCATCAAAAGGTATCCCTTTCTCATCCTTGTCCAGATTCATAGTTGAACCCATTAGAGATCTCATTGAGGTTGCGTTCTCCATTCTGAATTTCTTAATTAACTCCACGGTGAACTTCGTCTGAGAGATGAAAATTCCATCTTCAATTTACTTCACCTGAATTCCTAAGAAATACTTCAACTTTCTCATACTACTCATTTCAAACTTTCCTATCATCAAGTTAGAAAACCTTTTGCAAAGGTTGTCATCCATAGATCCAAAAATAATGTCATCAACATAGATTTGCACTAGCAAAATCTTGCCTTTAACTTAACTAAGAGTTAATGTCGTATCTATCTTTTCCCTTGTGAACTTGTTCTCACGAGGAAAACTTGATAGCTTCTCAAACTAAGCTTGCGGATCTTGTTTTATAGCATATAAAGATTTACAAATAAAATAAACATAATCATGGAATGGTGAATCAACAAAACCTGGGGGTTGTTCCATTTATGCTTCTTCTTTTAAATTTACATTATGGAAGGTTGACTTCAAGTCCATTTAATAAACCTTGAACCCTTTGTATGCAGCGTATTCGAGGAACAACCTGATCACTTTGAGTCTGTAAACAGGAGCAAATGTTTGATCGAAGTTAATCACTGCTTCTTGTCTATACCTATTAGCTACAAGTTTGACTTTATTCTTTATAATTACACCATCTTTGTCCAGCTTGTTTCTGAAGACTCATTTCGTCTTAATCATATTGTGTCCTTTGGTTCTTGGTACTAGCTACCAAACTTTTCACCTCTTGAATTGATTGAGCTCTTCTTCCATTGTAATGATCCATGAAGCATCAATATTTTCTTCTTCAAATTTCTTTGGCTCATTCTACAAGAGAAAGCTTAAGTGCATAATTTCGTTTATTGTACATCTTATTGTTCTTACTCTAGCACGAGGGTCTCTAATGATCTGATCAGCTGGAAGATCTGTTGAGTGTCCGACCACTAGATTCCTAGCATCCTCTATGCCACCACGAGGTTCTGCTACTTCTGGTGCATCTTATTTAATTTGATGTAGCTTATCATCTTGAAGTTTTTCTCCCACCAAGCTTGGAGTGTTGACTTTGATTGTGCTTGGAGCATCTTCCTTTCCATTTTCTTACAAGCTTAGCTCTTTTAACTTTGTACCTACATCTTCAACAAATACATTAGAGATGCTATGAAGTATACTCATCTCATCAAATACAACATTAAAATTTTCTTCTACAACTAGTGTATGCTTATTGAAAATTATATAAGCTTTTCTATGACTAATATAGCCTACGAAAATACCTTCGAAGCATTTTTCAATAAACTTAGTCAAATTGAAGAGGTCATAACACATGATGATGATCACATAAATAATCATATTACCTCTATAACACCATGGAAGAAGCTTATCTGCTTAAAGAGGAACTTAAAGTAGACTCTGAAAATAACTTTCAAACTCTTTCAAGCAAGTTTGAAGCTACTACCAAACAGTTGGAAATCAAGTTATTTGAAGAAGCCAGAAATATTATCATCAATGCATGTTTAAGTCATGGTCAATTGTTAAAGAACCTAGATAGCTTGTATACCAGTGAAGAATGGATAAAGCATCTAGAGAGGAATCATTAAGGGAAAGGATATTAAAAGAAAACTCGGTTAGGAGAAACAATCCTATTGGGTACATTGGAAAATGTGTACCTGATTTGAAGAAACCTCACCCTACTCAATGATATACATCAAGGTGTATTTGATGTGTTTTGAGTTTATATGTGCAGGTTAAGTAATTGCAGGAAATGCAGAAAAGTTTCTAAGTCCATGTGTCGACACCTAGAGAAGCAGTGTCGATGTACAACCCCGTGTCCGGCGAGCAAGGTCACCAGGGAATAGGCAAATCGGGCTGAGGACCATAGGCGAGCTCGGCGGCAAAGGGGGCGAGCCCGAGCTCGGCATCCATCGACCAGAGATCGACGATCGGCGACCCCGAGCTCGGCATTCGCCGAGCGACACACAACTCGTGTCCTGACAGTGGAGCTCGGCAACGGTAGGCGAGCAGTACACGTCGAGGTGGCCAGAACTCCCCAGCTCGCCTGGATGTATGAGGTACTTTTTACTGTTTTGCCCCTGCTGGTCTGCCCATAGCCCTTCAAAATATCGGAGTTTGGCTGTTGGCAGACCCAGCCAAAGGGTTTTCTGGTAATTTAAGGTCAGTTCTTTTGGTTATTGGCAGTTTGGATTTCAAAAGCTATAAATAGGACCCAAGGGGTACCCCAGAAAGCAAGTTCTTCCCTGTGCTCTCCTGCCCCCATTTTTGAGTGCTTTCTGAGGGTACCTTAGTTCGGCTTCTAGCTAAGGAGGGGAAACGCTCTGAGATCTTCCGGGTTTGTGGTGGGACCTCCCTTCCGAGCCCTTGGGTCTATTTCTCCTTGTCCCCTTTGTTGTTTTTCTTGCAGGAGCAGAGTAGGCGCGAGACCACCCCTTCCCCAAGGGTCGAACTCCACAGGAGGCCGGATTCCGGTTTCAACATTTTGGTGCGGTGAGCGTGGACAGTGGTCAGCGCAGAAAGGCTTCGGCGAGCTCAATGACAGGAGGACAAGGATCCGACAGGCTGGACTCGCCCCCCCCCCCCCCCCCCCCCCGCCACTCGCAACGGTGGGGATGTTTGAAGATTTCAGAAACGAGGTGCTGACTCTTATCAAGTTCGCACTCGGCACGCGGGCCGAGTGCTCGACTCCGGCAGTTCAGATCGCGGCTGCCCCGTCCTTGGGCGAGGACGCTCCCAGCAGGCAAGCTGGGAAGGAAGTGGCTGAGGAAGGTCGAGGGTGCGAGCTCCCCGGGCGCGAGCTTTTCCCTGGCTCGGCTGGCCGAGGTCGGTTTGGCGAGCTGGGCTCGCGAGACTCCCCAGCTCGCCCAGTGGGGGGAGGAATTCCTTCCAGCGAGCTGGTCTCTTCAGCTCCAGTTCCAGATGGGTTCAGGGAACCCGAGATGTCGTATTACACCGGAAAGGGGGATCCGGTCCAGCATGTCCAATGGTTTGAGGACGTGGTCTCCATCCATCAGATGTCGGACGGATTCAAGTGCCGACTCTTCGCCATCACCCTCCGGGAGAAGGCAAGTGAATGGTTCCACCAGCTACCGGCCAGCTCCATCTACTGCTTCGAGGACCTGCGCCGAGGGTTCATGCTGAGGTTCACTACCTCCAAGAAGAGGAAGAAGGAGTCCGAGTCTTTGTTCCACATAAAGTAGGGGGTGAACGAGACGTTGGGGAGCTATGTGGACCATTTCGAGGAGGAAGTTACTCAAGTCCAGGAAATGTCGGGCCATAGTCTGATGATGGCTTTTACCCTGGGCCTGCAACAGGGTTTATTCTGGATGGAGCTGAAGACAGTTCCCCCCCTCTCCTACGAAGAGTTGATGGAGAGGACGGCGAGAGAGGTCGACGGAGAGGCGTCAAACCCGGAATTTGCAAGGATGTTGGCGAGGTGGGCCACAGAGGAAGAGAAAGAGTCAAGAGGAGGAAAGGCACAAGAGGAGAAAAGAGGGGAGCCTAGGCATAGGGAGCAAAGGCAGCTCCAAGGGCAGCAGCAGCCGAGGTCGGGGCGTCAGGAGCCCGACCGGCGGCTGGGATGGAGGCCTGAGTGGCAAGGGCAGGGGCCACAGAGAGGGTACTACGGAAGGGACCACTACCAGGGGAGGCAAGCCAGTTCCACCCACCGGGCTGGAGGCAGGTCCAGAGGCCCCGACTCCCCGATCAAGAAGAGGCCATGGCCATAGCCCTGGGAGCAAGGAGGGGAGCGTGGAGGAGGAGAAGAAGAGAGGTCGGGGTGGAGCTGCCCTATTGCGACTTCCACCAGGAAGAGGGGCACGCCACGGCCACCTGTCCGGAGTTCTTCGAGATGAGAGGGAATAGGGAGCAGCAGCAGCAGCAGCAGGGGCGGAAGGAAGTAAGAATTGAGGAGGTCCTGCCTCGGGCGGAGGAGGATCGGTGCGAAGTCCGGGTGAATGTTGGGACCCGAGGAGGGATCAGAGTGATCCACGGGGGAGTGTGGATCGAGGCTTCCCGCAAGGCAAGTCTCCACACCATGTACCGGCGGAGTATCGCCTCCATGTCCCAAACCCCACCCCTATAGGAAAGGATCACTTTCTCCAGGAGCGACATGCCAGACCACGAGGATCCGTTATGTGATGAGCTAGTCATCAAGGCGGCCATCGAGAACTTCACCGTCTCTCGGATCCTCGTGGACAATGGGAGTTCCGTAAACGTCGTCTTCAAAAAGGCGTTCGACGAGATGATGGTGGAGGCAAAGAGGGTGCTGGCCTCAGATGGCCACTTGTTCGGGTTTTTAGGAGAAAGGAAGGAAGTAGAGGGAGGAGTTGGACTCCACGTCACCTTGGGGGGGGGGGGGGCAGTCCCGAAACTACAAGTTCGTCATTGTGGACGCCCCCAGCAGCTACAGCGCCATCTTCGGGAGGCCCCTGATCAGCGCCTTCCGCTGCGTCCCCTCATCTTTCCATCAGTGCTTAAAGTTCAATGCTGAGGGGGTCCAGGTCAGGGTTAGGGGGGACCTAAAGGTGGCGCGGGAGTGCTATGTCACTGCGATAAACACCATCTCCTAGCAGGAGGGAGCCGAGGAGATGGGGCAAAGGATGGAGGAGGTCGAGTAGGAAGCAAGAGGCGAGGAGCCGGGAGTGAAGAACTGCGCAGAGGGGGCGGCAGGAGGAGATCTGGTGGAGGTGGCCGAAGTAAGGACAGTGGGAGGGGAGATGGAGGTAGAGGTCCCCGTTCCAGAGGAAGGGGATGCTGAGGGATGGGGGGAGCAATCCAGGCTGGAGGCAGCAGAGGAAGTGGTGGAGCTAGAGGTACTCACCCGAGGAGGAAGGATAGAGAAGATCCGCGTCAGCGGGGGGCTGACCCCGGAGGACCAAGGCAGGGTGCTGGAGTGAATCCAGAAGAATGTGGACATCTTCGCCAGGAACTCCGCGGAGATGCCGGGGCTTAACACGGATGTGGCTTGCCACCGCCTCAACCTGGACCTGGGAACACGCCCCGTTCAGCAGAAGAAGACGTCCACTGCGGACAAGCTGGCGGAGCCCATAAGGGAGGAGGTGGCGAAACTCCTCAAGGCCGGCTTCGTGTCTGAGATTCAGTACCCTGGCTGGGTCTCCAACGTGGTTATGGTTAAAAAAGGAGACGGCCGATGGAGGATGTGTATCGACTTTTCCTTACTTAATAAAGCTTGTCCTAAGGACTGTTATCCTTTGCCTCGAATCGACGCGCTGGTTGACTCAGCCGTCGGTTTCTCTGTAATGAGTTTTTTAGATGCTTTTTCAGGTTATCATCAGATCAGGATGCACCCCCCAGACATCAAGGACGTCTCGTTCATCACAGGGGATGGATGCTACTGCTACAGGATGATGCCCTTCGGCCTGAAGAATGCCGGGGCAACCTACCAGAAAATGATGGATAGGGTCTTTAAGGAGCAAAGGGGGAGGAATTTGGAGGTGTATGTAGATGACCTCATGATCAAAAGCCGGGATGTGGACTCCCACCTCAGGGACCTCGAGGAGACCTTCGCCACCCTGCGCAAATACAAGATGCGATTGAATCCCCTAAAATGTGTCTTTGGGGCCAGCAGGGGAAAGTTCCTGGGGCACATCCTCACACCCGCGGGGGTCGAGCCAAATCCAGATAAGGTCAAGGCTATCTTGGAGCTGGGTCCCCGCGGAATGCAAAGGAGGTCCAACGGCTGACAGGGAAGCTAGCAGGGCTGAGTCGCTTCCTTTCATGGGCGGTGGAGAAGTGCTCCCCCTTCTTCAAAACGCTAAGGGGTGGTCAGAGGTTTGAATGGACCAAGGAGTGTGAGGAGGCGTTCCAGGCCCTCAAAGTGCAGTTGACATAGGCCCCGCTGCTCCAAGGGCCGAAGGAGGGGGAGGACCTATTCTTATATCTCGGGGTCGGGGCGGAGGCCTTGAGCTCCGTCTTGGTTCGTGAAGAAGGGAAGAGGCATCTCTCTATTTATTACGTGAGTCGGGTCCTGAGGAAGGCCGAACTCCGGTATCCGATTTTGGAGAAGCTAGCTTTCGCCCTGATCATCTCGGCCAGGAGGCTGCGACCTTACTTCCAGGCGCACTCAATTCGGGTAGTGACCGACCATCCCCTCCGCAACATCTTTGAGGGGGTGGAGCATTCAGGTAGGCTGGCTAAGTGGTCGGTGGAACTGAGCGAGTTCGATGTCTCCTTCGTTCCGTGGCTCTCGATCAAGGCTCAAGCTATGGCCGACTTCTTGGCCGACTACGTGGTCGAAGTAGCGGAGGAAGAGCTCACTCGCCCGACTCCTTGGAAAGTGAGGGTGAACGGAGCCTCAGGGGCATTCCCTTGGAGTGGGGGTGATCCTAGAAAGCCCTCAAGGAACCCGAATCGAGCAGACTGTAGTGGTACACTTTCCCATTTCCAACAACCAGGCCAAGTACGAGGCCGTGATAGCAGGGCTTCCCCTGGCCAGGGAGCTTGGGGTATCGGACGTGGAGGTCCTCACTGACTCCATGGTAGTAGCTTCCCAAATAAACGGGGAGTTCGAGGCAAGGGAGTCCGCCCTGCGATCATACTTGGCCAAGGTAAAGGGGGTCATTGGCACTTTTCAAACTTTCACCATCCGACACGTGCCCAGGGAAGAGAATGAACAAGCCGATCAGCTAGCAAAGCATGGTCCCCAGGTGGGGGGTACCATCACCGACCTATTCCGCCCCTCCATCGAAGAAGGGGAGCTCATGGAAATCGATCAGCAAGCTTCATGGATGGATCCAGTCGTGCTCTTCCTCTCTATAGGAGAGTATCCGGAGGGGGTAGATAAGAAGAAACTGAGGCACAAGTCAGCCTATTACCTCCTCCAGGACGGGCAGCTATACCGAAAGACCCTCTCAGGGATGCTAGCCCGCTGCGTGACCGAGGGAGAAGCGCGAAGGATCTTGGAGGAAGTCCGCTCCGGGGAATGTGGGAGTCACTCTGGGAGTCGGACCCTGGAGGGGAGGATAGTCAGGCAAGGGTATTTCTGGCCCACCCTGGGCCGAGACGCGCTTAGTTCGCAAGAATATGTCATAAGTGCCAGCTATTTGCCCCTCTCCAGCTGCAACTAGCCCAGCGACTCAGAATTATCATGGCCCCATGGACTTTCGCAATTTGGGGAATGGATTTGGTTGGGCCGTTCCCCCAGGCCAGCGGCCAGAGAAGGTTCATCTTAGTGATGATTGACTACTTCTCAAAGTGGATGGAGGTGAAGGCGTTGGCCAAGGTGACCTCCCAGGTGATCAGGAAGTTTGTTTTGGGGGGAGATCATCTGTCGTCATGGGCTGCCCCAGGCCATCGTCACGGACAACGGGCCCCAATTCGCCAGTGCCGAGTTCACCAGCTTCTGCGAACAGCTTGGAATCGATCTCAGGTTCGCCTCGGTCCATCACCCCAGGAGTAACGGGCAGGTGGAGGCCGCAAACAAGATCATCGTCAACCTCCTCAAGAAGAAGGTGGAGAACTTGAAAGGGAACTAGGTAGAGCAGCTTCCTGCGGTTCTTTGGGCCCTAAGGACCACCCCCAACAAAGCTACATGAGAGACCCCCTTCAAACTCTCCGACGGGTGCGAGGCAATGCTCCCCATAGAATTCGAAGTCTAAACACCGCGAGTTGTGGTAGCAAAAGAAGGCCATGAGGAATGGCAAGCAGAGAATAAAGAGGAACTGTGGCTTTCCCTCGACATGGTGGAAGAGGTAAGAGACCTTTCCGCTATCCGGCAGGAGGAGGTGAAAAGAAGAATGGCCAAGTACTTTGACAAGCATGTTAGGGTCAAGCAGTTCGTGGAAGGAGACTTGGTGCTGAAGAAAGTAGATGCAGCAGGGAGATCAGCATCCGTAGGAAAGCTCAATCCAAACTGGGAGGGGCCATTCATTGTAAAGGTAGCCTTGGGGCCAGGGGGCTATCGACTCCAAAATGTAGAGGGCCAGACCCTAGGTCTCACCTGCAGTGGTGACGACCTAAAACGATTTTTCCCCTGAAGCGTATAAGCAACACTTTGATTATAATAAATTCCTTCAACTCTCGGATATTATCGTAACTAGCCTGCATAGTGGAATGTAATATGTGTTGGACCCCGAGCAGATCCCGTTGTCAGGCTCTCACCTAGCTGGCAGGGCTGGAAGTCACTCGGTGTCATCCTTGGCCTCGAGCAGATCCCGCTGTCAGGCTCTCACCTAGCTGACAGGGCTGGAAGTCACTTGATGGTGTTAGTAGTGGACCCCGAGCAGATCCCGCTGTCAGGCTCTCACCTAGCTGGCAGGGCTGGAAGTCACTCGGTGTCATCCTTGGCCTCGAGCAGATCCCGCTGTCAGGCTCTCACCTAGCTGACAGGGCTGGAAGTCACTCGATGGTGTTAGTAGCGGACCCCGAGCAGATCCCGCTGTCAGGCTCTCACCTAGATGGCAGGGCTGGAAGTCACTCGGTGTCATACTTGGCCTCGAGCAGATCCCGCTATCAGGCTCTCACCTAGCTAACAGGGCTGGAAGTCACTCGATGGTGTTAGTAGCGGACCCCGAGCAGATCCCGCTATCAGGCTCTCACCTAGCTGACAGGGCTGGAAGTCACTCGGTGTCATCCTTGGCCTCGAGCAGATCCCGCTGTCAGGCTCTCACCTAGCTGACAGGGCTGGAAGTCACTCGATGGTGTTAGTAGCGGACCCCGAGCAGATCCCGCTGCCAGTCTCTTGCCAAGCTGGCAGGGTTGGAAGTCACTCGGTGTCACCCTTAGCCTCGAGCAGATCCCGCGGTCAGGCTCACCTAGCTGACAGGGCCAGAGGTCACTCGATGGTGTCGGCCTTGAAATCATTAGATACGGGTCAAAGTCTCGGTGCCAGGAAGCAAAGGGGAGAAGGTTCTGTCAGGCGAGCTCGGGCTCGGCAAGCCCAGCTCGATAGGATCAAAAAGGCAAGCCATGCTGGAGGACTCGGCATGAGCAAGTGTGCACTCGTCAAATCCCGGATCGGCATTGGCGAGTGGGACGCGAGCCCAGACCTCGCCAAAGGAAAGCAGGCGGGACCGGGGCACCTCGCCCCCTTCTGCCAATGGACTTGGAGAAATTTTCTCCCGTTTTCGGGCTCAACCTGGATGGCTCGCGTGCGAGTTAGGGTAGCGTGACAAGGGCGGAGAGAAACTCGCCCCCGAATCGCTGGGGGGTCGGCGAACACTCAAAACACGTCCACTCGCAGGCGCTCTCTCATAACCGCTCTACTCGCGGAACCTGTCTCGGCGAAGTCGCGAGGAGAAGCACTCGCATAAATTCAGAGCACAACAAGCATAGTAAAGAAAGGAAAGGAAGTGAAACCGGTATGATCAAAAAACTTTCATTATATGCAAAAAGTAGTTACAGGGGGGGCTCGCCTCGGCGAGTGAACAAAGAAAAAGGAAAAAAAAGAAGAAAACAAAGTACTAGCTACCCTCAGGCCTCGCCCCCTCCGTCGGACTGATCCCCGCCGTCACCCGAAGGATCCTGGAAGCTCTTCCCGAACATAGCATCCAGGCTGTCTTCCTTCTCGCTGGGCGGCGTCGCCGGAAACAAGCTCGACATCAGGTCCCGAGCCGAGATCCCCTCGCACCCCTCCACCAGCACCGCAGAATCTTTCATCATCTGGAGGGTGCACTCGGCGGCTTGGATGGAGTTGATCCGCAGTCTCTCGGCGAGGTCGGCCTCGCCAAAGATCCGCAGGCTTTTGTAGGGGAGGGTAGGATCGATGTCGTGAGGCGGGAAGAAGATCTCGGCCTGGCGGCGCACCTCGCCAAGGAGGTGCTGGTTCTCCCCCTTCAGCTTTGTGTTCGCGCCCTCCAGCTCGGCAAGGCGTGCACGCAGCCGGCTGATCTCCTCCCCCTGCTCAGCATTGCGAGCATGGAGCTCCCCTGCAGCGTTGGCATCTGCGGCCAGTAGTGCGCGCAGCTGATTGACCTCCTCCCCCAGCTCAGTGTTGCGAGCCTGAAGCTCGCCCGCCGCCTTGGCATCCTGGAAAAGAGTCCATTTAGCAGCAGCACAAAACTTTTCTAAGTAAAAGAGAGGAGCAGCGCTTGGTGCTTACCAACCCGCCGGCGGCTTGGGCGAGTAGACCCTCCGCTATCCCGAGCCGCCTCGCCTGGTCGGTGACCTTATCCTTGGCGAGGTCGCGAGCCTGCTCAGCCCTTTCGAGTTGGTGGCTGAGGGCGAAGCTGCAGCGCGCCATCATATGGTGCAGCTCCAGGGTCCCCATGTGGGACTGCAGACCCTCATGGCCGAGCTGCCGGAGGGTCGTCTTCTTGTAGGCCTCGGCATCCTCCCGGCTATATAGGCCGAAGCCGAGGGCGTAGGCGTGACCAGTGGCAGGCTCGCGGTCGTGCCAGTAGGGATGAAGAGTGGAGAGGAGACTCGATGAGCGATCTCGTCCCACTACAGCATGGGCTTGCCCGCCGAATCCTTCCAGTGCGTGCCGAAGTTGAAGAGGGGATGTTACTTCGGCGGCGCGCGCTCGCGGGTAGTCCTCTTCGCCGCTGGAGGAGGAGAGATCGCCGCCATGGAAGAGGGGCCCTCGCCACTTTTCCGCCCCTTGTTGGTTATCTCCTTCAGCGGGCTCTCCGGCGACGTGTCAGGAGGGGTCGCCGACGAACTGATGTACTTGGGGCTGGGCTGTTGTTGTTTCCCCCGCGGAGCCAGGAGGGCCCTCCGCATCTTCTTTATCTGACGGTGGCCGGATGGCGGGTTCGACCCCGTGCCCTCAGGACATCTGGGGAGTTCTGGCCACCTCGGTGTGGAGCCCCGGATCCGCGAACGGTGGGTTCACGGGGATTATTCGCTCCCCTGCAGGAAAACACTTAAAAGAGTTTCGAATTCTGAGGTGATATGCCGAGTTCGGCGGACAGGCGAGCTCGGCAAGATGAGAAGGGAAGCATACCTTCGCCGGGCAGAACGGGGGGGAGCGCGTCGAGGCCCCTATGCAGGAAGGCGACCTCGAAATCTTTGTGGAGGAAGAATTTGTGAAGCTCGGCGTCGTTGCCGGACACGGCCGGCGGGCGGTACACCTCCTCGCCTTTTTGTTGCGGCGAGTAGGGGATGTTGCCGAGATCGCCCTTGATAAAGGCGATCTTGATCATCCAGGTATGGTGCTTGTTCGTGATCTCACGAACTTTGATCAAGGAGCCGCCAAAGTAGGCGTCCCCGTCCGGCGTCGCCTAGTAGGAGAAGAGCTTCCTGAACAACGTCAGGTTGAACTCGATCTTCTCCCGCCGGAGGTAGCTCGTGAACGCCACCATCATCGCGATGGCGTTGGAGTTCAGCTGCGCGGGGACGGCCCCGTAGTACTTCAAGATCTGTCGGATCTCCGGCCACAAGGGAAGGCGCAGCCCCACCTCGAAGTGCGAGATGGGGAAGGCGAGCTCATCTTCGTAAAAGGTGTTGATGGCCTCGCCCGTCCTCGGCCTGCGCGCCTCGAAACCCGGCGGCACGCGCTCCGCCACGAATTCAGCGAGCTCCTCCTCGCTGGTGTGCCCCTCGAAGAAGCAATAGTCCGTGAAGTGCTGCGCGCACTTGGAGCGGCCATCGACATCTGGGTTGGTCTTGCCCATATTCGCGAGGAAAAAGCACTACTCGAACAGAGAAAAAGGAGAAAACAGAAAGAGGGAAGCAAAGCAATAAAGGCACAGTACGGTGGGTAGGTGAGAGCCGGGGGGGCTATTTATAGGAAATAAAATCTGAGGGAGGCTGTCCAATCAGCGCAGCTCGCCCCCCAGCTCGCCTCCCCAGCTCGCTACCCCAGCTCGCCGACTTCCGGCGCATCCCATCCAAGGCTAAGTAACACATTGCAGCATTTTATTTAGCATGATCAAGAATATTCCAAGATTAATTTTTATTACAGAAATAGAAGTTCGGGGTTTAAAGGAGCAGGGCGCGCGAGCAGGGGGGGATCGGGATGCGAGTGCCGGTCGACTCGGAAAAGGAGCCCGCTGACTTACCTACGCCGGCCTCGCGACCCCCGCCCCCCAGGCTGCCGCGCGCGGAGCAGCTCGCGGATCCTTCCGGAATTCCTCTGCGCAACCGAGAGGCCGTCGTCTATCTCGTCCAGGAGCCGGGAAGGGGACATCAGCTCGCCAGCTTGGCCGTGGTGGACCTCGTCAGCAAGACGTGCGTAGTCGCACTGCAGCGTCTCGTTGGCCCCCTGCACCTCGCGCAGTCCGCACACCAGCTTTTTGAGGAGCTTGACCTCTCTCCTCGTCAGCTCGCCTTGATCCACATCAGGACCCAGGTAAGAGTCTAGCGAGCTCGGGGAGGGGAGGGGAGAGTAGTGGGATGCCCGTGAGGATTCCTCGGTAGCCTATTCACTGGGAAGAGCTGTAAAGGCAGGTATCAGCGAAGAGAGCGAGGACTTATGAAGCACAGGGTCAAGAAAGGCTGACCTGAGGAGCTCGGCAGTTCAAAGGAGATGCGAGGAGGAATGAACCTCAGATCCTTCCCGCGACCTGGGCCGCGAGCCCCCGGCGAGATGAGCTCGAACCCCGGGGTGGGAATGTTCCCCAGACCCTCCCCCGCTGCCGCGTCAATTTGGCGAGGAGGGGGGGAACACGCAGGCGAATTCGGCCTCTGTGAGCTCACAGGCAGGATCCCGAAGAGAAGCGGCGGATCCCGAGAATGGCTGTCCGGTGCCGATAATCGCGAGGTGGTGAGCGTAACCTCGCCTCGCGGCGCGGGGCCCCGCGGCACGT
Organism: Platanthera guangdongensis; assembly: GCA_039583875.1. Lineage (NCBI taxonomy): Eukaryota > Viridiplantae > Streptophyta > Magnoliopsida > Asparagales > Orchidaceae > Platanthera > Platanthera guangdongensis. The sequence continues at coordinate 74,273,579 of CM077157.1, forward strand.
CGCCCTCGCCATCTGGTTGGCCGTCGAGGTCGTCGCCGACCACGACGATCTCCCTATCCTTCTCCAGAATGGTTCGGGTGGAAGAGTCGGTCTCGCAAGCCAGGGTGGTCCTCAGGTCGTGGAAAATGGGCTCGGCCGCTTCAGGGAATGGCTTTGACTTCTTGGAACTGGGCTCGGCAGGATCGGTTTGGGGAGCTTTCGCAAGGACTGCTGTCAGAGCGGCAACGCGAGCCGCGGAGGCCTGGCGAGCTCGGTCTATGCGCTCGTGGATCTCCTTTGGAAGAGGCATCTTGGCAAAGCAGCAGGAAGAATGACAAGAGCCAGGCAGCTGGGCAGGTGCACATATATATAGCCACAGGTGGCCCCCACCAGAAGATTCCCTCCAACTCGCCAACCAGTGCTCGCCGCACACTTGGGGTTGGATGTTTCTTTCCGAGCTTTCACAAGCTCAAAAAGAGCGGAGATTGTGTACAATCCCGTGTCCGGCGAGCAAGGTCACCAGGGAATAGGCAAATCGGGCTGAGGACCATAGGCGAGCTCGGCAGCAAAGGGGGCGAGCCCGAGCTCGCCCGGATGTGTGAGGTACTTTTTACTGTTTTGCCCCTGCTGGTCTGCCCATATCCCTTCAAAACAGCGGAGTTTGGCTGTTGGCAGACCCAGCCAAGGGTTTTCTGGTAATTTCAGGTCAGTTCTTTTGGTTATTGGCAGTCCGGATTTCAAAAGCTATAAATAGGACCCAAGGGGTACCCCAGAAAGCAGGTTCTTCCCTGTGCTCTCCTGCCCCCATTTTCGAGTGCTTTCTGAGGGTACCTTAGCTCGGCTTCTGGCTAAGGAGGGGAAGCGCTCTGAGATCTTCCGGGTTTGTGGTGAGACCTCCCTGCCGAGCCCTTGGGTCTATTTCTCCTTGTCCCCTTTGTTGTTTTTCTTGCAGGAGCAGAGTAGGCGCGAGACCACCCCTTCCCCAAGGGTCGAACTCCACAGGAGGCCGGATTCCGGTTTCAACAGTCGACACTTATGAAGACTTGTGTCGACACTGGAGAAAAGTTGTGTCGACACTTGGAGTAAATTGTGTCGACACCAGGAAAGGCAGAGTCGACACCAGAAGAAATGTGTCGACACATAAAGGCAGTGTCGACACAATGTGAAGAATAGTCGACATAAATCGTGTCGACACTTAGAGGCAGTGTCGACACTGAGAGAAGCTTAGTCGACATCAAATGTGTCGACACCAGGAGGCTGTGTCGACACACTGAAGGCATTGTCAACATCAACTGTGTCGACACACAGGACTTGTGTCGACACACAGTAAAGCTTCAACAAAGTTAAAGTGAAGAAGTACTTGTGTCGACACACAGCAAGTTTTAGCAAAGTTAAAGTGAAGAAGTATTTGTGTCGACACACTCAATCAGTGTCGACACATTCTAAAGAAGCAGTGTCGAGAAGCTGTTACAACAACAAAAGGAGTTGTGTCGACACCACCAAGGCTTGTGTCGAAACTTAGTCCACTTGTGTCGAAACTTAGTCTATTTGTGCCGACACATATTGAAGATCAGTCTCGACACTTTCAGACAGAGATTGTATTTTCAAGAAATGACTGGATGACTTGACAACTGCCATTTCCAACCAGTCAACTACTACTGTCAGAGCTGTCAGAAGATTGTTAGAAACCGGATCAGCCGGTTACCATGCAGGAAGACTATATAAAGGCTTTCTACTTCAATAGAAAGAGATGATGAATTACAACCAACTAGCAACAACTAAGAGAGAAGTAATTATACAGAAGATTTTCGACAGAAGATCTAGAAGAAGTTTGAGAGAGAGAGCTCCATCTAAGAAGAGCAGTTGCTTAATCAGGATGCTAAGAAGAATTCAGATTGTGATCTGAATATCAAGAAGAAAGCTGATTGAAGATCATCTTTATAGAAGATTCAACCCTACTGAGTTCAGATTCAAGAAGCTTTGAAGAAAGCTAAGAGAGGTTGATCTCTGCCAAGTACTTCCAAGAACTCATCAAGAAGCCAGCCATCCCTTCTCTCTCTATCTGGGTGGTGGTGAATTACTTTGTTTAATCAAATTTCTGTAAGATCTATTATAGATCTGAGCTGTAAGCCTAGTTTATAAAGGCTGAGTGTAAGAGATATAGATCTCTGAGTGTAGGTCTTGTTGAAGACTGAGTGGTAGGGCTTTGTGCCTGAGTTGTAGGAGACTGTGTTCTCTGAGTGTAGGCCTTGGTGAAGGCTGAGGTAGGGCTGTTTGCCTGAGTTGTAGGAGTGGGGACACTCTGAGTTGTAGGAACCTAGTTTGGGTTCTAAGCTGTTGTAAGATCTGAGGATCTGAGGTGAACTGCAGAAGTTAGGCTGAATCTAGTACACTACTAGATATGCGAAGGGGGAAAGTGGATGTACCCAAACATTAGGGAACCACTATAAATACTGTGTGCACTCCGTGAATGATTGTTTCTGTGATTGATGTGCTGATATCTGTAGAATTTGCAATTGCTGTTTAAATTTCAGAACAGATTATCAGCCTTAAAAGCAAAAGAAAAATTACACCCATTCACCCCCTCTAGGTGTTTAGGCACTAATTCTTTGAAATGGTATCAGAGGGAGGTTCCTCAAAGAAGGACTTAATAGTCAGAGTGACATCCTTAAGGCAGATTTAAGAATCAAGAAAGAATCAAGAAAATGGGTTCAGGTGAAAATCACAAGGAACTAGGTTCAATGAAACTACCCATATGCTGAAAGGAGATATTTGGTATCTGGAAAGAAAGGGTCAGGCTGTTAATGGAGGCCTCTGATCCAAGGAGCTATATTACAGTCAAAGAATGTCCTTATGTCCCAATGAAGATTTCAATTCTGGATGCTAACCAAAGAATTCCCAAGGACTATTCAGAGATGACCAAGGATGAGATCATCTTGGCCACTATGGATAAGAGAGCCTAGAATATCATAGTGAGTGCCATTGATGATGCAACCTTTCAGAATTTGATTCACTGCAAGACTTCAAAGGAAATATGTGATACTTTGATAGTCTATATGGAAGGGTCTGAAGAAGTAAGACAAGACAGAAAATCTATGTTAAACCAGGAATATGAAAGTTTCAGACAAGGAAAATCTGACAGCATAACTGAGTGTTACAAAACGTTCTATAGGATAGTGAATGAGTTGATGTTCTATGGAAGAATCTTCACCACATATGATCTGAATGATAAATTCCTGAGATCCCTGACCAAAGATTGGGACACTAAAATTTGTGTCATTAGAGAAGTGGCCAAACTTGCAGAAATTTCTCCTCCAACCTTGTTTGGAAAGTTGCTATCTTATGAGATGCAACTAATGGCTAGGAAAGAGGAAGAGAAGAGTACAAAAGGTGAGCATAGAGAAAAATCTGTGGCCTTCAAGTTTGAAGCCATTAAGAAAAATAGGAGGATGTCTCCATCACCTCCTAAGATTGTTATTGAAACTATTTCAGAAAATTCAGACAATCAGAATTCAGACAGTAGTACTCTGATGAAGATTTTGCTGCCTTCACAAGGCAGTTTCAGAGATTTCTGAATAAAAAGTATTGGAAGTCTAAGCCTTCCACATCTAAGCCTAAGGATGATTACTATCAAAAGAGGAAGTCATCCAGGAAAGACAGGAGCAAGTCAAAGCCAAACAAGTCTACAACATTCTGCTAGCCCCATCCACCTGGATACACTCCAGGGGGAGCCTCAACATGTGGAAGATCCAACTTACTAGGACAGTGAAATGGAAACTCAAACAACCCTTGAGGTAATACATGAAGTTAATCAATCAATTTTCCATATTGAGGATGAAGTATTAACTGAATCTTTAATTGATGTTGATCAGCAAACTCAGTTAAATAGTCAACCACAAGATGTTGTCATGGAAGATACATCAGTTGCTGATAATGCTCCTGAGATAAAAGAATCTCCAGTCCCTACTCAACAGGAGTTTACTCTAGAAGATCTATTTCCTGATATTGAGGGGGAGCATGCTGGTTTTGAAGGGGAGAAGACTGCTTTTGAGGGAGAGCAAGCACATCTTGAGGGGAAGCATGTGAATTCTCAGGGGGATATTATTAGAAATGAGAATGAGGAGCAAAGGACTCAGGGTGAGCTACCTAAGACTACACAGGACTTGCCTCCTACTCCTAAAGATAGAGTTGACATAGATAGTACCTCTGATTCTGAGGATGCTGCTGAGGTTCAAGAAAAGAAAAGGAATATCATGGTCTTCAAAAGAAGGAGTCAAAGCTACAAGAATGCTTTACAAACTGTGGCTCCACATCCTGCCCCATCAATTGAATACAGTACTTTGTTAGTCTCCATGGAAGTAAAGTTCGATGAGCAAAGGGTAGCAATGGAGAAGTATATAGATGAAACTCACAAAGATCTCCAATTCTCCTTGGCTACAGATATAAAATCTATAAGATTTGAGGTGAATCAAAATAAGAAAGAAATGACTGATTGTTTCCACAAAGGGGGCAATGCAGTGGTTTACCTAGCCACTCACCAAGAGAAAATCAAAACACAAGTGGATGGTATAGCAGTTAAGCAGGGCAATGTCTTAGAAAATCAATTAAGGATGAATGAAAACTTGACTGAATCACATAATGTGATTGTCACTGATATGAAAAATATTGCTATTGCAAAGTCTGCAGCAAGGGCTACATCCCAAGTAGAATTTGATAAGCAATTACAAGAAGGAATAACTGTTGTAATGACTTCTCTTGAGGATTCTCAAAAGAATATTATTGCAAAGCTCCAAAAATTGAAGCCCTTCTATAAAGATGGTGTTAATTAACTTAATGCCCAAATCAGATTTCAGAAAGATGATCTCAGGGATCATATTGAAAGAAAAGTCATAAAGGGGGAGAAAGTACTAGTCAAAGCTGGATCTGACCATGCTAAATGGATTTCCAATAACATCAGAGCCACACTTGGATATCCACCCCTGTGTGATGATGACAATGTAGCTGAATCTGGAATGAATCTTGAATATATTGGAGGAGAACAAGCTGAAGTTGCTTAGGTGATCTATCCTCCTGCAGATTTTGAAATGATTCATCAAGAAGTACAATCTATGTACAACCCTCCTGAGGGTAATAGGAATATTATTCTAGAAAAAGTAGATAAGCCAGTGCCTGAGAAAGTAGATAAGCCAGTGCCTGAGGAAGTTTGGTCCAAAGAGTAAGAAACTCTTTTGTCCAAGAAGAGATTTAGAGAACATGCTGAATTAAAGCCAGATTTTGAGCAGTGGAGCCCAACTTCTAGAAATATTATACTGACTGCTTGGAAAGCTGCAAAGGATAATACTGTAGAGAGGGGCAAATAGTATTCTGAACAAGAATGGAGAAAACATGAAGCCAGGCAAGAGGCTATTGTACAGTACAGAAGAAAGTCAAAACTTGGGAAGCTACCTCCTAATGCACAGGAGCCTAGCAAATATTTCCTAAAGCCTTATCATTATTTTAAAAGACAAAAGATAAGGGCTGAAGAGCTAAAGAAGAAAGATCTTAAGGTAAAGAAGCCTGCTGATGACACTTATGCTCCAGTTCAAGCCAAGATTCAATCAGGCAAGGACATTGTCATCAAGGAGCCAGAGCAGCCTTAGAATAGAATTACTTGAGTTTACATTTTGTAATCTTTAGTGTTAAACATCTATGTAAACTTTTGATTAAAGAAACTTTTGGAAGATAAACAAAACTATTATGAATACTCATTGTGATAGCATTAGTATTCTGTGATGAAATATTTTATATGTTTTGTTTCAGTTGTTACCCTGTCATATATTGCTGTTATACATCAAAATGTGTATTTGTTATGAATGGTGTATATCATTGACTAAGGGTTATGACTTCTCCAAATAGGGGGAGATTGTTGGGTACATTGGAAAATGTGTACTTGATTTGAAGAAGCCTCACCCTACTCAATGATATACATCAAGGTGTATTTGATGTGTTTTGAGTTTATATGTGCAGGTTAAGTAATTGCAGGAAATGCAGAAAAGTTTCTAAGTCCATGTGTCGACACCTAGAGAAGCAGTGTCGACACTTATGAAGACTTGTGTCGACACTGGAGAAAAGCTGTGTCGACACTTGGATTAAATTGTGTCGACACCAGGAAAGGCAGAGTCGACACCAGAAGAAATGTGTCGACACATACAGGCAGTGTCGACACACTGTGAAGAATAGTCGACATAAATCGTGTCGACACTTAGAGGCAGTGTCGACACCCAGAGAAGCTTAATCGACATCAAATGTGTCGACACCAGGAGGCTGTGTCGACACACTGAAGGCATTGTCGACATCAACTGTATCGACACACAGGACTTGTGTCGACACACAGCAAAGCTTCAACAAAGTTAAAGTAAAGAAGTACTTGTGTCGAAACAATGGAGATGTGTCGACACACAGCAAGTTTCAGCAAAGTTAAAGTGAAGAAGTGTTTGTGTCGACACACTCAATCAGTGTCGACACATTCTAAAGAAGCAGTGTCGAGAAGTTGTTACAACAACAAAAGGAGTTGTGTCGACACCACCAAGGCTTGTGTCGATACTTATTCCACTTGTGTCGACACTTACTCTATTTGTGTCGACACATATTGAAGATCAGTCTCGACACTTTCAGACAGAGACAGCATTTTTAAGAAATGACTGGATGAATTGACAGCTGCCATTTCCAACCGGTCAACTACTACTGTCAGAGCTGTCAGAAGGTTGTTAGAAACTGGATCAGCCGGTTACCATGGAGGAAGACTATATAAAGGCTTTCTCCTTCAATAGAAAGAGATGATGAATTGTTGGGTATTGTATCCACAACGTACCTGATTTGAAGAAGCCCCTGAACAAGCTAAGGTAAATAGACAATGTATTTGATGAAATCTTTTAAGTTGTGCTTGCAGTTATTCCACGCTAAGTACACACCAATGTCAGGGTGCAGTAGGTCAATATACACGGGTCTGCGTGACGTAATCCCTCGTTGAGCAGATCAGTGTGTTGGCCTACGTGTACTCTCTCTATTGGAGTGTACTTATTTTCAAGTACAGGGCTGTGATAATGCAAGAGCAGACAAGGAGCAAGGATGGGTCAAAGAGCAGCTCATGGGTGGAAAGACGAAAAATCATCTAAGTAATAATCGACGAGAATCACTAAGTGATTCTCGCCGATTCGGCGAGAATCACTAGTGATTCTCGTCGAATCATCGAGAATCACTGACTGATTCTCGCCGTCTCTATCCGGCTAAATCAGAGCGTGCAAATCTGTCGCTAAGTCAAAATCGTCGAGAATCACTGGCTGATTCTCGCCGAATGACCTTCGATTCTCTCCGATTTGCCTTAGGCGAATTTCTGGAACCCGCTGGACCGGACTCAGCCGCTGGCGCTGTTTTGAACCGGGCTTGGGGTTTCTTGTTGGTGGGGCCCACAACGGTCATCTTGAAGACCTAATGTATAAATACATCTGTATTTTTGAACAGTGAAAGAAGAAGACAGGAAAACGAATACACGATTTTGAAAAAGGAAGAAGCCGAGCCGCCGACGTGACCTAGATCGGAAATCCTTCTCTGCCGCCATCGTCGCCGCTCGTGCAGTTGATCGCCGTCATTGATCGTGGTTTCTTCCAGATCTCCCGGCGACAGAAGCTCAGCCAAGCACAGCGTCTCACGCGTCTAACCAGAGATCCTTTGTCTCTTGATTCGTTGATTGGGAAAACCTTCCCCTTCCGAATCGATCGAGATGATCGATCCTAGTGTGACCGTTAGAAGACCTTGCTAGCTTTGCTACGAAAGTTGAATCTCCAAAGTATAGCAGCAGCATTCCGTTGTCACCGCCGATCCCGAGAACCAAGCCGCCGCCCTTCTTGCCGCCGCCGGTTTCGGGAGAGATTCTCTCTAAGTGAGATTTAGGGTTGTGGACTCTTCGTTGACTTCAAGAACACGTCATCGAACGAAGAGGGACACCTTATTCTCCATAAGTAGTTTGTATTTCTAATACACTCCAATTTCTATTTTGTTGTAAAGGAACGTTGGTTCCTATTTGTAAGGGTTGGGTGCAACCCGGGTGTGGGAGTGGTGACTCCTACGTGTGGAAGGGTTCCTTCCGTTAGTGCAAGGATTGGATTTCAATCTCGTTGGTGAAGTGACCGAGTCATCCCTGGTTGGGAGATAGGTCGAAGGGGGAAAGTGGATGTACCCAAATCGGGGAACCACTGTAAATTGCTTGTGTCCTTTCTGTGCTGTGTTGTTTTGTTTTCTTGTGCAGGTACGATTTTAATTCCGCAAAAACGCTGCAAGACACCTATCCCCCCCCATAGGTGAAGGTAGTTGACACTAAGTGGACTTTCATGAATTACAACAAACTAACAACAACTAAGAGAGAAGTAATTATACAGAAGATTTTCGACAGAAGATCTAGAAGAAGTTGGAGAGAGAGAGCTCAATGTAAGAAGAGCAGTTGCTGAACCAGGATGCTAAGAAGAATTCAGATTGTGATCTGAATATCAAGAAGGAAGCTGATTGAAGATCATCTTCACAGATGATTCAACCATACTGAGTTCAGATTCAAGAAGCTTTGAAGAAAGCTAAGAGAGGTTGATCTCTGCCAAGTTCTTCCAAGAATTCATCAAGAAGCCAACCATCCCTTCTCTCTCTATCTGGGTGGTGGTGAATTACTTTGTTTAATCAAATTTCTGTAAGATCTATTATAGATCTGAGCTGTAAGCCTATTTTATAAAGGCTGAGTGTAAGAGATATAGATCTCTGAGTGTAGGTCTTGTTGAAGACTGAGTGGTAGGGCTTTGTGCCTGAGTTGTAGGAGACTATGTTCTCTAATTGTAGGCCTTGGTGAAGGCTGAGGTACGGCTGTTTGCCTGAGTTGTAGGAGTGGGGACACTCTGAGTTGTAGGAACCTGGTTTGGGTTCTGAGCTGCTGTAAGATCTGAGGATCTGAGGTGAAGTGCAGAAGTTAGACCGAATCTAGTACACTGCTAGATAGGCGAAGCGGGAAAGTGGATGTACCCAAATCTTGGGGAACCACTATAAATACTGTGTGCACTCTGTGAATGATTATTTCTGTGATTGTTGTGCTGATAGCTATAGAATTTGTAATTGCTGTTTAAATTTCAGAATAGATTATCTGCCTTTAAAGCAAAAGAAAAATTACACCTATTCACCCCCCCTCTAGGTGTTTAGGCACTAATTCTTTCAAATCCTAGAAGGATGCCCTCCATGTACTTACCCAAATGATTTCTATATTTCCAGAGAAATAAGAACAAAGCCCAAAGTGCAAAGGTAAGTGGTGCTGCCCAAAATGAATGTTCAAGCTACATCAAAGAAAAGGAGGACTGGACCATAGATTTTATTTTTTATTATTATTTGGCTGTAATAGAATTTTAAAGTGCTTATATTTGTTAACTATCTTTTTGTTATGATATCATGAATATGATTAATCAAAATTTCAAATTTATCATGATATGTTTTATTTATTAATGCATCTTAGCATTGTTATGTGTTCCGTCTTCTTCAAATATGGGGAGATTGTTGCTAATATTGCCCTTCAATGTTCCATGGATTTGAAGATGCATCACCTACAATACTATGTGCATATTGAATTTGATAAGCCTCTTTTCTTTCATATCATTATAGGTTTAAGTTGTTCAATGGATATTGTTGTTTTGTCTCAGCAGTTTAATGGTCAATCCGCTGAGAAGGCAGTCCGGTCTTAGCGGAAGCACTGAGACGTAGCTGATTTCCCGCTGAGATAGAAGCCAGTCTTTGCTTCACTTAGTTGGCAGTCTAGTCTCAGTGGAACCGCTGAGACAGAAGTCAGTCTCAGCTAAAGTGCTGAGACAAAAACCAGTCTTAGCTAAACCGCTGAGATGTTTTCAAATAAAGTTGTTAAGAAGGCGCGACCTATTTTTTGCGGAAAGAAGATAAAGCAAGATAACTTAATCTATTCCTGGTCATATTGTGTCAGTATAATTTCAAAGAGCCTTTGCTAAGTTGAATGATACAAAAGCAACACTTAGGTCAATGGAACATGATTTTTGCGAGAAGTGCTAAGTTCCAAAAACAAAAGAATCTAAAATCTGAGACAGAAAGATCTTCTCATCCATGAGCTAGGAAAAATCAATCCTTCTGGTAGTTGTGCACTTCATATTCTGGATGATAGATTGTTCTTCTTGAATTGCTTTAGGAGAACAAGTTGAGACACTCTGTACTCAAGGGGTTGATCTTCATGCTTATACTGAAGACAGGAGATCAAGTTGGAGCAAGGTCTTAAGCTGCAAAACCAATTTCTAGTCCTGCTCCAAGCCAACTAACTACTGTACAAGTTCAACAGAAGGCAAAGGCTGAAGTTTATTATCTAAGGTCTTCTGTTATAATCATTTACGTATATTATCTATAAGAATATCATTATTCTGAGTGTAAGGTCTTGGACCTGATGTAGGGTTGTTAGCCTGATTGTAGGGCCAGTGTGCCTGAGTGTAGTGCCTGTGTGCCTGACTGTAGGGCCTATTTTCCTGAGTGTAGGGTTATCCTCCTTTCTTGAGTGGTATGGATTCTTGATAGGACTAAGGTAATTTACCAGGATGGTCACTGAGCTGTAGGAGTATAGTGTAATTTGATTTTGTGGGGTTGTGGCTTGAGTAACGGTCTTGGAGGAGACCTGCGAGATCCTGAGGGATCTGTGTTCTAAGCTCTTTTAGCAGAGTTATGGAGGAGGTTGCATTGTCTAACATATTGTTTGAAAGGTGGAGGGGAGAGTGGATTTACCCATACCTTGGGGAATCACTATAAATCATAGTGTTCTTATGTGTGTGTTTTATTAAATTAAGCAAAATAACCAAAACAGCTAAGTAATTAAAAGAAGAAATCAAATAACCTATCCCTCCCCCCCCCCCCCCCCCCCCCCGTCTAGGTGATTTAGACTACTACAAAGTTAACTATCAGCCATAAAATTTAACTATGGTCCCTCTCCCTTATTAACTATTTAGAATCCTTCATTAGTGATACAAATTTGTTCGTCACAAAAAAACATATCATTAGGGACCAAAATTTTTTCGGCACAAAATTTTTTCACTAAAGGATAGTTTTCTTGCAATGAATTTTCACTCCCTAATGAGGTGGTTGAATCTGAGTTAGAGTAACTCTAGGTTTCAGTAATGAAGTATTTCCCTTTATTCTTATCCTTCTTCCTAGAGGATTGTTTCCTATTCTCATTCTTGCTTGACTTATCATTTTTCTCTTCTGGACAGTCAAAAGCAATGTGACATGACTTTTTACAAGTAAAGCAGATCGCCTCCTTGTTGGGGGTTCTTGTCAAACTTTGGTTTGTTTGAGCTTTTTTTTCCTAGAGTCTTCAAATATGATCCATCTTCTAAATCTCCTGACCAAGATATTTAACATCGCTTCTTTAGAAATTGAAGGCTCTCCATCAACTACATTTGGAGTAATAGAATTATCTCTAGGAATAGAGACTTTGTCCTTTACTTCTGACTCAGCCATACTCTTCAAGAGAAGTTTATAGGATTTGAGTTTGCCTAATAGGGCATCTGTTGTGATTTTCTTATGGTATTCGGACTCTCTGATGGCCCAGATCCTTGAGTCTCATGTTCTTGTGAAGAATATGAGTAGCTTGTCATTTATCTCTATGAGTGAGATCTCCTTGTCCATTCCTTTAAGTCCATTCACAAAGATGTTGAACCTTTTATACATATTAGCAATACTCTCGTCAGTCCTCTTTTGAAAGTTCTCATACTGGGATATAAGAAGGGACTTTTTTTCTTTCTTTCATTAGAGCTGCCTTCTAAAATTATGGATGGAGACTCCCATACCTCTTTAGCTGACTGACAGCGAGCTACGTTTTGGAATATTTCATCAGTCATTGTAGAGACTAGGATGATCTTGGATTTTGCATCCTAGTCATTTACTTCCTTTTCTTCTTCAGTTCACTGTACCCTTGAGACTAGTTCTGATGCGGTGTTTCCACTTGCATCCTTTTTGTGTGGCATAAGTGGTCCTATAAGAATAGAACTAAAACCACTGTCATCAATAAAATTCATGCATAGTTTAACTCTAGCTTTTTAGAGTGTGAACTTCTCAAGTTACACATTGGAGGTCTTGTGGATGCCAATCCTTTAAAATTTTTTGATGATATATGGAAAATATTATACATGTATGTGTGTAATTTTATAATTGTTCAGATCTTTTTGATCAAGGTGTTTACCTTTATTTGATCAGCCTCCCTCGGATACTAATTAAAAGTGTGAATAGTTGACTAAAAATCCTTAGAGAATTATGTACAGTGTAGGTGAATAGAGATTTCAAATTACATTAAATTAAATTACTGAGTTTTGCTAACAAGGGATTTGCACTCCCAAAAGTTGGACAGTAAATTAAAATAGTAAATAAAAATCACAGTACATCAAACAATCATAGAAAACTCCAAAGCTATAGTGGTTCCCCAAAATTTGGGTGCATTAACTCTTCTACCACTTTATTACTAATAAATTATCCTAGTGTCTAATTCTTTTGATAAGGAGACTCTCAGAACTAATAGCTAAATTTTTAATTAGTAGATCTTGAACAAACACAAACTGAGTCTTTTGATAAGGAGACTCTCAGAACCAACAACTGGATCTTTTGAAGAGAGATTCTTAAAACTCTTTACTTAATTATATAAAGGAGAAAGTTAAGAAGAAGATAAGGAAAAGAGTAGAAGAGAAGGTCGTCTAGATGAGCTCTTGAAAGTCCACCTAGTGTCAGCTATGTGCACCTATGGGGGGGGGGAATAGGTGACGTGTGGTTCTTTTGCGGAATTTACAGATGTACCTGCACAATAAAAACAACAAACACAGCACACAGAAAACACAGCAAATTTATAGTGGTTCCCCGACTTGGGTACATCCACTTTCCCCCTTCGACCTATCTCCCCAATAAGGGACGACTCGGTCACTTCACCAACGGGATTGAAATCCAATCCCTGCACTAACGGAAGGAGCCCTTCCACACGTGAGAGTCAACACTCTCACAAATCGGGTTGCACCCAACCCTTACAATACGGAACAAAAGTTCCTTTACAATAAAATAAAAGTAGAATGTACACGTGATACAAACTTCTCTTGGAGACTCCGGTGTTCCTCTTTGTTCGACGACGTTTTATTGAAGTCGATGAAGAGTCTACGACCTTGGTCTCTCTTGGAGAGGATTTCCCCGGAACCGGCGGCGGCACACGAGCGGCGGCTAGCTTCGGGATCGGCGGCTACGATGAAGAGCAGCTGCTGAACTTGGAGATGCAAACTTCGTTGCGAAGCAAGCTCGGTCTTCCAACGGTCACACGAGGATCGGTCGTCTCGATCGATTCGGATGGGAAGTGTTTCCGATCAACAAATCGAGAGACAAAGGATCTCCGGATAGACGCATGAGACTCAAGCCTTGCTAAGCTACTGTCGCCGGAGATCGGGAAGAAGATCTATCGGTGGCGGCGACGGACTTGCGCGAGCGGCGACGGAGGCGGCGGAAGGATTTCGCGATCATAGGGTTTCCGTGAGCTCGGCGTCTTTTTCTGTGTCACATACTGTTCAAAATACCCGAGTATAAATACTGTAGCTACCCCCAATAAGACCGTTTGTGGGACCCACAAAATAATCCCCAAATCCCGGTCCAGATATTAAACAGCGGCAGAATCCGGTTCAGGGAATTAGCTGAGACAGAATCCGGTTCAGGAAATTAACTGAGAAAGCGCCAAGTCAAAATCGACGAGAATCGCAGACGATTCTCGACGAATCGGCGAGAATCACCAAGTGATTCTCGACGATTCGTCGAGAATCGTTTGTGATTCTCGTCGAATCACTTGTTGATTCTCAGCGGATTTTACTTGGTATTCATGGGCTGCTTGACCATAGGTTCGGCGGGAATTACAAGTGATTCTCGCCGAATCTTACTTGGCACCATTTTGAGATGGCCAGAAGGAGTCGGCGAGAATCACTGACGATTCTCGACGATTCGACGAGAATCGCCTAGTGATTCTCGCCGATTCGGCGAGAATCACTTGGTGATTCTCGTCGAATTTGCCTTGGACGATTTTTCGTCTTCCACCTAGGAGCTGCTCCTTGATCCTCCATGCTCCTTGTCTTCTCTTGCATATGAGCGGCCCTGTACTTGAAAGTAAGTGCACTCCAATAGAGAGAGTACACATAGGCCAACACACTGATCTGCTCAACAAGGGATTACGTCGTGCAGACCCGTGTATATTGACCTACTGCACCCTGACATTGGTGTGCACTTAGCGTGAAGAAACTGCAAGTACACCTTGAAAAAGTTTATCAAATATATAATCTATTGACCTTAGCTTGTCCAGGGGCTTCTTCAAATCAGGTACATTGTGGATACAATACCCAACAATCTCCCCCTATTTGAAGAAGCCTAAACCCTACAAGCTAAGGTGAATAGAGCAAATGAAAAGGAAAGCAACTGAAGGCCATAAACTTAACATCATTAAGTGGAGACATCCCTTACCAATACCGAGTTCTTGGGAGCAAGCTGGAGCCACCTTAGCCTTGACCCCGAGAGGGTTATCTCCCCCTTTTCGGCTTCGGCAAATCGGGGGTAAGTACCTTTGGCCCTTAGCTCCCCCTCAGTTCTTGCAGCTGTACTCACTCGGGAGTTCCCGGTTCCCCCTCAGCTTATGCCTGTGTAGTCTTCATTCTTCATAATTGAGCATCCCCAATTCTGTCTTGAAAAGATTGAACTTTGCCTCGTCTAGGGGCTTTGTGAATATATCAGCAATCTGCTTGTCCGTGGGGACATAACAGAGAGAGATATCCTTGTTCTCCACGTGCTCCCGAATGAAGTGGTAGCGTACTTCAATATGCTTCGTTCTGCTGTGCGACACCGGATTGTTGGCAATGGCAATTGCACTGGAGGAGTCGCAGTACATTGGAACTTCCTTGAACTGAAGGTTGTAGTCGGCCAACTGATTTCGGATCCAAAGGAGTTGTGCGCAACAGCTTCCTGCTGAGATATACTCTGACTCGGCTGTGGAGGTTGCAACACAATTTTGTTTCTTGCTGTTCCATGAGATAAGCCTCCTGCCGAGGAATTGACACGTCCCGGAGGTGCTTTTCCTGTCATCCCTGCTCCCTGCAAAATCAGCATCTGAAAAGCCTATTAGCTCGACATCATTGTTCCTCGGGTACCACAGGCCAAGATTAGGAGTACCTTTAAGGTATCTTAGAATTCGCTTTGCAGCGACATAGTGAGATTCCTTAGTGTTCACCTGATATCGGGCACATACGCATGTGGAGAACATAATATCCGGTCTACTGGCAGTAAGGTAGAGCAGGGATCCAATGATGCTTCTGTATTTGGTTTCATCGAAAGGTTTACCTTTCTCATCCTTATCCAGAGACATGGTGGATCCCATTGGAGTCCTCATAGAGGTTGCACTCTCCATACCGAATTTCTTAAGGAGTTCATTTGTGAACTTCGTCTGAGAGATGAAGATTCCATCCTCAGACTGTTTCACTTGAAGGCCTAAGAAATACTTGAGCTCTCCCATACTGCTCATTTCAAACTTTCCTTGCATGAGTTTAGAAAACTTTTTGCAAAGATTGTTGTCTGTTGAGCCGAATATTATGTCATCGACATAGATTTGCACCAGCAAAATCTTGCCTTTGACTTCCCGGAGAAACAATGTTTTATCTATCTTACCTCTGGAGAACTTGTTCTCAAGAAGAAAACTAGATAAAGTCTCATACCAAGCTCGTGGAGCTTGTTTCAACCCATATAAAGCCTTATTAAGAAAATAAACGTGATTGGGATAAGTAGGGTCGACAAAACCTGGGGGTTGAGCGACGTATACTTCCTCTTTCAGGTCTCCGTTCAGGAATGCCGATTTCACATCCATTTGGTAGACAGTGAATCCTTTGTGTGAAGCATATGCCAGGAACAACCGGATTGCCTCGAGCCTTGCGACTGGTGCGAAGGTTTGGTCGAAGTCAATCCCTTCCTCCTGTCTGTAACCTTGAGCCACCAGCCTGGCCTTGTTCTTTATGATGACACCATGTTCATCCAGCTTGTTTCTGAAAATCCACTTCGTGCCAATGACATTCTGCTTGTATGGTCTGGGAACCAGTGTCCAAACCTTGCAACGTTCGAATTGATGTAGTTCCTCTTGCATGGCCAGAATCCATGCCGCATCCTTGTTCGCCTCGTCGAACTTCTTTGGCTCTACCTGTGACAGGAAGCTGAGATGCAATACTTCGTTAGTTGTACCTCTTCGAGTTCTGACGCCTACACGAGGATCTCCGATGATCTGTTCTCTAGGATGATCCCGCGCGTGACGGAGCTCTAGAAGTCTGGCGTCTGGAGCTTCAGCTACTTCTTGTGCTTCTCTTTCTTCTAAAAGATTTGTTCCATCTTGATCTTCAACATCTTCAGATGACGTGGAGGTGGAAACTTTGATGTACTTGGGTGCGTCATCTTTAGGGGTCTCATCCAGATTCAGCTGGTCAAGTCTAGCACCTGCATCTTCAAGAAGACTACTGGAAGAATGACAGTTAAGCAAACTTCCTTCATCAAATACAACATTTATTGATTCTTCTACCACTAGGGTTTTCTTATTGAAGACCCTATATGCCCGACTATGGGAACTATAGCCCATGAATATGCCCTCGAAGCATTTTTCACCGAATTTAGTACGCGGGTACTTCCCATTATTCAGTACATAGCATCTGCAACCAAAGATCCTCAAGTAGGACATGGTTGGTTTCCTGCCTTTCAGTAGCTCGTAGGGCGTCTTACGATGATGTTTGTTGATCAAAGCTCGGTTTTGTACATGACATGCCGTATTGACACCCTCTGCCCAGAAGTATTCCGGGAGAGAAGCATCTTTCAACATAGTCGTGCAGGCTTCAATGAGAGTTCTATTTCTCCTCTCCGCAACTCCATTTTGCTGAGGAGTGCGCGGGGAGGAAAACTCATGAAAGATACCTTGTTCTTCACAAAATTCTGTCATAGCACCAGATTCGAATTCTGTTCCATGGTCACTTCGGATTTTGACCACGGAGCAGTTAAATTCGTTCTGAACTTGCTTGACAAAATTAGTGAAGATGTCAAAAGTATCTGACTTTCGTTTCAAAAAGAACACCCATGTAAACCGTGAGTGATCATCAACTATCACTAGCGTATATGACTTGCCTCCCAAGCTATGAACTTGCATTGGGCCAAACAAGTCCATATGTAGCAGGTAAAGACATCGGGAAGAGTCTTTGTCTGCAATGCTCTTAAAGGTAGCCCGTGTCTGTTTGCCCATCTGGCATGCATGACAGGGGCTATCCTTGATGCACTTGATACTGGGAGCATCTCTTACTAAATTCTTAGAAAATAGCATACTAATTGTCTTATAATTAATATGTGCCAATCTCTTGTGCCATTGTTCACAAAGAGAAGCACTGCCTGTTGCCACAAGGCATACGGGGGTAGATGAATCTATACTAAGAAAATCTAAGCAGAAGATATTTCTGCTCCTAATGCCTGATAATACCGTCTCAGAGGAGGTACGTGAAATTATCAGACATTTATCCTTGCAGAACTTAACGTCATAACCTTTATCACATAACTGACTTACACTGATCAGGTTATGGTTTAACCCTTCAACATAAGCCACGTCGGTGATAGAGATTATACCGTTGGAAATCATACCATAACCTCTGGTGACTCCTCGATCTGACCCTCCAAAGATGACTTTGGGTCCATTCTCGACTGGAGTGTAATCACGCAGCAGGCTTCTTGTCCCGGTCATATGCCGGGAGCATCCACTGTCCAAATACCAGATTGGCGTTTTGGTGGCCTTTGGACATTCCTGCAAAACAAAATTAATTTGCCTTAGGAACCCAATCGAACTTGGGTCCTAGATTCCTGGTTAGCACACTCCCCCTCGGTCGGTTAACCCTACGAGTGGTCGGTCTCGCATTGTTAACATGGGGAGTCTCGTAGTTCCTTGGATTAAACCAACAATCCACGGCAAAGTGACCGACTTTGCCACAGCACCAACAGTCGAACCTGTTGTATCTCTTCCGAGGCTCCTGCCTTACCCTGGGAACAACGGGTACAGCTGGGGCCTTGGATCTGGAGGTGGAGGCCTCATGGTGACGGCAGTCACATGACTTTGTCACCTTCTGAATAACAGGCTTGACTTTTGGCGCCTGCTTTCCATTATGGCCGCTAGAGAACGGACCATAATTTCCTATGTGGATCTCCTCATAAGGTGCCTTGAAGGCACTCTCACCAAAGTTCCGGGGGAAGTTCCAACCGTCATACCGGCTCTTAGGCTTTGCAACCGAGGGCCGGAAATGATGCCCAAATGTTGACTCAAAGTCATGTTGGTTGCAAGGAAAGCCAGGCTTTCTGAACGCAACAGGACTAATAGGAGCCTTCCCCTTTTCATCAGCAGAGGCCTTCTTGGCGGCCTTATTCTTCCTCTGGTTCTTGTTCCTCCTAGATGAAGAACCAGATGCCCCAATATGCCCCAAGCCAGCTCCTTTGGCCTGAGCAGAGAAGGTGTCAACGACTGGAAGCACTGTTTTTGGCATAGAGAAGCTCTGTACGATCTTCCTTTCTGCCGCAAGTAGTTCTTCCAATTTGTTGACTTCCTCCTGCTTGAGATCAAGGAGCTGCAAAGACTCTGAGTGCTTTGAAGTCAGGTCAAGGTGTTCCTGCCGGAGAGAAATCAAACTAGTGACCTCTTCCCTTAGGGATACACACTCACCCTTAAGGAATTTTACTTCCTTCTTCTCAGCCCTCAGTCTCTACGGCACTCGTCGAAAGTGTTGAGCAGAAGCTCATACTTCTCGAGGAGTTCAGCTTCGCGGGCCGAAGGGCCATCCTCAGGTTCATCATCCTGAGACTCAGGATCAGAGTCGGAGTCGGAGAGAGGGGTGTGAGCTTTTACCTTCCCAGAAAATGGGGGACATTCTCCTTCTGAGTCTGAGCGACCCACCAGCCCGAAGTAGGCTTCCTCATCATCACTGGAGTCTGAGGAGTCAGACTCACTTAGTGTCTTTGGTCTTCTAGCGATGTAGCTCCGCTCCTTCTTCTTATCTCTGGAGGATTTGAGCTCTTCTCCTTTCCCTTTATCTCTTTTGCTTTGATGGCAGTCGGCCACAACGTGACCTGGCTTATTGCATCCAAAACAAATGATATCAGAAGAACGATGTTTGTTAGGTTTAGATGCATACCTGTCAGAAGAGTAGTTTTTCTTCTGATGTCTGGAAGAGGAGCCGTCTCTTTTTCTTTGATTCCTCATCTTGAGGAATTTCTTGAACTCTCGAGTGATGAGGGAGAAATCCTCTTCTGACAGTTCTGAGCTAGAGGAGCATGGATCAGAGTCCTCCTCTTCTTCCTTATTTCTGGCACGGTATGACACCGCACCCTTCCCTTTTCTGGAGTGACTGGCTTTTAGGGCCACAGTCTTTTCTTTAGCAGCAGCCTTCTCTGCTTCTTCCTCTGCCTTCCTGGTGTTCAGCTGAAGTTCATAGGACATCAGCTTCCCGAACAGGATTTGTGGATCAGTTTCTGCTAGTCTGCCAAATTCTCTGATGGCGCAGATCTTTGTGTCCCATTCCTTAGTAAGGGACCTAAGGAATTTGTCATTGAGTTCACCATTGGTGAACACTCTTCCATAGCCCTTGAGGGCGTTGACAATCTTCAGGAAGTTCTCGTATGTGACTCCGATCTCTTCCTTAGGCCCTTGCCGGAAGGCCTCATACTTCTGGTTCAGGAGGGATCTCCGATCATCCCTTACTTCATCTGTGCCCTCCATTAGAATGATCAGACACTGCCATATCTCCTGAGCTGTCCTGCAGTTGCTGAAGTTTTGCATCATCGAGTCATCAACTGCACTGACCAGGATGTTTCTTGCCTTCATGTCAAGGCCCACTAGGACCATCTCATCCTTATCCATTTCAGAGAGTGTCTTCGGCACTTTCTTGGTGGGATCAATGGTGGAGGCCTTAGTGGGGACATAAGGTCCCTCCAGCACGATCATGAACAGTCGAGGGTCCACTGCTTCCATGTAGAACCTGATTCTTTCCTTCCAGATAGGAAAGTTGAGTCTGTTGCACACTGGGATCTTGCCGGAGTACTTGAGCCCGTCCATAGTAGATGTATGTCTCCTTGTTGACACTAGTGGCAGGATTCACCTCAAGGTGTTAGCCTTTTTGTTGAGTAACCTCGCTCTGATACCACTTGAAAGTCCACCTAGTGTCGGCTATGTGCACCTATGGGGGGGGGGGGAATAGGTGACGTGTGGTTCTTTTGCGGAATTTACAGATGTACCTGCACAATAAAAACAACAAACACAGCACACAGAAAACACAGCAAATTTATAGTGGTTCCCCGACTTGGGTACATCCACTTTCCCCCTTCGACCTATCTCCCCAACAAGGGACGACTCGGTCACTTCACCAACGGGATTGAAATCCAATCCCTGCACTAACGGAAGGAGCCCTTCCACACGTGAGAGTCAACACTCTCACAAATCGGGTTGCACCCAACCCTTACAATACGGAACAAAAGTTCCTTTACAATAAAATAAAAGTAGAATGTACACGTGATACAAACTTCTCTTGGAGACTCCGGTGTTCCTCTTTGTTCGACGACGTGTTATTGAAGTCGATGAAGAGTCTACGACCTTGGTCTCTCTTGGAGAGGATTTCCCCGGAACCGGCGGCGGCACACGAGCGGCGGCTAGCTTCGGGATCGGCGGCTACGATGAAGAGCAGCTGCTGAACTTGGAGATCCAAACTTCGTTGCGAAGCAAGCTCGGTCTTCCAACGGTCACACGAGGATCGGTCGTCTCGATCGATTCGGATGGGAAGTGTTTCCGATCAACAAATCGAGAGACAAAGGATCTCTGGATAGACGCGTGAGACTCAAGCCTTGCTAAGCTACTGTCGCCGGAGATCGGGAAGAAGATCTATCGGTGGCGGCGACGGACTTGCGCGAGCGGCGACGGAGGCGGCGGAAGGATTTCGCGATCTTAGGGTTTCCGTGAGCTCGGCGTCTTTTTCTGTGTCACATACTGTTCAAAATACCCGAGTATAAATACTGTAGCTACCCCCAATAAGACCGTTTGTGGGACCCACAGAAATAATCCCCAAATCCCGGTCCAGATATTAAACAGCGGCAGAATCCGGTTCAGGGAATTAGCTGAGACAGAATCCGGTTCAGGAAATTAACTGAGAAAGCGCCAAGTCAAAATCGACGAGAATCGCAGACGATTCTCGACGAATCGGCGAGAATCACCAAGTGATTCTCGACGATTCGTCGAGAATCGTTTGTGATTCTCGTCGAATCACCTGTTGATTCTCAGCGGATTTTACTTGGTATTCATGGGCTGCTTGACCACAGGTTCGGCGGGAATTACAAGTGATTCTCGCCGAATCTTACTTGACACCATTTTGAGATGGCCAGAAGGAGTCGGCGAGAATCACTGACGATTCTCGACGATTCGACGAGAATCGCCTAGTGATTCTCGCCGATTCGGCGAGAATCACTTGGTGATTCTCGTCGAATTTGCCTTGGACGATTTTTCGTCTTCCACCTAGGAGCTGCTCCTTGATCCTCCATGCTCCTTGTCTTCTCTTGCATATGAGCGGCCCTGTACTTGAAAGTAAGTGCACTCCAATAGAGAGAGTACACATAGGCCAACACACTGATCTGCTCAACGAGGGATTACGTCGTGCAGACCCGTGTATATTGACCTACTGCACCCTGACATTGGTGTGCACTTAGCGTGAAGAAACTGCAAGTACACCTTGAAAAAGTTTATCAAATACATAGTCTATTGACCTTAGCTTGTCCAGGGGCTTCTTCAAATCAGGTACATTGTGGATACAATACCCAACAGCTCTCTTAGTAGGCATCTGAGGACTATTTTACATTAAGTTTATTGGATCCCTTTGATTAGATATGCCATTTCTGATGAAGAATTTGTAGGGGTTATAAGCTTTAGAATCTAATGAACATTTCTTATTATCCTTTTTGAATTTTTTTTCTAGCACATGCAGTGAAGATTGAAAAAGATGAAGATTGTTAAGAGTTTTTGGCACTCTGAATGTTTCTCTTGATTTTTTGTATTCTATGTATTCTTTCTTCATGTTGTTGTTGTCTAAACTACTTCTGTCTTTCATGTATATTATTCCTGAATGATTTTGAATTATTCTCTCCATAGAATATTTTCTTCAGAAGGAATAATGTTATCCTTTTCCAAATTTGCTTCAATATATTTTGGCATATTATTCAAAATATTTCCTTATGAATTGTTCTAAATTTGATTGAATATTCCTTTTCTTAATCTCTTATTCTAATGACTAGAATTGTTTGAAATGATTTCTTAAATTCTTCCTTGAAATAAGTCTGAAGAAATTCTCTGTAATTTTCATTTTGTGTTGTACTCGACGCTTCGTCGACTTCAAGTAGGAGTGATGTTGACTTCTTGCAAAGGAATGAAATCCCGTCGATCCAACTCAAAGACGATGTTGGGTCGATATCCTATCGACATATGTGTTGACTTCTACCTTAAAGTAGCATCGGCTTTAGCATATGTAGTGTAACATCCCATTACGAGCTAGACCCCTCATGAGTACTGTGGTGTCACTATGTTGACTTGAGACGATAATTAGAACAGGCCTGGTGGGAATTTGTCGAGATGACTCAAGTAATAGTTGAGAAGAAATGTTTATTCATCGAGGTGACTCGATAGGACTCGACAAATTCGTCGAGTGGACTTGAGAAGACTCGACGAATTCGTTGATAGAACTCAAAAGGACTTGTGAAATATGTCAGGATAATTCGTCCAAAGGAGTCGAGAAGATACGTGAATTCGTCGAGTGGACTCGATGAATTCGTCGAGTATAGTCAAGTGGACATGTGAAATCCATCGAGATGATTCATCAAAAGGAATAGAGAATACACCTGAATTCGTCGAGTGGACTCAACAAATTCATCGAGTGAATTCATTTGCACTTGTGAAATCAATCAAAATCTTCGTCGAGTGTACTCGTGTATTCGTCGAGATTACTCCTAAAATGGACTTAACCCACTCGATGATTTGTCGAGTGATTATGACGATTCATCGAGTATACTTGACTAATGGACTTAGCATTTCTATACGTCTTGACTGCTTTCGGCCTGGATTTCTAGATTTATACAAAACGGTTATTTTATCTTATAAAGTGTGGTCCAATCGGGAAGTGACACATGGCAAGGTTATCTTTAACCCTAATTCTTTCCTTTATTAAGGATCATCTGAAACCTAGCCATAAACATCATTCCTTTCAGACGACCGAACCGTTTTCTTAAAGAATGATAGCGACTAGAATACCGAACACATCGTCAAGAAGAAGGACCCGATCCATGGCCGAAAACCAGGTGAGCTTCCTAGCCTCTCCCTTGGTGCTAGATCTTTAGATCCAAAGTGGAGGAGAGACATCGACTCAAGAGAGCTTGATTTGGTAGTTTAATGGAGATTTACTAGGAAGTAACCAAGCTAGAACTTTCGTTTTAGGGAGTCGATCACATCATGAATGTCTTCAATCATCTCCACTCTTCATTACAAATAAGGCAAACTTGAACTCATGAAGAACTGTGGTTTAATAAGGGAGAAAGAAAAGAGATATGTTGGTTGTACCTTGTGTGATGGTTGGAGGAAGGAGATGAACCGATGTCGTTCATCCATCTTTAATATGCGTGCAAAAGTGTCGTATAGAAATTCATTTTTTTGTTCGTAGCAGACTTCAAGGCCGATTTCAGGTATGATTCGTTCTGAATCAGTTCTCGAGTTCAGCATGAAAGTTATAGCCCTCGTAAAGCCCTTTCCAACGGATAGTTACAGATTTTCGAGGGAGTTCTGTAGCTCCATGAATATTTAGTCGAAGTTGATGTGCTATAATAATAAATGTGGAGGTTGTTTTATGTCTAAGTGTACACAGCCAGATTGAAACCCGATTTCAGGTGTGATGGATTTGGGTTTTTACCCTAAGCACAACACAGAAGTTGAAATATCTTTCGATTTGGGGTTGGTCGTAATATTTGGTGGACTATAGCTTTCTGAATATCAGTTTTTTGTAATCTGTAGCGTGTACCAGTGATGTATTAATATTTGATGATTTCCTTATTCTACAATTTGATTACTCGGGAGATTGGATGGTAAATAATTGATGATATAGTGATCACCCCCTTATGTGATTTATGAATTTTCGAAAAGAGTACTTATTGCTAGTACTCAGAGGTTTGTGAAATGAAGTTCGGTGGAGAGGATTGAAATGAAATAATGTATGTGTATATGATAAATTCTAGGAAAGATGTTGGATGAGGTATACCCCCATGGCTATATGATGAATGGAACCATGATCTCAGTTATTGAATGGATGGATGGTGTTGTAACGCCCCGAAACTCAAAAGAGCGACGGGAGGCGTTTTGGGCCAAATCTGGAATCTGGCAGGGGGCACACGGCCTAGGACACGGGCGTGTCCCAGGGCGTGTCAGGCTCCAGTCAACGATTTGGTCGAGAGGTCGACGATTTTGGAGTCGACGATCGTCGAGCAGAGAACACGGCCTGAGATGCGGGCGTGTCTCAGGGCATGTTGAGCCTGTGTCAACGATCGGCCCGGGGAGTCGACGAATTTCGCTCGACGATGTGTCGAGACAAGGCACACGGACAAGGACACGGGCGTGTCCAAGGCCGTGTCAGGCTGTTGACGAACTTCGCTCGACGAAGTGTCGAGACAGTGAACACAGCCTGGAGCACAGACGTGTTTGAGTTAGACACGGGTTAGGACATGGGCGTGTCCAATACCTGTGTGAGTCTCGGGTTGTTTTCGGGGCTGTGTCGATGGAGGCACACGACTTTGTCAATTAGAACACGGGCGTGTCGGATCGAACACGGGCATGTCGGATGCCCGTGTGTTTTTACAGGCGTGTCGATTTTGACGGCGAATGGTAGACACGGCCCTGGATACGGGCGTGTCGCAGGCCATGTTCGGCCCAGTTTTAGCATTTCAGGCACGAATCAAGGCCGTTCGTTTCTTTAATTCGGGATCCAACGGCTGGGGGTTGTTCCTGATGGGATATACACGGGATTGGACCCTTGAAACCCTCATTTCCTTTGAGTGGTTCTCTTTCTAAGTCAAGAGAGAGGAGAGCAAGGGAGGAAGAAGAAACTTAGATCCGGCCATTGGAGGAGCTTCGAAGCTCCAAATCGCGAGCCGACTTCGGATCTACAGAGGCAAAGAGAGTGCGGTGCTTTTCATCCGCTTACATTTCCATGGCGCCGAGGAAGAATGCTAGTGTAACGATTCTCTTCTTGAGCATGTGAAGCTCTCCTTCTTTGCATAGGAAGCCCGCTCTCGCGAGTTTGCGCTGAGTTGGAGGCATTCCTTCGGGTAGATATGTAAAGTCCCCATTGTTTAGAGTCCGTATTCGAGAACGGACATATGCATGATGTGTGAAGCCTACCCGGACAAGTTGGTCTGGATCGGTGATGTTGCATTGCATAATGGCCGGAGAAGACTCCGCGCAAATGTTTGTTTTTCGGGTTTTCTACGCGGTAGATTGCAGCAGGGAGCCTTGTGGATTAACCCAAAGGTGCACCCGGAAAACTAGGCAGATGCGTGATTCTGCCAAACTTTTGGGCCTGGGAGCCAACTTGTACATAACTGGGTTATGTAATATTGTGCGTTCGATTCACGGGCTTCGGGGAAACTTAACTCGTGCCGATGATATTAAAATGTCGTGGCAAGTGAGCAACGGGTTGAGTGGAATCGTTCCTGCTTTATGCTGAGGGCATAGAGGTCGAGTCTTTGCTGTCGATGATATTAAAGTGTCGTGACATAGGCTGTTGATGATATTAAAGTGACGTAACGTCTGCCTCAAAGACCATTTTTTCTCACAAGAGATTGCCATCCTGGGGATGGTGGTGAGTCAACGGGCTTAGACTGTGATCACCGAGATTGTGCCCTGAGAGCACGGGGCGTGTGGCCATGCGTGTCAATGCCTGTGATGCAATGAATTTATATACTGCTTGGTTGTGTTAATAAAATTTAGGGAAGGAGCATCGCCACCCCGAATTGGGGGCGGGATCGTTATAATTTGGTCAGCATTGCTGACCGTTGCTTTTATTTGCCACCGTGCGGTGGTTTGTTGCTTGCAGGTGCTACTGAACCAAGCGGTCAATAACAGGCTAAAGCCCAAATTGCGAAGCCGGCCCTTGAAGGACTAATTGTAGTGTTTACTTGCTTTTATTCATGTATGACTGGCCTGCGTGCCGTGGTTTGTAAAACATGTAATTTGAAGTAAACCATTTTGTAAGGCCTTAAGGCCTGTACTTGTGTATGTACTACATTCCTATTTGGTATTTAGTGGACATTCATGCTTGGTGCTGGGTTCTTTTAATTGCAACTTATAAAATTGATTCCGCTAGAATGATCTGTGTAGGACATTGGATTGGTTGAATGGTTTCCATTGAGTAACCACCCGGCCTGTCTGTGGTATATGGCGTCGGGCCCATGCCGGACCTACTGCTATATGCTATGCGACGGATAGGGGGTGTTATAATTTGGTATCAGACTACTGGTTTCGGTCAGGCTTAAAATGAATTCGTGGCCGAATTCTTTTTAAGGGGTGGTGAGCACATGTGTGTGCGTCATCGTTATAACAGTAAAAGAACCCATGAATGTCCACTTAGGAATGAAAATACACATATTTGGGGAACCTGCGTGTTCCTATAATTGCTGTTTGCAATTTTATTTGGTCGCTTAACGGTGTTTTGTACCACTATAGGTGACCAGAAGTGGTTCTGGGCCATCGGAACGTCGAGTTTCTGAGGCTAGCAGTGCACCAGATGTTGCTCCTGCAACACCTCCATCGGCTGAGACCATACGATTGGTGCCCGAAGCAGTGTTGGCCATGATGAATGCACAGCCTGCAAGGCAAATGCAGCAGCCCGCACCTGCGGTGGAGCAGGTAGTAGTAGAGTCGTTGGTGCCAAGGAGGGCAACTGAGAGACAGCTCAAGCATGTCATGAGCTTTAATCCTCCGGTATTCTCGGGGTTGGGAACCCCATCTCAAGCTGAAGACTGGATCTCCAGGGTGAAGAGAGTCATGACAGCAACGGAGACGGAGGAGTGGCAAATGACCACCATTGCTACGTTCCTTTTGGACGGTGAAGCGAAATTTTGGTGGGAAGGATTGGAACTGCACCTATTGAGAGGTATACAACTTGTTGATGTCTCGATGGAGGAGTTCTCGAGATTGTTCTTGGCTAGATACCTCCCTTCGACGCAGAGGATAGCGTTGGAGAATGAGTTCCTGAAGTTGGTACAAGGGGATTGTAGCGTGGATGAATATCTCCACGAGTTTACTCGATTGAGTCGATATGCAAGCTCCACCATCGTGGATGAGGAGCGCAAGACGAATCGATTCTACGAAGGGTTGAGAGATGAGTTGAGGTTACTACTCTCGGGGCCAATGACGTAGAGTTTCTTGAACTTGGTCAACACGGCCCGGTCCTTGGAGAAGGACATGAAGAATGTACAAGCAAATAAAAGCTTGGGTGATAAGAAGTCGGAGTTCAGAGTGTCGAACTCCTCAAAGTCTGTGTTTCGGAAGTGGAACCAGAAAGCTAGGACGTTGGGTCCAGCCCCCTCTGCTGGTGCTTCTGGGGCGACTACTTTTGGGTTTCTCTATGAGGATGGCACAACACTTGTGCACGCAGTGGAAGAATAAAAACATCAAGAAAAACCCAAAAGAGATGGGATCGGGCCATGGTAGTTGAATCTAGAAGTTAACATACTACTAGGCAAAAATTACCTCGGTGGCGTTGAGTCACAACTCAACGGAGATGCTCCAAGCTTCGTGTTCTTGCTGGTGGCGAGTTCTATGTGGAATGATGTCCACGTCTCTGCAGAAATCCACACGAGCCGGAGAACACCGACTTTTCCGTCGCACGGATAATCGGGAAGGAGAATGACCACACCTTGCTTTTCCATAGAGTACTAGGTCTGCGCCAGGGATAACAACACCAGCGACAATCGCTGGAGAGGAGGAGGTCGACGGAGCGAGCACGGCGGCAGAACGCTTCCGTCGGCGGGATCCGGGATCGGCGGAACGAACGAAGAACGGCAGAACACTTCCGTCGGCGGGATTCGATCAGTTAGCATTTTCCTGAAAACCCTAGGTATCTATTTATACCAAAGGCATAAACAGACTTAGGAATATCGCTATAGACCACCCAGAAAATTAGGGTTCCAGAATCGGCGAGAATCACCTAGCAGATTCGGTGAGAATCAATCGGCGAGAATCACCTAGGATCGGCGAGAATCACCTAGGATCGGTGAGACTCAGTCGGCGAGTATCAATCGGCGAGAATCAGAGTACAATACTCGACGATTCACGTCGAACGTGGGTTGACCATAATCATCGATCTGCGGTCGACGATCGTCGACCTTGCGGTCGACGATCGTCGACCCGTGGTGGGCCAAAACCCGAACAGGCAAGCGTACCTGTCGAATCGTAGTACCAAGGTCGTATTTAAACACGGGGCTGTCAATTACTTCTACTCACGCTCTAACTACTATCCTACCGGAAACCTAATGGGATTTGAGAATTTTTTTAGAATAAAATAAAAGGCAACTTGCGAGACGAAAAACTTAGAATAAAAAGCTAGCATTCGATCAATGATTCACCATGAAATTAGATGAGAGAGATAAAAATAAAGATAGTTTTAATTTTGCAAATCATACTCGACCGTGACGGATCCAAAAATAAGACAAAATCTAGCTAGAGCATTAGGTCTCCTAACTTATAGACTCTTCGATCGAAATCTCTTTACAAACCAAAGAAGCCTAAAGTTGCATTATCGAGGTGATCCGCACTATTGGATTTGACTCCAATCCGGAGGATTTACGTCGTCCTATCTCTAGGATTGCGTTCAACTCCTTCCTTCTTTGAGTAATCTTTCAAATCATGAGTCTCTCGACTACTATGAAATGAGAACAAGGTCTACTACCGTATACCGGAAATACGGAGTCGACGCAAAATAAATCAAAGAAGGATCGAGCATGAAATAACAAAAATAAAACTAAAAAAGAAAATAAACTCTCATCTCACTTCATGGATCCTCACGATCGAATGCTATAGGAAATTAGCTACGCGTAATTGAAAGGGAAGACAAAATAAAAGAAGAGAGGAACATTTTCATTATTATTACTAAAAAGAAACGTTCACAATGCTAAAACAAAATGATCTTAAACAAAGCTTTCAAACAACAATTGAAATTACAACTAAAAGGGAAACTAGAAATGAAAATTACAATGAAAAGAACTCTCTTGACTTGTACTCTCTTGCTCTCTTGCTCCAATCCAACATTTCCAAACCATGGGATATGGGTTCCTTTTGTAGGAGAGGAGGGAAGCATCTAGAAGAAGGGGGAGATCAAGGGTGTGGCCGGCCATAGGGGAGGAATGTTCATGCATAGAATTAAATGAGGGGAGAGAGAGAATGGGAGGAGTGCATGCATGTATTTAATGACAAAATATGTAATGGGAAGGGGGAAGTGAACGGGAAATAAAGGGGAGGAGAGAGATGGTAGGGGCCGGCCATGCAAGGGGAGGATGCATGCATTGCATTAAATGGAGGAGAGAGGGGTGGCAAAATGCATGTATGACATTGAAAGGTGGCCGGCCATGCATGGATATATTCATGCATGGTAATTAATGAAAGAGGGGGCTGCTTTAATATGGAGAGGGCCGACCACAAACTTGGGGAGTGGGCTGGCAGCATGGGCTTGGGTAGAGGGAAAATAAAGGCTTTGAAGTGGGCTGCTGCATGTGGTGTGCTCGAGTAGGAGGCTAGGTGGGCTGCTCTTGAGGGAGGGGCTGCATGGGGCTGCTTTGGGCTTTTATATAGGCCTGGGTAGGATGTAGAGTGGGCTGCTCCTTGTTGAAAGCTCGGGCTGCATGGGCTTTGAAGCTTGGGCATGAACCTACAAAAAAGAGACAATACAATCATGGATTAGTCTACATAAAATAACAAAGTTAAAACAAGATTTTAAAACACAATAATAATAAAAACATTACAACATTAAAATTAAAACATTAAGGCATATCATTAACTATAATTATTATACATAACATAACATAATATATAATAACATAATACATATAATAAGACTATATAGATTTTTATATCAAAACTCTAATAACACTAGGAATTAATATATTGTAAAGAGACATTAAAACATGAAATAACAATCATAAAATATAAATAAAATTAGGCATTTTGAATACTAAATTACCCCCAAAAAGGATGACTAAAACTAGTCATCAAATTCCCCCATGCTTAGACATTTGCTTGCCCTCAAGCAAATAGAAATAAAAACTAGAGAGGAGCAAAAAGAAAACAAAAGATATATATATTTTTAAGTTCCATAGTTAAGAAAAACAAAACATGAAAAATTAAACTATCCTATTATTCATATTATCAACTAGTGGGGTGAGAAGTGCACAATAGAAAATTTGAAAATGGAACCCTAAAAATCTCATTAAAACATAAGAAAAGTCTACTAATTTCTAAATCTTAAAACAAGGCATCCAAAATAATTGAAAATAAGGAAAACAAAAGTAGAGGTTCTAAATAAACGGCGCATTAACAAACTACTCGGTTGCTAGATAAACATTAACCCTAAAACACTCCAAGATAACCTCCAAAGAAATCCATCAATGATAGTGGCCATAGGCTTGTACGTTCACACTTTCTCCACTACGCGAATTTACGTTCTAAGATCAATAGGACTTCTACTAGGCATTAAAACTTGGCTTAGGTAAATGATTAGGCAGTGGAATCAAAGATAAACATGAAGGTTTTAGGCACTAAACCAAGGTGAGCTCAAAAATAAACAAAGCATAAAAAAAATGAGAAATAACGAGTATGTCATTTCTCCAATATGAAACTACAAAAACAATGCCATGAAAATTTTTCTTTTATAAACTTGGCCAAACATAAACTTTTTGCATTCATTTTTTTTTATTTTGTAACGATATTTTTTTTCTTTCTCAATTTTTTTCTTTTGAATAGCATTTGATAAGAAAGCTCCAAAAATAAGCTTGAGAATTTCCTATTCATTTTAAAAATAATACCCTTCCCACAAAAAATAATTTTTAAGCTCAAATTTATAGTGCAAAAATAGGAAAGATTTTTGGCTTTGGTGAATATAATGAAATGAAAGGTGGAGCTAAAACAAGGAAAAAAAAGGAAAAGGCCCAAAATTGTTTTGCAAGGGTTTTGTTTTTGGTGGGTAAGAAAAGCTCAAACTATTCAAATGGTGGCCTAAATCATTTCTGAAGAACGTAAAAACGGCGCAAATGCTTCGAGAGTAGCTTGGTACAAGTTCTAGACACCAAGAAAGACTACCTCGCAAGTGAAAAAGAACTAATGATACCTATCAACCATTCGTAAGTAACTAACCCAATAAAAAGACATAACTACACGTTGCTAGCTTATAACGTAAAAATCAGATGCCTATATTTAAGAAAAAGAAACTAGTAGAATTAAATTATGCTAAAATGATAAGTTTAGAAAACATTTTCAAAGGAATCTATATAGAACTACAAAAACCGCACGGGCCTACACTTCACTAGAAGAAACATGAAAATAAAGATAGAAATAATTTTAGATTTTGTTTTTCAAATCGATTTAAGCACAATTTTTTTTTTAATTTTTTTTTTCTAATTTTTTTGGGTTTTATATTTTATAATTTTTTTTTGGATTTTGATGACATAACATAAAATACTATACTAATATAAAACATAATATTATTTTTTTTTCTTTTGAAAGAAGAAAAACAGAAAGAAAAGACCAAAAGAAACTAGACCCCCCCATGCTTAAATTCTTCATTGCCCTCAATGAAGAAAACATAAAGAAAAACAGAAGGGGACTGAGAAGAAGAGAAAAAGAAAAATGCAGGAAAAATAAATAAATAAGAACAGGACTTCCCCGGGTTCGTGAGATGAAGGCGGATGTCGCTCCCCCATGCTTGCTTTTTAGAGTACTTGATCGTCAGCAGGTATGACTTGATCCATCTGATATCAGCAGCGGCGGATCGGCGACCACGATCATGGACTTGATTGGCCTCCGGTAGAAAGAGCAAAATAAAAGAAAAATAGATAGAGTCCATGGACAGATGCCCGATAATGTTTTTTATTACAACAGTCCAAATAAAAGAGTTTCATAAAAAAAAATAGTAGTCCAAAAATAAAAATGTCCATCAGAAAATAATAAACTAAGAATCAAAAAGAAGATTCTCCTTTGCAGGAGTCACAGAATCATTAGAGAAATAGAGTTTAAGTCTATGACCATTAACTTTAAAGTCCCCCTTATCGGGGTGTGAAAGCAGCACAGTGCCGTAAGGAAAAACATCCTTGACCGCGAATGGTCCGGACCATCTAGATTTAAGCTTTCCCGGGAAGAGACGTAAACGTGAATTAAAAAGAAGAACCTGATCGCCTGGTTTAAAAGTTTTAGGGTGGCGTAGGTTCTTATCGTGATACAATTTCGTGCGTTTTTTATAAATTTTATTATTTTCATATGCGTGTGCTTGCCACTCGTCAAGCTCATTTACTTGGTTTTTTCTATGCTCGCCGACCGAGTGCGGATCGAAATTAAAAAACTTTAACGCCCAGTACGCACGGTGTTCTACTTCTACCGGAAGATGACACGATTTTCCATAGACTAATCGGAAAGGAGTACAACCGATGGCGGTCTTGTACGTTGTCCGATAGGCCCACAGAGCATCGTACAATTTTAAAGACCAATCCTTACGAGAAGTAGAAATGTTTTTTTCCAAAATTCGTTTAAGTTCGCGATTGACTACCTCGACCTGACCGTTAGTTTGGGGGTGATAAGCAGTGGATAATTTATGCGTAACGCCATATTTGGCTAAAGCCTTAGTGAGTTGAGCATTGCAAAAATGACTTCCCCTATCACTAACGATCGCTCGAGGAAAACCAAAGCGAGAAAATAATTTTTTTAGAAAATTGACAACAACGCGAGCATCATTATTTAGTAGAGCTTGGGCCTCTGCCCACCTAGAAACATAATCGACTGCGACTAGAATATATTTATTTCCTAAGCTGGAGGGAAATGGGCCGACAAAGTCTATGCCCCATAGATCCAAAACTTTGCATTCGAGAAAGTAGTTTTGTTCCATTTTATTTTTATTTGAGAGATTTCCAGTCCGCTGGCATCGATCGCACCCACCCACAAAGATTTGTGCATCTTTAAATATGCCTGGCCAATAGAAGCCAGCACTAAGTACTTTGTGTGCGGTGCGGTTAGCTTGATAGTGCCCGCCAGTCGGACCTTCATGAACATGTTTTAAAATTTGGTGACCCTCTTCCCGCGAAACACATCTCCTTACCACCTGGTCCGCACAAATGCGAAATAGAAATGGGTCTTCCCAAAAATAATACTTCAACTCTGAAAAGAATTTCTTCTTTTGGTGAATGGAGTATTCTTTTAGAAGGACCCGGGCCACAAGATAATTGGCCAGATCGGCAAACCAGGGGGTAGGAGATGAAGAAATATTAAAAAGACGCTCATCCGGAAAAGAGTCATTAATAAAAGTTTCATTTAAAATATCTAGATTGGGATTTTCAAGACGAGAGAGATGATCAGCTGCTAAGTTTTCCGCTCCTTTCTTATCCCGAATCTCCAAGTCGGATTCTTGAAGTAAGAGGATCCAACGGATAAGACGCGGCTTGGCATCCGGTTTAGAAAGGAGGTACTTCAAAGCGGAATGATCCGTGAAAACAATAACCTTAGAAAGAGTAACATACGGTCGGAATTTATCAAAAGCAAAAATAACCGCTAAGAGCTCTTTCTCCGTCGTGGTGTAATTTTCTTGCGCAGAAGTGAGAGTTTTACTAGCGTAGAAAATCGGATGAAAGTTCTTAACGATTCGTTGACCTAAAACCGCACCTACCGCATGATTACTCGCATCACACATGATTTCGAAAGGTAAATCCCAAACTGGGGCGATCAAAATAGGAGCATTTATAAGTTTTGATTTAATTAATTCAAATGCCGCGAGACATGATTCATCAAAAACGAAAGGAGTGTCTTTTTCTAGAAGGTGGGTGAGAGGCTTAGTAATTTTTAAAAAGTCTTTAATGAATCGTCGATAAAAACCCGCATGCCCTAAAAAACTTCTAATCGCTTTAATATTTGTAGGCGGCGGTAAGTTTTCAATTACTTCAATTTTTTCCTTGTCCACTTCAATTCCCCTAGCGGAAATGTTGTGGCCAAGGACTAAGCCTTCAAGTACCATAAAGTGGCACTTCTCCCAATTTAAAACTAGATTCGTTTCTTCGCAGCGTTGTAAAACTTTTTCCAAATTTTCTAAACATAAATTAAAGGAGTCGCCAAAAACAGAAAAATCGTCCATAAATATTTCCATAATATTCTCTACGTATTTATCAAAAATAGCAAGCATACACCGCTGAAAGGTGGCGGGTGCGTTGCATAATCCGAAAGGCATTCTACGATAAGCAAAAGTTCCGAAGGGGCAAGTGAATGTCGTCTTCTCTTGGTCCTCGGGTGCGATAGGGATTTGAAAGTATCCCGAGAGACCGTCGAGGAAGCAATAAAAATTGTACCCGGACAAACGTTCTAAAATTTGATCGATAAAGGGGAGGGGGAAGTGATCTTTTCGAGTGGCATCATTTAGTTTATGGTAATCGATGCACATCCTCCATCCTGTTATCGTCCTAGTTGGAATTAAGTCATTATTTTCGTTTGTCACTACCGTGATCCCACCCTTCTTAGGAACAACCTGGACTGGACTTACCCACTGACTATCGGAAATAGGATAAATTATCCCCGCATCTAATAACTTAAGCACCTCTCCCTTCACAACCTCTTTCATATTTGGATTAAGACGACGTTGTGGTTGAACTACACCCTTAGGATTATTTTCAAAAAATATTTTGTGTGTGCAGAAAGAGGGTCTTATGCCAGGAATATCACAAATTTGCCACGCTATAGCTCGGCGATGCTTTTGTAGTAGTTCGATCAATTGATCGTTTTCGGATTGGGAAAGAAAAGCCGAGATTATAACGGGCAATTTTGAATCTTTTGCAAGAAAG
This sequence comes from Platanthera guangdongensis, assembly GCA_039583875.1. NCBI lineage: Eukaryota > Viridiplantae > Streptophyta > Magnoliopsida > Asparagales > Orchidaceae > Platanthera > Platanthera guangdongensis. Next base: position 74,308,784 of record CM077157.1, read on the forward strand.
GCATATTTGAGGTGGTCAGGCAGTGGTTTTAAATAAAGCTAGGGTGGTTCGTCATAAAATTTTTTTAAATTTTTCTATTTTTCAAAAACAAGATTTTCATACTTTTTTCTACTACATACAAAATTATTTTCAAAATTTTCTTGGATCGACATCACCGGGTTGTCCAAATTATGTGAAGAAATTTCAGAAAACGAAGAGGAAAATTCATTGGAAGAAATGTTGGAAAGGGAAAGGGAAGAATCTTCATTTAAAACATCAATAAAGAAGCATGAGTCATCATTCTGTAAAGAATTTTTCATTGATTGATTAATAGAAAATGTGACCTCATCATCTCCCACGCGCAAAAACAACTTTCCGTTACTAACGTCTATAACAGCTCGAGAGGTGGCTAGAAATGGTCGTCCAAGGATAAGAGGAACCTCGACGTCCTCTTCAATATCAAGAATGACAAAATCCACCGGGAAGATGAATTTGTCGACCTTTACTAGCACGTCCTCAACGATACCTAGTGGATACTTGATAGACCTATCAGCTAATTGTAAACTCATTCTTGTAGGGCTCAGAGTGCCCAATCCTAACTTCTTAAATAGTGAAAAAGGCATCAAGTTGATGCTCGCTCCTAGATCTGCTAACGCATGTTTAACAAATAAATCACCAAAGACGCAAGGAATGGAAAAACTACTCGGATCGTTTATCTTTTTAGGCAGATTAGAATTTTTAATGACAGCCGAGCATTCTTCATTCAATGTTACATGTGATAAGTTCTCCAATTTCGTCTTGTTCGTTAATAAATCCTTAAGATATTTTGCGTACTTCGGCATTTGACTAATCGCTTCATGAAATGGCAAATTAATGTGAATTTGTTTGAACATTTCAAGAAAGCGTTGGTACTGATCATCTAGTTTGTCTTTCCTAAGTCTAGCCGGATAAGGAGGTGGCGGAAATTCTTTTAGAACAATCGGAGCATCATTTTGAAAACCATTTTTTTCTTTTGCAGAATTAGAAATAATGGAGCTATCCTTTTCTTTTTCAAAAATAGATTTTTCTTTTTCAAGATCTATGTTATTATTCTCCTTGGGGGTACAAACAGGAGGGACAATCACCCTTGGCTCTTCCCTTGTGGTGGGCTCGTTAACAACTTTACCGCTCCGAAGGGAAATCGCATTTGCGTGTTCCCTTGGGTTAGGCTCAGTGTTCGAGGGAAGAGTTCCAGGTGGTCTCTCGGAAAAGGCCTTGGCGAGTTGGCAGACTTGATTTTCTAAGTTTTTCATTGATCCTGTTAAATTTCTAATAGTGGCATCGTTCGAGCTTATATATTTAGCGAGGATCTCATCCAAAGGGGAAGGTTTTTGAAAATTTTGTTGCGGTGGTGGTGGTGGTGTAAAATCGTGCGGTGGGCGTATGTCGTTAGCGTTATTACTCCACGAGAAATTTGGATGGTTACGCCATCCGGGGTGATAAGAATTAGAAGAAGAAGAAAAACCAGGCGGAGAAGAAAAATTTGGAAAAGCAGAAAAATTGTTTGCAGAATTATTTTGAGCAGACCTGGGTATGTTCCCCAGATAATCCACCTGCTCGGCAGCAGCAGCATTGGCATTTTCAAATACCTTAGCAGCGGAGGTAGCAGTCATCTCTGATATCTTCTTGTTCAGCATTTCCACTTGCATCGCCAGTTGTGTCACCGAATCCACTTCATAGATACCTGCAGGTTTAGATGGGCGAGACCTAGACGAATTCCACTGATAAGTGTTCATCGCCATGTCATCGATAAGCTCAAGAGCGGCTTCTGGAGTTTTGCGGTCTAAAGAACCAGCGGAAGCGGCATCTATCATTTGCTTAGTTTCTTAATTTAGCCCATTATAAAATGTCTGAACCTGCAACCATACAGGCAGAGCATGATGTGGGCATCTTCTCAAAAGTTCTTTGAACCTATCCCAAGTGTCATAGAGGGTCTCAGAATCAATTTGAGAGTATGAAGTTATATCATTTCGAAGCTTAGCTGTTTTGGCGGGGGGGAAATAACGAGAAAGAAATTTTTCAGTTAAAATGTTCCAAGTAGTGATTGATCATCTTGAAAGAGAACTCAACCACTGTTTGGCTTTAGTCCTTAAGGAGAATGGGAAGAGTCTTAGCCTTATATCATCGTCCGAAACACCATTAATTTTAAAGGTGTCACAGATTTCAAGAAAATTAGCAATATGTAAGTTCGGATCTTCATCTTGTAATCTGTCGAACTGTACATATTGCTGCACCATTTGAATGATGCTAGGCTTAAGCTCGAAGTTATTGTTCGCAATCGCAGGTCGAACAATACTTGTCTCTGTCCCCTCCAGATTGGGTCGAGCATAATCGGACATGGTCATTTGCTGAGCCATTTCTGGGTTAAGGTCTCCCATTTCAGAAAAATTACAATCCCGAAGAAATCCTCAACCGCTGTTTGAGAAGTGGAAGCCCCGAATCGTAGTTGTCTCCGAAAGGAGCGTTCGATTTCCGGGTCCAAATCAACAAGTAGCGACGGATTCACTCGGGTCATGCACTAGCAAAGAAAACGAGGGAAGATGAAAATGAAAGCTTGGAAAAGAAAGAAAAAGAGGAAAAGAAAGGAAATTTTTTTTGTTTTTTTTTTTTGAAAAAAAAGATTTTTTTTTTCTTAGACGGCTTGGCTCTCGAACTTCCCGAGGACTACCCGGTGAAGGGTTCGCCCGGTACTAGGTAAAATGGTGGCGCTTAAAGCCCCTTACCCTTTTCGAGAGATTTTAGGTGGGGTAGAAATAAGGTGAAGTGGGTTGATTATAAATATTTAAATATATAAATTATAATTTTTTTTTTATTTTTGTAGAAGTAATAGAGCAAGCGTTTTCAAAATATTGACGAAGAAAAGTCCCCGACAACGGCGCCAAAAACTTGGTGGGCCAAAACCCGAACAGGCAAGCGTACCTGTCGAATCGTAGTACCAAGGTCGTATTTAAACACGGGGCTGTCAATTACTTCTACTCACGCTCTAACTATTATCCTACCGGAAAACTAATGGGATTTGAGAATTTTTTTAGAATAAAACAAAAGGCAACTTGCGAGACGAAAAACTTAGAATAAAAAGCTAGCATTCGATCAATGATTCACCATGAAATTAGATGAGAGAGATAAAAATAAAGATAGTTTTAATTTTGCAAATCATACTCGACCGTGACGGATCCGAAAATAAGACAAAATCTCGCTAGAGCATTAGGTCTCCTAACTTATAGACTCTTCGATCGAAATCTCTTTACAAACCAAAGAAGCCTAAAGTTGCATTATCGAGGTGATCCGCACTATTGGATTTGACTCCAATCCGGAGGATTTACGTCGTTCCTATCTCTAGGATTGCGTTCAACTCCTTCCTTCTTTGAGTGATCTTTCAAATCATGAGTCTCTCGACTACTATGAAATGAGAACAAGGTCTACTACCGTATACCGGAAATACGGAGTCGACGCAAAATAAATCAAAGAAGGATCGAGCATGAAATAACAAAAATAAAACTAAGAAAGAAAATAAACTCTCATCTCACTTCATGGATCCTCACGATCGAATGCTATAGGAAATTAGCTACGCATAATTGAAAGGGAAGACAAAATAAAAGAAGAGAGGAACATTTTCATTATTATTACTAAAAAGAAACGTTCACAATGCTAAAACAAAATGATCTTAAACAAAGCTTTCAAACAACAATTGAAATTACAACTAAAAGGGAAACTAGAAATGAAAATTACAATGAAAAGAACTCTCTTGACTTGTACTCTCTTGCTCTCTTGCTCCAATCCAACCTTTCCAAAGCATGGGATATGGGTTCCTTTTATAGGAGAGGAGGGAAGCATCTAGAAGAAGGGGGAGATCAAGGGTGTGGCCGGCCATAGGGGAGGAATGTTCATGCACAGAATTAAATGAGGGGAGAGAGAGAATGGGAGGAGTGCATGCATGTATTTAATGACAAAATATGTAATGGGAAGGGGGAAGTGAATGGGAAATAAAGGGGAGGAGAGAGATGGTAGGGGCCGGCCATGCAAGGGGAGGATGCATGCATTGCATTAAATGGAGGAGAGAGGGGTGGCAAAATGCATGTATGACATTGAAAGGTGGCCGGCCATGCATTGATATATTCATGCATGGTAATTAATGAAAGAGGGGGCTGCTTTAATATGGAGAGGGCCGGCCACAAACTTGGGGAGTGGGCTGGCAACCAAGCAATAAGAGTTTATAACTCATAAGCCTTTATAACCAATGTATCAGCGTTGTCTTTGTCCCTTTGTCCCTTACATCCGGAAAGAACTAGAGGCATGGACCATGTCACCCTCGTAATAGCTCAATCGAAGTTTCTTGATCCAGGACGGACTTCCAGAGAATGGTGAGTCCAATATCACATATTGACTCAACCAAGCATGGCCATGCATTTCTCAGTCCAGTTCCATCAAGGGGCCCATGGATGCAACTCCCGTCATACAGGAGGACAAATCCCATATCTGCTCACACACAAACACCCAAATGATTCGTAACATGCCCAACAACCACCCTTATCATCAACCTTTCTCAAGGAAGACTTTAGATGGCATCAAAGCACGCTCTTCCTCACTTGATGAATGTTGTGACTTCAGGTCAAAGGACCACAACACCATTGTCAATTGAGACCTACTCGTGACACGATTGGATGAAAATCCACAGAGTAGTCTTAGGTTGGGTCTGTCTAGTACAACTTGTTCACTAATAAGTACCCACGTGATGACTTGATATCACAATATCATGACCTATGAGAACCGGTCATCAGTCAACGCACGTGCTAGCCTTCATGTACCATCATCACCCTTAGCTTCTATGATGATACTCGACCAGGGACCTTTTAAGAATGAAGCTTCAATTAAATCATAGGCTCTCACATTCAAGTCACGTACTTGATGTCCCATGGAAGCGAACATTCTAAGTGTATCTATTATGTTAACATTTAACTATCATATAGAAAAACTCATAATAAAAGAACTTGTCATTAATTGTAAGAGAAAAACTAGGTACATTGTTCATCATATGAACAAATGGCCAACAAAATACATGTTTACATGCAATCCACAAGATTCTCACTAGAGTTGATCATTTAGGTATCGTATACCCATCGATCTAGTATGACCATCATGCTTTCTTTGGGCGAGAGGCTTTGTCAGTGGATCCGCAATATTTTCCTCAATCGGCACTCTGCAAATGTTCACATCTCCTCGTTCGACAATCTCACGAATAAGATGAGACCGCCGAAGTATGTGCTTGGAGCGCTGATGGGATCTAGGTTTCTTAAATTGTGCAATTGCACAATTATTATCACAGTAGAGAACTACGGGACCAACAATGATAGGAACTACATCAAGCTCGCCGATGAATTTCCTAATCCATACAGCCTCCTTTGCCGCATTAGCTGCGGCGATATACTCGGCCTCTGTTGTAGAATCAGCAACTGTCTCTTGCTTGGAACTCTTCCAGCTCACAGCTCCTCCATTCAGGCAAAACACAAAACCTGACTGAGACTTGGAGTCGTCTCTATCAGTTTGGAAGCTAGCATCCGTGTAACCACTTACAACGAGCTCTTCCTCTCCACCATACACCAAGAACACATCCTTAGTCCTTCTCAAGTACTTCAGGACATTCTTGACTGCAATCCAGTGAAACTCACCGGGGTCTGACTGATACTTGCTAGTCATGATCAAAGCAAAGGAGACGTCGGGTCGAGTACATAACATCACGTACATGATTGATCCAATTGCCGAAGCATATGGAATCAACTTCATGCGGTCCTTATCTTCACAAGACTTTGGACACTGGTCCTTAGAGAGATTCACACCATGAGACATGGGCAAAAATCCTTTCTTGGACTCAAGCATGTTGAACCGCTCCAACACCTTTTCGATGTACGTACTCTGGGTCAAACCCAGCAACTTCTTCGATCTATCTCTATAGATCTTAATACCGAGTATATAAGTCGCTTCACCCAAATCCTTCATTAAAAAGCAGTTCCCTAGGTTGTTCTTAACAACTTTCAGGGTAGGAATGTCATTCCCAATCAACAGTATGTCATCTACATACAAAATCAGGAAGATAACAATGCTCCCACTGATTCGCTTGTAAAGACAAGGCTCATCTTCATTCTTGATGAAACCAAACTCTTTGATTTTCTCATCAAAACGAAGATTCCAACTTTGAGAGGCCTGTTTCAGTCCATAGATGGACTTATTCAGCTTGCATATTTTAGTGGCTTCATCTAGGGATACAAAACCCTCGGGTTGTGTCATATACACTTCCTCAAGGAGGTTTCCATTAAGGAAAGCCGTTTTGACATCCATCTGCCATATCTCATAGTCATAATACGCAGCAACAGCAAGCAATATCCTTATGGACTTTACCATGGCAACAGGGGAAAAGGTCTCATCATAGTCAATACCATGAATTTGCTTGAAACCCTTAGCCACCCGTCTCCCTTTGAATGTCTGTACATTCCCATCCATGTCGGTCTTCTTCTTGAAGACCCACTTGCACCCTATGGGTCGTACCCCTTCAGGTGGTTCCACCAAGTTCCAAACTTGGTTTGCATACATGGAGTCATTTTCGGATTTCATAGCCTCAAGCCATTTGTCGGAGTCCGGTCCATTCATAGCCTCTTGGTAGGTTGCTGGTTCATCATCATGATCCATAAGCAACACATTACCTATTTGACACACGAGAAATCCATATCTCTCAGGCTCAAACCTCGGTCTACCAGATCTACGTAGGACTTGTGTTCCTTGAGCAGGTTCTCTAGCTACAACATCTTGTAGTCTTGTCTTAGAATCCAATTCCGGTTCATTCACTACATGTGGTTCTTGAACTTCTTCAAGCTCTACCTTTTCAGTCTTTCTTGATAATAACTCTTTCTCCAAGAAGACACTAGTCCTTCCGACAAACACTTTGCCCTCAGACGGTAGGTAAAAGTAATACCCTTTTGTTTCCTTAGGATATCCCACCAGATAACATTTATCCGATTTGGGTTCCATCTTGTCAGGCATTTGACGTCTCACGTATGTCTCCCAACCCCAAATTTTAATGAACGACATACTAGGACGCTTCCCAGTCCATATCTCATATGGTGTCTTCAGAACCATTTTCGTTGGAGCGCGATTCAATGTCATTGCAGCAGTCTCTAAAGCAAAACCCCAAAAGGAAACAGGTAAGTCTGCATGACTCATCATCGAACGTACCATGTCTAACAAAGTACGATTTCTCCTCTCAGACACACCATTATGTTGCGGTGTTCTAGGTGGAGTGATCTTTGATACAATACCACACTCTTTCAGATGATCACGGAACTCATGACTCAGGTATTCGCCACCTCGATCAGATCGGAGTGCTTTAACCCTTTTACCCAACTGGTTTTCTACTTCATTCTTGAACTCTTTGAACTTTTCAAAGGTCTCGGATTTGCACTTCATAAGATACACATATCCGTATCTACTAAAATCATCAGTAAATGTAACAAAGTAGAAATACCCACCTCTAGCCATGGAACTCATGGGTCCGCATACATCACTATGTACAACACCCAAGAGATCCTCAGCCCTCTCAGTATAACCAGTGAAAGGAGCTTTAGTCATCATGCCTAACAAACAAGATTCGCATCGCTCAAATGGTTCATAATCAAATGAGTCCAAAAGTCCATCTCTATGGAGCTTGGATATGCGCTTCTCGTTGATATGGCCCAAACGACAATGCCAGAGAAATGTAGGGTTCGAGTCATTTGTTCTTAGTCTTTTATTATTTTCTACATTACAGATCAGATGGTTCAAGTTCAAAACATAAAGACCATTAAACAATTGGGCTACAGTATAACAAACATCATTCTTAAATATAGAACAACAGTTGTTCTTAATTATAGAAGAAAATCCAATCATGTCCAAACATGAAATAGATATAATGTTTCTAGTTATGGCCGGAACAAAATAACAATTATCTAGTTCTATTACAAGCCCACTGGGCAAAGAAAGACGGTAAACCCCTACGGCTACAGCAGCAACTCTTGCTCCATTGCTGACGCGGAGGTCCACCTCCCCTTTACTCAGCAATCTTCTCCTTCCCAGTTCCTGCACATTTGTACAAATGTGAGAACTACATCTGGTATCCAATACCCAAGATGAAGGAGCAGAAAGGTTTATCTCTATAACGTGAACATTTGAAGCGGAAGTCATACCTCCCTTCATTTTCTGCAGACCTTCAATGTACGAAGGACAGTTCCTCCTCCAATGACCATCCTTGCCACAGTGGTGGCATTTCCCTTCCTTCACCGTGCTTTTCTTTTTCATCAGTGCAGAAGACTTGGGCTCAAGATATGACTTAGGTCCCACCTTCGTCTTCTTAGATCCCTTGGCCTTGCCCTTGCCCTTATGCACCATCAGTATGGGGCTGACAGGCTTGGCCTTCTTCATATTGATTTCGGCAGTTCTCAACATGCCTAGGAGTTCGGGCATTGTCTTGTCTATTTCATTCATGTTGTAGTTCAAGACGAACTGCTCATAACTGTCCGGCAACGATTGCAGGATTAGATCTGTGGCCAACTCTTGACCAAGAGGAAAACCTAGCCTTTCAAGGTTCTCTATATACCCAATCATCTTGAGTACGTGAGTCCCTACTGAGTCTCGAACTCCCATCTTGCACTGAAACAACGCTTTTGTGACGTCGAACCTCTCTTGACGAGCCTGCCCTTGAAACATTTTCTTGAGATGCTCGTCAATCTCCTTGCACCACATGTTCTCATGTTGCTTCTGAAGCTCAGAGTTCATAGTGGCAAGCATAAGGCATTCGACATCTAAAGCATCATCAGTATACTTCTTATAAGCATCCTTCTCAGCACGGGAAGAGTTCCCGGTCGGCACCTCGGGGGCTTCTTCTTCCAAGACACAGAGCTTTCGCTCTTGCCTGAGAACAATTCTCAGGTTCCTGTACCAGTCCATGTAATTAGTCCCACTGTGCTTATCCTTCTCAAGGATGGCTCTCAGAGACAACGTGGAGTGTGAAACACTTGCCATGGAATTCTACAAGAATTTATGCAGAATAAAATCAGTACCAAAATTTCAAATACAATTTATTTTAATTTGGACTTTAATTAAAACACTCCCACTATTTTATTCGAAATGATAGCCCTCACTAACAATTCGGAGAGTTCATGCGAGCTACTCTCTTAGTGGACAAGATCCGTATTTCACCAATACAATGAGTCAGCTTTGGCTTTCCTCTCACGATGCGGTTATTTAGGTAGGCAACGCTTGCCAATTGTATCCTCATGCAATTGTTGTACGATTGGTGAATAACTCCTTACTCGCATCCATTATATGGTGCATGCCAACCCTATGCCTCTAGGCACTCAACCTTTGATGTCACCTAGTTAAGCTGGACCCGATGTCGACAGTGGGATATCATAATTATCCGCTCGCACCCTTACCAAGATAGATTAATGCACCTTGCTTTGGCAAGCCCACACTTCATCGATCGAGGCAGGAAGAGTGTCATCCATCGGAAGGCATCCGAACACATAATATTTGATGAAGGGATTTTGATTATAGGTTAACAGTTAACCATGATCAACATTTGATCAATGTGCACATCCAAAGAAAAACAATTTTTCTAAAACCACATGCATCCCTTATGTGCACAACCTGACACCATCAACATTTGATAGAAGGAAGGGCTAAATCTGAACATCCGGAAACTTCCAAATCCTCATATTTACATGCATTGGACAAAAGCAAAGACAACCCAACTTAAAGCAGTAGACAAGCTCATCTCTCTATGTTGGATTCAAAATCCAAAACAATCTCGAGGGAGGGTTACTGCTAAGGAGACTACAATTTCTAACAATTAGAAATTTCCACGAAATCCCAGACGTTCTTGGTGGGGTACCAAGACTAAATCTAGACATTTAGAACACTTCTAAATCCCTAGGTTTACACGCACTGGAATAACAAAACTTCCAATACAACAATCATGGCCGTAACCTGGCTCTGATACCACTGTTGGGTTTCTCTATGAGGATGGCACAACACTTGTGCACGCAGCGGAAGAATAAAAACATCAAGAAAAACCCAAAAGAGATGGGATCGGGCCATGGTAGTTGAATCAAGAAGTTAACATACAACTAGGCAAAAATTACCTCGGTGGCGTTGAGTCACAACTCAACGAAGATGCTCCAAGCTTCGTGTTCTTGCTGGTGGCGAGTTCTACGTGGAATGATGTCCACGTCTCTGCAGAAATCCACACGAGCGGGAGAACACCGACTTTTCCGTCGCACGGATAATCGGGAAGGAGAATGACCACACCTTGCTTTTCCACGGACTGCTAGGTCCGCGCCAGGGATAGCAACACCAGCGACAATCGCCGGAGAGGAGGAGGTCGACGGAGCGAGCACGGCGGTGGAACGCTTCCGTCGGCGGGATCCGGGATCAGCGGAACGAACGAAGAACGGCGGAACACTTCCGTCGGCGGGATTCGATCAGTTAGCATTTTCCCGAAAACCCTAAGTATCTATTTATACCAAAGGCATAAACAGACTTAGGAATATCGGTATCCGCAGACCACCCAGAAAATTACGGTTCCAGAATCGGCGAGAATCACCAAGCAGATTCGGTGAGAATCAATCGGCAAGAATCACCTAGGATCAGCGAGAATCACCTAGGATCGGCGAGAATCAGTCGGCGAGTATCAGTCGGCGAGAATCAGAGTACAATACTCGACGATTCACGTCGAACGTGGGTTGATGATAATCATCGATCTGCGGTCGACGATCGACCTTGCGGTCGACGATAGTCGACCCGCGGTCGATGATCGTCGACCTCGTGCGGCCGACGATACTCGTCGACCCGCGGCCGACGATACTCGTCGACCCGCGGCCGACGATACTCGTCGACCCGCGGCCGACGATACTCGTCGACCCGCGGCCGACGATACTCGTCGACCCGCGGCCGACGATACTCGTCGACCCGCGGCCGACGATACTCGTCGACCCGCGGCCGACGATACTCGTCGATGTTGAATTTTGTGAAGTGGAAGTGGGTGACGGGACAGGCCGCGCGGCCTGTGCGGACAGCTTTGGCGGACTGGGCGGACTGGGCGGACTGAGGTTGCGGCCTGGTGAAAAGTCTGGTGGAAGCCGGCTGTGTTCTGAGCGGGTTGTTGCATGGTGTCCGCGGTTTGGTGCGGCCTGGTATCTGCGGATAGAGAGGCTTGCGGACTGGTGCATTGCTCAGTGGTCGCGGGTGCAAGTTTGCGCTGTTGGCGGGTTGGTTCGAGTTCGCGGGAAGCCTTGCGGACTGGTGTGTCCGCGGTTGGGGCTGTTGCGGACTGGGCCTTGAGCTTGGCTGAGGCCTTGTCGAGCTCAGGTGTTACAGCAGGTCTTGCTGTGGAGACCGGTTGGCGGACTGATGTTTGGAGTCCGGCTTGGTGCTACTGCGTTGGACAAGTGCGAGGAGCTCGCGGACTGGTTGCGGTCTGTGCTAGGGTGTTTGGCGGACGGGACTTTGTGTCCGCCATGCTCGCACTGGCCCTTGATGGTTTTGGACTTGGTCACACTTGGTGTCAAGTTCATGGTGTCCGCCGTATCCGCCAAGTCCGCTGTGACCGGGCGGACTGTTGTCGTTTGCCTTTGGTCGTGGACTTGTGGCGGATTGGGGTGTGAGTCTTGCGGACTGCCTCGGGTTGGTGCGGACTGCCATTGAAGAGGGTGCTGTCCTGAAGCAGTTGGAGCTTTGCGGGCTGGTGCCTTGTCCGCTTAGCTTGGGCGGACTGGAGAGGGTTCGTCATTGGTTGCCTTGCTCCTGGCGGTTTCCCTTGGTGACTGGCTAAGTCCTCGCGGACTGAGCGGACAGTCGTTTTGTGTTCGCGCGGGCTGGGGCGGTGTCGCTATCTCATGGGCGGTGACCACACTCCTCACCTGGCCTATAAATAGGACCCCCCTGGCACATCTACAGTAACCTAAGTAACGTGAGTGAACAGTAATTTGGGTTGGGCGAGTGCTGCGGTCTGTGTTTTTCAGTCCGCGCGGATTGTTTCAGGCTGACGGTTTGCTGTGTGCAGGTCGCGCGGATAACTTCAAGGAGCCAGGAGTTTGGCTGTGACTTCGGTCAGTGCTTGGAAGTGTGCGGACTCTGCGGACTCAGCAGGAGGTCGCTCTGCGGCTTGTCAGTTCTGTTTCATCTTTCCCAGCTTCAATAACCTGTCCGCCGGCTTCAGGCGGGTAGGGGAGTTCCTCAGTTCGGGTTCAGCAGGAGGCGAATAACGGTCTGTCCGCGCGGACTCGCGGTCTCGGCGGACTCCGTGGTATTCGGCGGTTTGCAGCATAGCTTGGGCGAGCTCAGCGGTCTCGGCGGTCTCGGCGACCTCGCGGTCTCGGCGGACTGGAGTGCTGTCCGCCCGGCTTGTGTTTTGTTCTTTCTGTTTACAGCTGTAATACTAGCGAAATCATGTCTCGCTATGTATGCCTCGGATTGTAATGAAGTGAATGCATAATAAGATCTTCTTGTGCTTCCATTGTTTTGTTGGGTGCAACCTCTAGTCCTTGGGTTTCCGCAGGTTCAGCGTGCGAACTGGGTAGTTCCGAAGATATTAATTTGGCGTTTGGGCTATCTTGCTGACCACGTTGAGAAAATTTAACATGGTATCAGAGGGAGGTTTCTGAGGTTGCGGAGGTTCAGTTGCGTGAGCGGAGGTCAGCCAGTGTTGTTACTCAGTGATTGAGTGGTGATCAACCTGTGTTGTTGCTCGGAGCTACTGAAGGGTACCAACAGGTGATTGCAATGGAAGGAAGCTTAGCAAGAGGTCTGGGCATTGAACTCTTAACGCCGACTAAATATAAAAAGTGGAAGTCGTGCATGAAGAGTTATCTTCTAGGCGAGGAGCTGTGGGAAGTTGTCGGTGGAGACGACAGACAGGAAGTAACTGCTGCTTTCGGTACTGCTGAACAGGTGAGGCTCTGGAGAAGAACTAATGCTAAGGCAGAGTTCGTTCTGAAAAGAGCCGTCTCTCCGGAACTGTTTGATCACATCATTGGATGTGAGTCGGCTGCTGATATTTGGACGACCATTGATGAGTTGTTCAATAGGAAGAATGTGGCGCGGCTTCAGTTCCTGGAGAATGAGTTGGCCAGGGCAACTCAGGGAGACCTTTCCATCTCCAGGTACTTCTTAAAGATGAAGAGCTTGTGTGCTGAGCTGTCGGCGCTGGATCCTGATGAGCCTATCTCTGAGGCAAAGATGAAAAGGCACATTTTCCGCGGCTTGCGGAAGGAGTATGTGGCCTTTGTTACGTCTGTTCAAGGGTGGGCTACTCAGCCGTCTCTGCTGGAGCTGGAGAATCTGCTTGCCTCGCAGGAGAGCTTAGCAAGGCAGATGGCTGGAGTGAATCTGAATCAGGAAGGCAGCGAGGCTCTCTTCTCAGGCAAGAAGAAGGGATGGGAAGGGAAGAAGAAGAAGAAGGTGCAGGCCGCTGTTGAGAAGGAGACTTCAATTTCATACCCGCCGGAGAGGAGCAATACTCCTAAGGACTGGAAGAAGAATCTGAAGTGCTACCGATGTCATCAGCGAGGGCACTTCAAGCGGGACTGCATGGTCAAACTGCAGCCTGGGCATGCTGCGGGAAAGGAGGAAGCTTGCTCGCGAAGTGAAGAAGCAGAATGGGGAGGAGCTTTCATGACGGGCACTTGTGTCCGGGCCTTATCTGCTGAGGACTTCAACAGCGAGTGGATCATCGACTCCGGGTGTGGTCATCACCTCACCGGAGACAAGTCGAAGTTCACCTCCATGCAGGCTTACTCAGGTAATGAAGCTATTATCACTGCTGATAATACTGTTTATGCAGTAGAGAAGGAGGGGGTCGTGTCTTTGGGTAGTGATCAGGGGCCACTCACGTTAATGAGTGTGTATCACGTGCCGGGCATGAAGAAGAACCTCTTCTCGGTGACCAACGCGGTGGACGCTGGGTATCACGTTCTGTTTGGGCCAACAGACGTGAGGTTCCTTCGCAACGTATCAGCGGTAAAGGCTGATGTTGCTCATGTTGGGAGGAGGGTGAAGAACTTGTTTGTTCTTTCCACCAGTGCCTATGTTGATAAGATGAGGGCCAATGATAGTGCGGCTATCTGGCATGAGAGGCTGGGGCATGTTGGCATGGACAAGCTGAAGGCAATGGCGAGTAGAAGTCTGGTGAGGGGGTTGCCGATGTTGTCCTCCTTTGGTGATGGGCATGTTTGTGCGGGCTGTCAATACGGTAAGGCACATCGCCTTCCGTTTGATAAATCTCAAACAAGGAGCAAGAAACCATTGGAGTGTATTCATGGCGACCTGATGGGACCGACTGTTACTGCCAGCCTTGGTGGAAGCAAATACATGCTTGTCTTGGTTGATGACTACTCAAGGTATACTTGGGTGTACTTCTTAAAGGAGAAGTCGGATGCCTTCCGTTTGTTCGTGGAGTTCAAGGAGTTGGTAGAAGGACGGCTTGGCTTGCGGATTAAGAAGTTTCGAACTGATAACGGGGGAGAGTTTGTCTCTTCCGAGTTTTCTAACTTCTGCAGGAAGCACGGGATCCAACGGGAGCTTACATGTGCTCACACTCCACAACAAAATGGGGTAGCGGAGCGGAAGATCCGTCATTTGACGGAAACCTGCAAATGCTGGCTGCATGCGAAAGATATCCCGAGGTCCTTTTGGGCGGAGGGAATGTTTTGTGCTGTATATGTTATCAACCGGATGCCACTCAGCCCTATCAACATGAAGACGCCCATTGAGCTGTTGCTGAAGGAGAAGCCGAGTGTTGGACACCTTCGGGTGTTCGGTTCAACTTGCTACGTGCATGTCCCGGATGCTTCACGGACAAAGCTGGATGCGAAGGCAAGGAAACTTGTCTTTGTTGGCTATGATGAGCGGAAGAAGGGATGGAAGTGCATGGACCCTGTGACGAAGAAGTTCGTGGTGTCAAGAGACGTTGTCTTTGACGAGCTGACGTCATATGGAGGTGGCTCGGTGGAGCCTACCGGAAGTAGCAAGGTTGAGGAAGCACCGGTGGAGGCTGCTGAAGGCTTGGAAGAGGAGCTTGTTGTTTCACCAGCAGCTCCTGTTGCTTCGAACTCCGAGGCTGAGCCTTCTGGCTCAGGAAGCAGGGGGAGCACTGCTCAATGCTTGCCCCAGGTAGGAGTGGAGCCTGAAGAAGCAACGGAAGCCGTGAGCAAGGAGCCGTGTCTTCGGAGATCGAAGAGGGTGGTTAAGCCACCGGCTCGGTACTGTGATGGGAATGCAGTGAGCTTTGTCTCCTGTTTCTTTGCTGGTCCTCTGGATGAGCGAGAGCCTGCAAACTTCAACGAGGCCACTGGAGTGAAGGAGTGGGAAGGTGCCATGAAGGAAGAGATTGATGCTCTGAAGAAGAATGAAACCTGGGACCTTGTGCCCAAGGTTGATGGCATTACTCCGGTTACTTGCAAATGGGTGTATAAGTTGAAGAAGAAGGCTGATGGGAGCATTGATCGGTTCAAGGCTCGCCTGGTCGCTAGAGGATTCTCACAGCAGTATGGAGAAGACTATGAGGAGACATTCAGTCCAGTTGCGAAGATGACGTCTGTAAGAGTGGTGATCGCCTTGGCTGCTAGCAAGGGATGGAGGTTGTGGCAACTCGATGTGAAGAATGCCTTTCTTTACGGAGAGATTGACAAGGACATCTTCATGGATCAGCCGCTTGGTTTCGTCTCTGAGAAGCATCCGGACTATGTCTGCAAACTCAGGAAGGCTCTCTATGGGTTGAAGCAAGCTCCTCGAGCGTGGTATGGGAAGATTGCAGAGTACCTGCAGTTCTGTGGATACCTGGCTTCTAACTCGGATTCAAGCTTGTTCGTCAAGAAGAAGGGAGAGCTAAGAGTCTTGGTCCTGCTGTATGTGGATGATATGATCATCACAGGGAACTCGGAGGAGGAAGTAGCAAGGCTCAGGGGAGAGCTTGCTATACGCTTCGAGATGAAAGACTTGGGAGAGTTGCATCACTTTCTTGGTCTGGAAGTGGAGAGGAAGGAGTGCGGGATTCTCATTAGCCAGAAAGGGTATGTTGATCGTATTGTGAAGCGGTTTGGCATGGGCGAAGGGAAGAAGTGCTCTACTCCACTGGAATCTGGGCTGAAGCTTCGACGAGATGAGGGAAGGGTGCTTAATGATCCCTTGGTGTTCAGGGCTCTTGTTGGGAGCTTGATCTATCTGACGATTACAAGGCCGGATATAGCTTATGCTGTTGGCCGAGTAAGTCGGTATATGGCTGAACCAAGGCAATCTCATCTAGTGGCGGCGAAGGGAATTCTGAAGTATGTCAAGGTGACTTCTGAGATGGGACTCCTCTATGGAAGGGATGCGGAGTTTGCATTGCTCGGGTACACGGATGCTGACTATGGCGGTGATTCGGATGATCGAAGGTCTACTTCAGGTTATGTGTTCACTTGCGGTTCAGCTAGCATCTCGTGGTGTAGCAAGAAGCAGGACTCAGTGTCGGTTTCAACCACGGAGGCGGAGTATAAGGCTTCGGCCTTGGCTGCTCGGGAAGCCGTTTGGTTGAGGAGGCTCATAGAGGATGTTCATGAAGAAGTGCAAGGGCCTACTTTACTCCGGGGTGACAATGAGAGTGCTCTCAAACTGGTAAACAATCCAGTGTGTCACGCCAGGACCAAGCATATAGAGATTGATCACCACTTCATCCGGGAGAAGGTGTTGGAGGGGTCTCTGCTGGTCGGGCATGTTCGGAGTGAAGATAATCTTGCTGACATCTTCACGAAGCCGCTGTCGAAGGGGCCCTTTGAACGCTTGCGCAGCTTGCTGGGCTTGGTCACCACTTCTCACTTCAAGGGGGAGTGTTGAATTTTGTGAAGTGGAAGTGGGTGACGGGACAGGCCGCGCGGCCTGTGCGGACAGCTTTGGCGGACTGGGCGGACTGGGAGGACTGAGGTTGCGGCCTGGTGAAAAGTCTGGTGGAAGCCGGCTGTGTTCTGAGCGGGTTGTTGCATGGTGTCCGCGGTTTGGTGCGGCCTGGTATCTGCGGATAGAGAGGCTTGCGGACTGGTGCATTGCTCAGTGGTCGCGGGTGCAAGTTTGCGCTGTTGGCGGGTTGGTTCGAGTTCGCGGGAAGCCTTGCGGACTGGTGTGTCCGCGGTTGGGGCTGTTGCGGACTGGGCCTTGAGCTTGGCTGAGGCCTTGTCGAGCTCAGGTGTTACAGCAGGTCTTGCTGTGGAGACCGGTTGGCGGACTGATGTTTGGAGTCCGGCTTGGTGCTACTGCGTTGGACAAGTGCGAGGAGCTCGCGGACTGGTTGCGGTCTGTGCTAGGGTGTTTGGCGGACGGGACTTTGTGTCCGCCATGCTCGCAC
Source organism: Platanthera guangdongensis (assembly GCA_039583875.1). Lineage (NCBI taxonomy): Eukaryota > Viridiplantae > Streptophyta > Magnoliopsida > Asparagales > Orchidaceae > Platanthera > Platanthera guangdongensis. The sequence goes on from CM077157.1 coordinate 74,326,200, forward strand.
TGGCCCTTGATGGTTTTGGACTTGGTCACACTTGGTGTCAAGTTCATGGTGTCCGTCGTATCCGCCAAGTCCGCTGTGACCGGGCGGACTGTTGCCGTTTGCCTTTGGTCGTGGACTTGTGGCGGATTGGGGTGTGAGTCTTGCGGACTGCCTCGGGTTGGTGCGGACTGCCATTGAAGAGGGTGCTGTCCTGAAGCAGTTGGAGCTTTGCGGGCTGGTGCCTTGTCCGCTTAGCTTGGGCGGACTGGAGAGGGTTCGTCATTGGTTGCCTTGCTCCTGGCGGTTTCCCTTGGTGACTGGCTAAGTCCTCGCGGACTGAGCGGACAGTCGTTTTGTGTTCGCGCGGGCTGGGGCGGTGTCGCTATCTCATGGGCGGTGACCACACTCCTCACCTGGCCTATAAATAGGACCCCCCTGGCACATCTACAGTAACCTAAGTAACGTGAGTGAACAGTAATTTGGGTTGGGCGAGTGCTGCGGTCTGTGTTTTTCAGTCCGCGCGGATTGTTTCAGGCTGACGGTTTGCTGTGTGCAGGTCGCGCGGATAACTTCAAGGAGCCAGGAGTTTGGCTGTGACTTCGGTCAGTGCTTGGAAGTGTGCGGTCTCTGCGGACTCAGCAGGAGGTCGCTCTGCGGCTTGTCAGTTCTGTTTCATCTTTCCCAGCTTCAATAACCTGTCCGCCGGCTTCAGGCGGGTAGGGGAGTTCCTCAGTTCGGGTTCAGCAGGAGGCGAATAACGGTCTGTCCGCGCGGCCTCGCGGTCTCGGCGGACTCCGTGGTATTCGGCGGTTTGCAGCATAGCTTGGGCGAGCTCAGCGGTCTCGGCGGTCTCGGCGACCTCGCGGTCTCGGCGGACTGGAGTGCTGTCCGCCCGGCTTGTGTTTTGTTCCTTCTGTTTACAGCTGTAATACTAGCGAAATCATGTCTCGCTATGTATGCCTCGGATTGTAATGAAGTGAATGCATAATAAGATCTTCTTGTGCTTCCATTGTTTTGTTGGGTGCAACCTCTAGTCCTTGGGTTTCCGCAGGTTCAGCGTGCGAACTGGGTAGTTCCGAAGATATTAATTTGGCGTTTGGGCTATCTTGCTGACCACGTTGAGAAAATTTAACAGTCGACCCGCGGCCGACGATACTCGTCGACCCGCGGTCGACGATACACGTCGACCCGCGGTCGACGATCGTCGACCCTCGGTCGACGATACACGTCGACCTGCGTTCGACGATCGTCGACCTTCGGTCGACGATCGTCGACCCTCGGTCGACTATTCTTACCAATCCTTCAAGGCAACATTTACCCAACCCGACGATCCTTTAAGGCAACACTTTGCCCATAACCCCATTCAGGTCGGTGATTGGTAACCTTTACCAACACAGTCAATCATCCAACTTCTCCACATCTCTTATGTGCGACCCTGCAGGCTCATATCGCGTTTGCAGTGAGATTACATGTTTGACCACTTCTAGATCACCATGGTAACTCCAACAACTACGATTCGGATCCCGGGCACATGTTACAACTGTGGGAAGCCGGGGCATTATGCCCGTGAGTGCCGGAGCGGACGTCCCAAGTCCGAAAGGAAGTCGGGAGCAACTTATGAAGAAAAGTACAAGGCGGTGGAGTTAACCGCGTCCCACTATGCTCCGGCCCAACCGAGGGTGTACAATCTTGACCAACAGGAGGCCATCAAACAGGCGGATGTGGTGAAAGGTACGGTTTAATTTATAGCAAGTTAATTTCTTTAAATACTTGTTATGCACATGTTACCTTACCACTGCTTGTTTTGGATTTCTTTTGATTTGTGAAAATCCGGCAAGAGCACTTTTCGATACGGGAGCTTCACACTCCTTCTTGTCAGAAGAATTTATATCACGCATCGGAGTCCCTTCTTCGATGGAGATGGATAAGTTGGATGTGTTGTTGCCCAATGGGTGTTCGATGCGCGCGGATAGAATCTGCGGTGTTAGGATTCGCATTGGGAATCAAGAGTTCGATCTACAAGCATCGTTACTACTGTTGGTGGAGTTCGACGTTATTTTTTGCATGGACTGGCTCTCGGAGCAGCAAGACTATATCAATTGCGGTAGCAAGGAAGTCAACCAGGGAGCAGGTCGTGAGACGACTTTCACGGGCTTGAAGGGGTCGAGCAAGACATTGATGTCTGCTCTTCAGGTGGTGAAGGCGGTTCGTGCTGGTGTAGAACTGTTCTTTACACTAGTGGAGGTTGCAAAGCCGAAGCCCGCATTGGATTGTATTTCAGTGGTATCGGAGTACCCTGATGTGTTCCCTAGCAATCTTCCTGGAGCCTCGCCGCAACGGGAGATAGATTTTACGATAGAGCTCGTACCAGGAGCAAAGCCTGTGTCACGCTCTCCATATCGGCTAGCACCTAAGGAAATGGCGGAGCTGAGGTGAAACTGCAAGATTTGTTGGAGCAATGGTATGTGCGCCCAAGTTCTTCGCCTTGGAGTGCGCCGGTCCTCTTTGTTAAGAATAAGGACGGAAGCTTGAGGGTATGTATTGATTATCGGGAGCTCAACAAGTTGACGGAGAAGAACAAGTACCCGATCCCCCGGATCGATGATCTTTTGATCAGTTGGCCGGGTCGACGGTGTACTCAAAGTTGGATCTCAAGTCCGGGTACTATCAGCTGTGAATAAGGGAGAGTGATATCCCGAAGACAGCGTTCAGTACGAGATATGGGCATTACGAGTTTACGGTCATGTCGTTTGGGCTGACTAATGCACCGTCAGTGTTCATGGATCTGATGAACAGGACCTTCAGGGAGTACTTGGACCATTTTGTGATCGTCTTAATCGATGATATTTTGGTGTACTCGCAGAGTGAGGAAGATCGCTTCAAGCATCTTCATTTGGTTTTGGAGACGCTAAGGAGGAATTAGTTGTTTGCCAAGTTCTCGAAGTGCGAGTTTTGGTTATCCTCAGTGGCGTTCCTCGGTCATATTGTGAGTGGGGAAGGTATTGCAGTGGATCCGACGGAGATTGTTGCGATACGGGAGTGGCCTGAGCTTGCTACGGTAACGGAAGTCCGGAGATTTCTGGGGCTTGCCGGCTATTATAGGCGCTTCGTAGAGAACTTCTCGCGGATAGTGTTACCTCTCACTACTTTGACGAGGAAGGAGCAGAAGTTCGTTTGGACGCCGGAGTGCGCGTGAGCTTTTGAGGAGTTGAAATGTCGGTTGACCACGGCGCCTGTGCTGAGTTCGCCATGTGGGACTGAAGGTTATGAGATTTATAGCGATGCTTCGGTAGCGGTTTGGGTTGCGTGCTACTGCAACACAGAAGTGTGATAGCTTATGGCTCGAGATAGTTGAAAGTGCACGAGAGGAACTATCCGGTCCATGACTTGGAGTTAGTGGCCGTGATTTTCGCCTTGAAGCTGTGGAGGCATTATTTGTACGGTGTGAAGATTGATATCCACACCGACCACAAGAGCCTGAAGTATTTGATTGATCAGAAAGATCTGAATATACGGCAACGTAAATGGATGGAGTTCCTGGGGGACTATACATTCAAGATCCACTACGTGCCTAGTAAAGGTAATGCGGTTGCAGACGCATTGAGTCGTCGGGCCCCAGCTCAAGCCAATTGGCTATCGGTGCATGGTGAGCGGTTGGTTCGGGAGTTGGAGGCGTTGGAGATTGTTTGTGTGGATAAGCAATCAAGTGCTGAAGCAGTACTGAATTGGACTGAAGTCCAATATGACCTGGCTGATCGGATTCGGTAGGCTTTGGATTTGGATGTCCATATGAAGCAGTTCATGGATGAGGCTCTGGATGGGTCAAATTCCCAATTCATTGTGGAGGAAGAATTGTTTTGGAAGGACGGTCGTCTGTGCGTCCCAAGTGTGGGCAATTTGCGGGTGGAATTGTTGTACGATGCACACCATACCAAGTACTCGATTCACCCGGGGAGCACAAAGATGTACTGCGACGTTAAGAAACTGTTTTGGTGGCCGGGTTTGAAGAAGGATGTGGCGCTCTATGTAGCGAAGTGTCAAACTTGTGCATTGGTGAAGGCGGAATGTCAAAAGCCGGGAGGATTTCTGAAGTCCTTGCTTATTCCGGAGTGGAAATTCGATGAAATCTCTATGGACTTTGTGCATGTTTGCCAAGGTCGCAAAAGGGGAACGACGCCATTTGGGTGGTCGTAGATCGATTAACGAAGTTATCGTATTTCATTCCGCATAGGAAGGATGATCTGGTGAGAAGTTGGCGAAACTTTATGTGGATAATATAGTACGACTTCACGGTGTGCCCCGCAGCATCGTGAGTGACTGAGATGGGCGGTTCACGTCCAATGATTGGAGGTTTGTGCAGCAAATGTTGGGAACAAAGTTAAAATTCATCACAGCCTTTCATCCGGAAACAGATGGTCAGACCGAGAGGGTCAATAGGACTATGGAAGACATGCTTCGCATGTATGTCTTGGACTTTGGAAAGCAATGGGAAGACCATCTTTATTTGGTGGAATTTGCGTACAACAATATCTACTAGGCGAGTATTCAAATGGCGCCCCTCGAGGCCCTATATGGTAGAAAATGTCGCACGTCGTTGTCTTGGTTAGAAATGGGTGAGTCAAAGTTGTACAAGCGCCAAAAGGTGGAAGATGCTACGTCTTTGTTTCGTACCATTCGGGAAAGCTTGCTAATCGCTCAGGACCGACAAGCGAAGTACTCTAATGCCAAGCACAGGAACGTGGAGTTCGCTGTGGGCGACTGGGTGTACTTAAAGATCAAGCCGTTCAAGGGTGTCTCGCGGGTGCAGCGATTGAAAAAGCTAAGCCCGAGGTACCTTGGGCCGTTTGAGGTTCTGCAGCGGGTTGGTGAAGCAGCCTATCGGTTGAAGCTTTCGGTGGAGCTTAGTGGTTTACATGATGTATTCCATATTTCGGTGCTTCGGAAGGCGGTGCAAGAGCCGACGCATGTAATCGCGTTCAATCAAGTGCCGATTGATAGTGGTTTGACGACAAAAGTCAAGCTTGTACGGATTGAGGACTCGGAGGTCAAGCGGCTACGGAATAAAGAGATCAGGATGGTCAAGGTCTAATGGGACAATTGCGACCGAGAGGAGCTCTCTTGGGAGCAAGAGCAGACTATGCTTGACGAGTACCCGGAGTTATTCCGCTCAGGTACAATTTACTTTTGTTACTTGTCTTTCCTTTATGTAGTTTCGTGGATGAAATTCTTTTAAGAGGGGGAGAGTTGTAATGCCCCGAAACTCAAAAGAGCGACGGGAGGCGTTTTGGGCCAAATCTGGAATCTGGCAGGGGGCACACGGCCTGGGACACGGGCGTGTCCCAGGGCGTGTTAGGCTCCAGTCGACGATTTGGTCGAGAGGTCGACGATTTTGGAGTCGACGATCGTCGAGCAGAGAACACGGCCTGAGACGCGGGCGTGTCTCAGGGCATGTCGAGCCCGTGTCGACGATTGGCCCGGGGAGTCGACGAATTTCGCTCGACGATATGTCGAGATAAGGCACACGGCCAAGGACACGGGCGTGTCCAAGGCCATATCAGGCAGTCGACGAACTTAGCTCGACGAAGTGTCGAGACAGTGAACACGGCCTGGAGCCCAGACGTGTTCTAGTTAGATACGGGTTAGGACACGGGCGTGTCCAATACCCGTGTGAGTCTCGGGTTATTTTCGGGGCTGTGTTGATGGAGGCACACGACCGACCACACGACCGACCACACGGCCGTGTCAGTTGGAACACGGGCGTGTCAGGTCGAACACGGGCGTGTCGGATACCCTTGTGTTGTTCCAGGCGCGTCGATTTTTACGGCGAATGGGGGACACGGCCCTGGACAAGGGCGTGTCGCAGGCCGTGTTCGGCTCAATTTTAGCATTTCAAGCCCGAATCAAGGCCGTTTGTTTCTTTAATTCGGGATCCAACGGCTGGGGGTTGTTCCTGATGGGATATACACGGGATTGGACCCTTGAAACCCTCATTTCCTTTGAGTGTTTCTCTTTCTAGGTCAAGAGAGAGAGAGGAGAGCAAAGGAGGAGGAAGAAACTTAGATCCGGCCATTGGAGGAGCTTCGAAGCTCCAAATCGCGAGATGACTTCGGATCTACAGAGGCAAAGAGAGTGTGGTGCTTTTCATCTGCTTACATTTCCATGGTGCCGAGGAAAAACGCTAGTATAACAATTCTCTTCTTGAGCATGTGAAGCTCTCCTTCTTTGCATAGGAAGCCCGCTCTCGTGAGTTTGCGCTGATTTGGAGGCGTTCCTTCGGGTAGATATGTAAAGTCCCCGTTGTTTAGAGTCCGTATTCGAGAACAGACATAGGCATGATGTGTGAAGCCTACCCGGACAATTTGGTCTAGATCGGTGATGATGCATTGCATAATGGCCGGAAAAGACTCCGCGCAAATGTTTGTTTTTCGGGTTTTCTACGCGGTAGATCGCAGCAGGGAGCCTTAGGGATTAACCCAAAGCTGCACCCGGAAAACTGGGCAGATGCTTGATTCTGCCCAACTTGTGGGCCTGGGAGCCAACTTGTACATAACTGGGTTATGTAATATTGTGCGTTCGATTCACGGGCTTCGGGGAAACTTAACTCGTGCCGATGATATTAAAATGTCGTGGCAAGTGAGCAACGGGTTGAGTGGAACTGTTCCTGCTTTATGCTGAGGGCATAGAGGTCGAGTCTTTGCTGTCGATGATATTAAAGTGTCGTGACATAGGCTGTTGATGATATTAAAGTGACTTAACATCTGCCTAAAAGACCAATTTTTGCTCACAAGAGATTGTCGTCCTAGGGATGGTGGTGAGTCAACGGGCTTAGACTGTGATCACCGAGATTGTGCCCTGAGAGCACAGGGCGTGTAGCCATGCCTGCCAATGCCTGTGATGCAATGAATTTATATACTGCTTGGTTGTGTTAATAAAATTCAGGGAAGGAGCATCGTCGCCCCAAATTGGGGGCGAGATCGTTATAATTTTGTCTGCATTGCTCACCGTTGCTTTTATTTGCCACCGTGCCGTGGTTTGTTACTTGCAGGTGCTGCTGGACCAAGCGGTCAATAGCGGGCTAAAGCCCAAATTGCGAAGCCAGCCTTTGAAGGCCTAATTGTAGTGTTTACTTGCTTTTATTCATGTATGACCGGCCTCCGTGTCGCGGTTTGTAAAACATGTAATTTGAAGTAAACCATTTTGTAAGGCCTTAAGGCCTGTACTTGTGTATGTACTACATTCCTATTTGGTGTTTAGTGGACATTCATGCTTGGTGCTGGGTTCTTTTAATTGCAACTTATAAAATTACTTCCGATAGAATGCTCTGTGTAGGACGTTGGATTGGTTGAATCGTTTCCATTGAGTAACCACCCGGTCTGTCTGTGGTATATGGCATCAGGCCCCGGCCGGACCTACTGCTATATGCTATGCAACGGATAGGAGTTGTTACAGGTGTAGCCCACTGCTTAAAGTTATGTTAACTTGTAACGCCCAAAGTTTCTTGAAGCCGAAGATGGTTTCTCAGAGATACCGCCTGGCGGTAGGGTTAACGCATGTGGTAGCGAAGCTGTTTAAGGAGGTATATGATGAGTCCAAGTTATATACATATTTTTGAACTCATCTGGGCTAGTTTTCTCGTTGATGCACTACAATTTGGAGCCATATTTCTTCATATTTGTTATTATGTACATTCCATGTTAAGTGCACTTTTGGCCGGTTTTTGTGTGATTCGGTAGTTTTTATACTTTTGCCCTACTTGGTGTTTTACTGTGTCTGGAGAATGTGGAAAGCCAATTTCGGTGGATTTTCTATTTTTGTTGCAGGTACAAAGGTCGTGTGTGTTCCAGGATTGTTTCGGAATGTTTATCTCCTAAGGGTCACTGATCGTACATTTTTGCACGCGCACGGTCAGTGGACTCATTAGCGCACGACCGCTGGTCGTGCGCGGTCAATTCATCGAATCCCAAATGGTACAGGAATACTGCGCACGATCATTGGATCTATAACGCATGACCACTAGTTGTGAGCCACTGATTGTGCGCATTATTCTCCATTTTTCCAAGTTCTATCTGGGGCAGTCTCATGAGCATTGACATAGTGTGCACGACCTTTGGTTGTGCGCCACTGCTCGTGCGCGTTTATTCCTTTTCTTTTTGGAGTTCTGTCATTGTTAATCGCATGATCATGGGATCCAGTGCGCACGACCTTTGGTCGTGCTCCCATGATCATGCGCTCTGATTTTCTGCTGCAGTATTTATACCGTGCTCCGCGAATTAGGGCGAACACCTTTCATTTTTCCACACCTTTGTTGTGCGTGATATGTCGTTTCTCACACCCCGTAGGTCCTCCACTCACCTCAACCCTCCAGAAAGCTTTCTCCAGCAATCTGAAGCCATCTTCAACCTTTCGGAGAGTTTCCGGCCACCAGCAGTGTGCAATAGAGATCTTTCGGTACTACTGATGAGTTCATTATTTATAGGTTTTTTCGGACTCATCTGGGCTTGTTTTCCCACTCTTGCACCGCATTTCAACCAGTATTCGGTTATATTTGCATCGACGATATATGAACATTTTATGCACTGTTAGAGAAATGAATATGAACAATTATGTTTCTCAAGTGTAGTGCACTTTAGGCCCGTTGTCAGTGTGATTTCATAGTTATTGTTCTTTTTCCCTACTTGGCGTTTTTTGTGTCTGCAGAATGTGGTGTGCCCATTCTGGTGGTTTTTTGTCTAAACTGCTGGTCCAAGTGTCATGTGCGTGTTCCGAGATTATTCGGGAAATCCCAAAACGTACAGGAACACTGCGCACGATCAGTGTATCTATTACGCACGACTACTGGTCGTTCGTCACTGATCGTGCGCACAATATTCTCCATTTTCCAATTTCCATCTGGGGCATCACACGACCACTAGACATAGTGCGTGTAACACCCCGAAAATCATGATCAAGCTGGTCGTGTCCAAGAGAATTTTTGGTCTCCGTATAGGTGTACACGGCCTGGGATACGGGCATGTCGAAGGCCATGTGGTTCTGTGTTGGTCGGCTCTGTCCATAGAAGGACACGGCAGGAAACACGGCAGCATGACACGGGCATGTCAACTAACACGGGCGTGTGCATACCTGAGTCACTACCCATGTTCCCATGAGTCGTGTCGGTTACTTGTAACACGCCCCAGGGACATGGGCGTGTCGGAAACCGACACGGGCATGTCAGGTTGAGACACGGGCATGTCTTGACCCGTGTACTCTTATGCGCTCGACGATCGTGTCTGGATCGAGGCACACGGTCTGGGACACGGCCGTATGCGATGCCGTGTTCGGCCCAGGTTTGAGGATTTCTTGGCGGATCTGAGCCGTTCGTTTCCTTTAATTAAGATCTGACGGCCCAAATCTGTTCCTGCTCTATTAAGGATGAGAATGGAGGTTGTAATCCTCATTTGCTCTTTAGCATTCTCTTTCTAAGAAGTTTGAGAGAGGTGAGAGAAAGGAGGAAGAAAGGGGAGGTTTCCGGCCACCGGCGGAGCATCGGAGCACCGAATCGAGAATCGAGAGCAGATCTGCAGAGGAAATTCCATTGCGAAGCCTTCTATCCGTATAGTTTTTCCATAGCGCAAAAGCGTACTACAAGGGTAACGATTCTCTACTTGAGCATTTGAAGCTCTCCTTCTTTTGCATAAGGAAACCCGCTCCCGCGAGTGTGTGGTGAGTGTGCGATGTTCCTTGGGGTTGACGGGAATAGTCCCCCTTGTGTTGCATATAGAGTACGGAATTGAAGTACGGACATAGGCATTGTGTGTGAAGCCTACCCGAACGTGTTGGTCTGGATCGGTGATGTTTCATTTTGTATGGTTTGTCGGAGAAGACTCCATTCTTTGTGTTTTTGGTTTTCTACACGGTAGATTGAAGCAGGGATCCTTGGTGATTAACTCCAAGGCGCACCCGAAAAACTGAGCGGAAACGTAATTCTGCTAACTTGGCGGCCTGGGAGCCGGCCTTGTACATAACTGGGTTATGTGATGTTTGGTATTGATACGGGATCCGAGAGAAGCTTGGCTCGTACGTACGTCTTAAGGTGACTATGTGGTGGGAGCAACGGGCAAGTGGAATCAGACCTGGGATATGTAGTTCGGTGCGAGAGACTCAAAGAAGGACTGGTCGTTGGCATAGTCGGGAGCCTTAGACGTTGGTCAGAAAGGCTAAAATGCTCACAATGTTGCCATCCCAGGGATGATGGTGAAGCCACGGAATTGACCGGATTCACCGATAATGTGCACGGGGTGTTTGGTCGTGCGAGCCTACACCTGTGGCGAAGTATGTTTGTACTCTATTGTTTAGCTGGGCTAATGAAATGCAGCGAAGCAGCACCGCCGTCCCGAGTAAGGGGCGGGGTACCAAATAGCGGGCTGAAGCCCATGTTGCTGAGCTGGCCCTTGAAGGCCAAAGCGAATAGTTGTTTTACTTTTGTCATGTGTGGCCGGCCTGCGAGCCGATGTATTTAAAACATTACTTTGTTAAGTGAAACTCTTGTAAGGCCATAAGGCCAAGAACTTTCAGTGTGTTTGTTGTTTCATTCCTATAGTAGTTTTTGGACATTCATGTTAGTTTTTTATTCAATTATGGGTTCTGCTATTATAGGCGGCTAGGAGCGGTGCTGGGCAATCGGAACGCCCGCAATTTGCGGAAAGTAGTGCACCGAGGGACGTTTCTACAACACCTCCTTCAGCGAAAACCATCAGATTGGTTGCTGAAGTAGTCTTTGCTATGATAAATGCCCAACCTGCAGGGCAAATGCACCATACACCACCTGTAAATGAGCCAGAACCGATTAGGGCGGTAGAGCCGGGAGTGGTATAGCACGCGGCAGTTGATCATGTTGCACCAAGGAGAGCTACGGAGAAGCAGCTCAAGCATGTAATGAGCTTTAATCCTCCGAGGTTCGACGGGATTAGAACTCCAACTCAAGCTGAGGATTGGCTCTCTACCATAAAGAGGGTCTTGACGGCCACAATATTTGTTGAGGGGCAGAAGATCACCATAACGACCTTCCTTTTGGCTGGTGAGGCGAGGCTGTGGTGGGACGAGCTGGAGGTTCACCTCTTAGTGGGAAGGCAACTTGATGATGTGCCTATTGAGAAATTCTCAAGGTTGTTCTTGGCCAGATATCTACCCTATTTTCAGAAGCTTAAGATGGAGAATCAGTGCTTTGGTTTGACTCAGGGAGACAGAAGCGTGGATGAGTATCTCCACGAGTTTACGTGGTTGGGTCGTTATGCTGGTGCTATGTTTACGGAAGAGGAGAGGAAGACCAACCGATTTTATGAGGGTCTACGTGGCGACTTACAGCTACTCCTTACTGGTCCGAAGGCACAGGGCTTCCTAGCCTTGGTCAATTCGGCCCGGTCATTGGAAAAGGTCATGAAGAAAGTGCAAGAGAAGAGGGACCCAGGGGAAAAGAAGTCAGAGTTCATAGTGCCAAATTCAAAGTCGGGTTTCCGCAGATGGAACAAGAAGACGAATACTTCGAGCTCAGCCCCTTTGTCTGGTGGGCAACCATAAGTCGAGTCCCAGTAGCGTGCTATAACTGCGGAAAGATGGGGCATTTTACTCGTGAGTGTTGGACATGTCAGATCAATTGGCGAGAAGCCCTCAGCAACCTCTGCTCGGTAACGGCGGTGAGTATGGGTCTGAATTGCCCTGTTCGCATGCTGCGAGTTCGCTCAGCAGTCAGGACTCCGCGAGTGGCTTGAAGGTCGATGAAAGGCACAGAGGACAACAAACACCGAGTTCCGTTTGACGAACGCTGAGCTCAGTTTGTCGAATGTCGATCTCCATGTGACGAACTGAGTGGACTGGGCGGCACTCTCCGCTTCTATTCTCCCCCCGACGAGTGTGTGCCGGGCTAGCCCTACTCGCGTGACATATGTCGGGCTCGCCTGGGCGAGCTGGAGGCTGTCGAGCTCTATCCCCCTCGGTGCAAGCCCGAGTCTCAGAAAAAAAGGGGGCAGGCCGGTCTGTTTCCTGGCGACCCCACTCACCGGATACGGGGTTGTACACAAAAGGTTAACTTTTGAAGGGAGTTATAACTCTGTACACAGTGAAAGGGAAATGAAAATGATGTTGTCTTCTCTATCTCAATTCTTTGAGAAGACAAGTGGATTGTTGATGATGTCAAAGCTCCCACTAAGTTGTATCCACTCTTCTACCACCCTGGTAGGAATCCACTATAGCTTTTTGGCTCAGGTGCCCTACCACCACAGGTTTTTGATCCGGTGCCCTGTCACCAGAAGATCTATTTTTCTAAGGGACATCTAGTAACCCTTTGAGCTTTGGATCAGGTGCCCAAAAACAAATCCCAAATTTTTGATCAGGTGACTTGTGAACCAAAAGGTTAACTATTGAAGGGAGTTATAACCGTGTACACAGTGAAAGGAAAATGAAAATGATTTTGTCTTCTCTATCTCAAATCACTGAGAAGACTAGTGGATTGTTGATGATGTCAAAGCTCCCCCTAAGTTGTATAGATGTGATCAGGATTGGTAGCTTTGCTTCAGGGTGCAGGCCTTCTTTGAAAACTTCTTCCTCCAATAAATGTTTATGAGAGATGTGAACGTTTAGTCTCATATTGAAGATCTGTTGCTGGAAGAAAAGCTTGAAGAAAATGATAAAGATCAAGCTGTATCTATCTCTATTTCTTTTTCTCTGATTACTGATTTTTCTCTTTCTTCTCATTGATTACTGGCAATCTTTTGAAAATCACTTTATATATTGATTGTAGATTCAAAAACATTTGAATTTTAAATTCTTTCCTTGAAATCCTCTGAATAATTTCTGGGAGTTGGAACTGCTAATTTAGTCTTGAATCTATTTCCCTAACTGTTTCAGTAAATTTGATAGAGTAATAACTCTGTGAAATCCATAATTAATGCTGCCAGGTAACGACTATATTTTTGAGAATATTGAGCATTAATTATCAGAGTATTACTGTTTTAATATAGTATAATTTGAAATCAAACTGTTATAGTCGAACTGAGAAACTGCATAGAAGATTAATCGAACAGAACCTGGAAGGAGTTAGTCAAACTCAGCTAGGATTTCATCAACCTAAGCTCCAAATTCATCGAACTGAGATATTCCTTTATCGAGCTGAACTTCTGATATGAGATCACAGTTCGTCGATCTCAGTTATACTTATGTCTAGCTGAACTTCTGATATGAGATCAAAGTTCGCCGATCTCAGCTAGACTTTCATAGATCTGAACTTATGATATGAGACCACAGTTCATCGATCTTAGCTAGGCTTTCGTCGAGCTCAACTCAGAGAAGGAACTCTGAGTTCTTCAATCTGAGATCGACGATCGTCGAGCATAGTTCAGCTATCGTCGAACAACTTTTCTGCATTCTTTTTAACTGCTTTTCCTCTGAAGTCTTCTTTCTCTAAAGTCTTCTGAAGGAGGGTACTGTCAATCTAAGTATGTGCTACTGACCTTGACCCTATAACTAACTTATGACCCTAGACTATAAATATTGGGTCATCTAAACAATCCTAACAGTAAACCTAACATAAATCACAAGTAGGGTTCCAACAAACTCCCCCTATTTGGGTGAGGTCACTATAAAAAATAAAGAAAATCACAAAGCATGAAAAAATATCTAACAGAATTATAGAATTTCAACAGATATAAACAATTGTGCCTTGTGAAAATACATAGAGCAATAATAAAGTACAAACTGCAAAAGCAAAAAATTATAAATCTTTCTTTGGAGAATCTGAAGAAGGGTATGAAGTAGGTTTTGAGAAAATCATTATTCTTTTGGGGACCTCTGCTTCTCTTTGAGTCATTTTCATATCTTCAGCACCAAGAATCTTCACTGATGTAGCTCTAGGCACTACTGCCTCTGGGTGGAGATGTATATATTCATCAACAATGGAATTGAAAATATCCTCATCAATAGAGTTCATATATAACTTGATTCTTGCCTTCCAGATGGCAAAGCTATTTAGGTTGCAAACTGGAGGTCTGGTACTTGTATAGTCTTTGTTTTGTGCCATGTTGTGTGTGAATATCTAATTGAAATGAAAAGATAGATTTAACTTATGATCTTTGGTTCAAGGGTTAGCTTGTATAACCAAAGGAATCCTGGCTCCGATACCAATTGAAAGTGAGGGGTTAGATCAGGAAAACTCTAGAGGGAGGGTGAAAAGAGTATCTTTAGATTTTTAAGACTTTTTGCTACAAATAAAACTTATGAATTAAACAATCCTAAGTTAAGTTAATCTACAACAGGTGCTGCAAAAAATAAACTAAACAAACACAAACAGCAAACCTAACTAGCACAGCCACAATAAGAACAAAAATAAAAAGCAACCAGACAACACAAGAATTTATAGTGCTTCCCCAACCTGGGTGTAACACCCCAAAATTTGAAAGAGGGACGATCAGCATTCTTGGCCAAGTTTTGGTCTTAGTTGGAGGTCACACGGCCTAGGACACAGGCGTGCCCCTGGGCGTGTCCCGCTCGGGTGGCATAGTAAGGAGTGTGGCCGTCGAATTTCGGTCGACGAAATATTTGGGAGGTCACGCCCTGAAACACGGGCGTGACAGGGGGCGTGTCCCCTCGGTTCGACGATCGTCGAGGGTCGATCGTCGATCGTTGAGTGGCAATCGTCGAGTAGGGTACATGGCCTGGGTCACGGGCGTGTCCTAGGGCGTGTCAGGGTCGTTCGACGATTTTGCCAGGGATCTGCGTTCGACGATTTCCCTGCATTTGACGATTTTGCCAGGGATCTGCGTTCGATGATTTCCCTGCATTCGACGATTTTGTCAGGGATCTGCGTTCGACAATTTCCATGCATTCGATGATTTTTCCAAAGTCTCCATTCGATGATTTGGCAGCGTTCGACGATCTTGGTTCGACGATCGTCAAGGGCGGGGCAGATTGTGGTATGTTTGACTCTGTCGATACGGAGTGTCGACATAGGGGTTTTTGGCGGGATCTTGAGTAAATGTCCCGACACAATTTGATTGGTCGTGGACGTCTCTTGCTTCGGTTTGGTGAACTGTGCGGTGTTCAGCCCCTTTTGTCCAGGTCAGACCTGGATCATAGCCGTGCATTTCCATTTTGTGGGAATCGACGGCTGGTGGTTAATCCGATGGGATATACCTGTGTATAAGGTTTCAACGCCCTTATTTTTCTGCTGCTAGTTCTCTGTCTGAGATCTAGAGAGAAGGGAGAGCGAAGGAGGAAGAAGAGATTGCGGTGCTTTTCATCCGGCTATTTTTTCCCTGGCTAGGAAGAGGAATCGGAAGGTAACGACACTTCTCTTCTTGGTTTTAGGATGCATGTTTTAGCATCTTTTCGTTTCTAGTTTTTTGGGCACCAAACTCTCAAATGAGAGGGGTTTGGGTCGCCAAGGTTCAAGAGGAACCTCTGGGTCGATTGAGTCCGTCCCCGCCATGTTTTTGCATTAGAGATCCGCTTTGTTAGTGGATTAGGCATGGTGGGTGAAGCCGTAGTCGCGACCGTTAGTCCGACTCGGTGATGTTTAATACGAGGTTTAAGGATTCGTAGAGATCCGTTGTGGCAAGAGGTCGTTTGTGATGTGTGACGTTTGTGGTGTTATTCCGTTATCTTGCGTGAGTACGTGTGGCCGGTACCGGACAAGGTTAGCTCCCCATTGGCGGTAGATGGTTTCCTTGGGGACAAGGTTAGCTCCACATGGGTGGTAGATGGTTTCCTTGGTGCACGGGAACGCTGTAGTACGAATGAGGGATTAGGGTGGAATTGTCTTGGATTGTGACGTGCCAAGGCGTGGCTATGTCTCCGTGGTCGACTGGCTATCCCGTGACGTGCAAGTCATGTGTGGAAAGTGTCCCGGCGAGACTAGTCCCCTTTTTGTGAGACTGACGAGAACACCGAGCATGGGGCAAGCCTGGGCAATGAGTCTATGAGCGGGTGGGGTCCAGCAAGGGTTCTTAGAATCGGTCAGTGTGTTGGATGGAATCCTGACATTAGAAGTCAGAGTTTGCCGGCAAGCCCGAGTCTACGACTGTGAGCGGGTGGGGCCTTGGCAAGAGTTCCGTGTGGCGGCTTGTATGTCGTTGGGGGATTGTGGTTCCCCTTTGTTTGCGGCTTTATGCCAATGGGGAAATAATGAGTACCCAAATGATGTGATGTTGTGCTAGATGCATATGTTATTGGGTGCCTTGGGTGAAGCCGGGGTGTTGCATTCATGTTGCATAGTAGGCCCTATTATTAAATGCTCAATAGTAGAGAACATGTATCATGTTTTAAACATCCAAGCCTGATTCCTTAGTTGTTTTTCTTACTTATGAATATTGCATACGAAGTGCTAACTTGCAGGTTGGAGGAGTACCCCGGGGTCCATTAGGGGTGGCTGATAGGAGATGTGTTAGTTACATAGTTTGAGGTCAGCCTTTGCTGACCCACGTTACTAATAATTTTTACAGGGCAAGGATCGCAAGAAGGAGCTAGCTCGCCGGCCAGAAAGGCCTAAGCCTCATGAAGTGTTACCTTTTTGCAACTTCTCTACTTTTATGACATTGTATGTATGATGCCCATGTGATCGGCTTGCATGCCGAGGTAGACTAGGTGTGCTTATGCACTTTTATGACTGATGTATTATTTGTGTTTTGACTCACTCTTGTTGTAAGGCCATAAGGCCATCTTATTACTCTTGTAGGCGTGGATAACTTCTAGTCTTGCTTGTTGTTTCCGCTGGGTTGTGTTATGAGCTTTGGGATTAGGTAGCTATATCATCTTATAATACTGAAGCTGTGGCGTCTGTATGTTGTGGGGCCCCGACCGGACCCATATTATACGGTCATTATAGGGGAGGTGTTACACTGTGTACATCCACTCTTCTACCACCCTGATAGGAATCCACTCAGGTTTTTGATCAGGTGACTGCCACTAATGAGCTTTTGATCAGGTGCTCAAACACCAAACCTCAAGTCTTTTGATCAGGTGACTTGCAACCAGGAATAACTTTTGAAGGTAGTTAAGAACCCTTTTTACAGTGGGGGATGAGAGAATGATTTTGTCTTCTCCTTCTCAAATACACTCTGAAAAGACTTAAGTGGATATTGATGCTAGCAAAAGCTCCCCCTGAGATGTAGAATGGTTCAGGAAGTTGGAGCTTTGCTGCAGTGTGATAGGCCTTCAAACTGTTGCTTTGACCAGATGAGTTCCAGGATCTTCTTGATAGATATTGTAGTTGTTGTCCTTTGAAGAATCCTGGAAGAAGAGAAAAGAAAACTCTTGAATTTGATTAGTTGTTCTTCTTCTTCTTCTTCAGATTGCTTTGATGTTTCTGGTCTAGGGTTGTTTTCCTGTGTGCTGTCAAGAAACAAAATGCTTATTTTCTGTATGTTTTTTACTGCAGTTGGAGAGCTCTGTTCTGGAAGAGAAAAAGAAATTCCTTTTATATTTTCCATATGTATTTGCTTTTGAAATTTGAATTCCTTCTGTATTAATTGCTGACGGCCTGGAGAATGTTTACATTGATTTACTTCCCCAACTATCCCATTGAAAAACGGCAAGTAATAATCCTGATGAAGTCCATAATCAATGATGCGTCTAACAGTAATATTCAGAGAATATTTTAGCATTGATTACTTAGGAATAGTTGCAATGGATTTAGGACAGGGAGGAAAGTAACCAAGTCTGGTTCTTCACAGAATTCGTCGATCTAGGTCCAAAGTTCGTCGAGCTGTGAAGTCAAGTTCGTCGACCAGATAATGGTTGTTCGTCGAGCTGAGATCCAAGATCGTCGACCGCAGAACAAACAACTACTTTCTCCAGAACCTTGCTAATTCTGTGAATGAAGTTCGTCGAGTACCATAAGGGATATTCGTCGAATTCGACGAGTATACTCATTGATACTCGTAGAATTCGTCATATATACTTACTAGTACTCGTTGAATTCATCATCTATACTTGTGGTAGAATATCTGAATAGTTGGAAAATCAGTTAAGTAAAATTCATCGAGTATCATCAAGTACACTTGTCTAATTCGTCGAATGTATCTAACAATACACGTTGAATTAGTTGAATATACATGACGATACAAGCCGAATTCGTCGAATCATCTCGATGCTACGTCTCTAGATTTTCTTAAGTCTAATTCGTTGACTATCATGGAGTCGAGTGTGTTGAGTCTGTTAGCCTATACTCGTCAAATTCGTCGAGTATACTAGCTATACTCGATGAATTCGTCGAGTATGTCTTCAACATTGGAGTTGAGTGGCTAGATGGGTTGAGCTGAATTTCTCCAAGTCAATTACGTCATATATCACTACTTAATTGGCGATTATACTCACTTATACTCGATGATACTCGACGAAAAAGCTTGGGTTATTTTTCATCCTGATTTTCGTTTGCGACTCGGGTTGACGACGGACATGTATAGTAAATTTCGCCATGTCTAATTTCAGAATGTATTTTATATTCGTTGTTATTGATGTTTCCTATAAATACTTGGGGTGGATTTTCAATCTTCCTAATCTTGTTAATTGCTCTAATTTTCAAATTGAGAAAGATTCGAAAAACGCACATCGTCGGCTTCCCGTACAGTACGCGAAGTTCGATCGGCCGACCAATGCAGCATAGCAAGATTAAATCTTCATTTTTTCCGATTAGACTGGATTCGAGTGTTCTGAAGGTCTCTTTTCCTACAGATCTAGTCGATTACAAATCAGTTAAGAATCAAGTTTTATTTGTATCCAGGTCTCTTTTCCTACCAGGGTGTAGTTCCATTTCTAGTTTTAATTCTCATGCACTATATTTCATTTACTTGTAATCACTCTTTATTAGTGTTGTAGCAGTAGTTAGCTATCTTTTTCAAGCACTTGAAATCTTCATTACCAGTTGTAATCCCTTTTATGCTTAATGATATTGTAGTTAGCTTTCTCTTTCTCTATTTCTCTCTCTTTAGTTTTAATGCACCTTTATTATTTACCCCTCTATTTCCCTATAATCATGAATAACTAATCCTCATTTGTACTCGATCGCGATGATATGAGAATGTGCTGATCAAGTTTTGATGTTTTAGCTTTTTCTTCTTCTTAAAGTAATTACCTTCGATCTACTCTTGCTTTTTATTTAGTGGGACTATATCTCCGGTATGTAGTTTCCGTTTGGGTTTTCAATCTTAGTTACCCGAGAGGTTCGTAGATTGAATCGATCACCCAAGAGTAAAGAGAGTTGCATGCACCCCTTGAGAGAGGCAGACGTTAAATCTCCTGGATTGGAGTGAAATCCAATAGCTGGGCTCACATCGTAAAGCGAGCTTTAGGACTTCGATTTGGATAAGAGTTCGGTCGAACCTTCCTAAACTCAGGTGGGTACGACTTCGAGAGAAACATGTTCATGATTTTGGAACCCCCACGGTCAAGGTGTTTTACTTTATTCAGAATTAGTTGTTATTTCAGTTTGATTTTCTTATTTCAAAGTGATTCAAGATTGAGTACTTCCCTTTTATTTAGAATTAGTTGTCATCGGGCGTGTAAACCGATCCCAAGGAAATTTGATGCCTTATCCCAAATTCTGAGTGAAATCCCCTGACATGCCCCCCGGACATGACCTTCATGGGTGTGTCACTAGGCGTGTCACCCTCTTCCCAAAGCATGCTGCTGCATTTAAAGTTTTTTCGTTCTGCACGTCAACAGTACTAACACGCGCAACCTACACGGGCATGGCACCAGGCGTGCACAACATTTTTCGACGATTGACGGATTTCTGACCACTGATTGAGGCTTGATGTGCCTTACATGCCCACCGTACAGGGCCGTGTCCTTGGGCGTGTCCACCGACGTACAAAAGAAATGATGATTTCCGTCAAAATTCAGCTCCCAATGATAACCCGTACATGACACGCCCCCTGACATGCCCTACCCGGGCGTAACAGGGGGGTGTGACCAACCCGAAAATCTTCTATAAATTCAGACCCCCCTTGTGTCCAGCAAGCATTATTTTTGTGGAGAGGGTAGGTGTTGCTAGTTCTATTCTTATGTTTTTTGTGTTTTTATTTTCATGCTTTTGCTCTCTCTCTCTCCCTCCATTTCTAATTTTACTTCTCATGCGATGTATTTCATTTACTTGTAATCACACTTTATTAGTGTTGTAGCAGTAGTTAGCTCTCTTTTTCATGGACTCGTAATCTTCATTCCTAGTTGTAATCCCTTTTTATGCTTAAATAAATTGTGGTTAGCTTTCTCTTTCTCTATTTCTCTCTCTTTAGTTTTCATGCACCTTTATTATCTACCCCTCTCTTTCCCTATTATCATGAATAACTAATCCTCATTTGTACTCGATCATGATGACCTGAGAATGAGTTGATAAAGTTATGATGTTTTAGCTTTCTTTTTCTTCTTAAAGTAATTACCTTCAATTTACTCTTGGTTTTTATTTAGTGGGACTATATCGCTGGTATATAGTTTCCATTTTGGTTTTCAATCTTAGTTAGCCGAGAGGCTCGTAGATTGAATCTATCACCCAAGAGAAAAGAGAGTTGAATGCACCCCTCGAGAGAGGCAGACGTTAAATCTCCTTGATTGGAGTGAAATCCAATACCGGGGCTCACAGCGTAAAGCGAGTTTTAGGCCTCTTATTTGGACAAGAGTTCGGTCAAACCTTTCTAAACTCAGGTGGGCATGACTTCGAGAGAAGAGTGTTCATTCTTTTGGAACCCCCACGGTTAAGGTGTTTTACTTTATTTAGAATTTGTTGTTATTTCATTTTGATTTTCTTATTTCAAAGTGATTCAAGATTGAGTACTTCCCTTTAATCTTTAGCACTAACCTTTTATTTCTGCAAGTAATTTAATTTTATGTTTTAGCTTAGTAATTTAGTTCCTGTTTTTGTTAATTAAATTAATCGAAAAAATAATTTTGATAAAATAATAGCGATCTCATCAAAGTAGAAGTTGTCATTACGCCCCAGGAAAAATATGACCTTGATATTAATATTTAGTATCTGATAGAGACATTGCTGACACGGCCGCCATTGATCCCCGTCTGAGAGAGTTCGTTGATTGGGACGATCGCTGCCGCAAGCTCGAGGATGGGATCGATGTCCGCCTCCATTATATAAAAATATATTTAAATAATTATAATTTTATATTTTTAATAATTTTATTATTTTAGAAATTTTATTTTAACTATTTTTTTAATGTTTTAATATTCATTTCATGTGTAATGATGGGTGCTTATAACCATCATGTGTTGTTTTAATTATTTCATTTCATGTGTTATGATGGGTGCATATAACCATCATTTTTTAAATTTTGAATTTTGAATAAAGGGTTTATTGAGTGGTGTAGGCTATATAGCCATGTTATGAAGGATTGATTAGAGAATGAATAAGAAAAATTAAACCCCAATCTTTAAGTAAGATCCTCCTTCCTATTCTCCTTGGCCGCCCCCCTCTCCCTCTCCCTCCTTGCCATATTTCGGTAACCACTCTCCTTCTCCCCTCTTTGGATGCCGGCCAACTCCCCTTGCCCTCTCTATCTAGGCCATCTCTCTCTCATCCCTTTCCTCTCTTCTTCTCCCTAACCTACAAACCCGAGCCTCCGCAACATCACCCTCAATACTAGCCGGCCACAACCTCCTCCTACAAAACCCGACCACCATCTTCCCCCCCTCCCCCCAAAAACTGAGCCACCATCTCCCTCCACAAAAACACTGACCAACCTCTCCGTAACTTCAACCCAAACAGCACACCTATTATTTTCTTCTCCAACAACACCACCTACAACCTCTTCTCTCTCTTTCCAAATATTTATATTATCATTTAACAAGGCCTCATCTTGTGGATCAAACTCCAGCGTGAAGCGAAGAAGGCGAACAAGTTTTTATCCAACCTGCGTGACTACGGCGGAGCCGTTGAAGGGCGAAACAAGTAAAGAAATCAGAATCATCCATTCCGGTTTGGTAACGAAAAATTTCTACTCTCGTGTGTTTCTATTCCTAAATATTCTTGTGGTGGAAATTCTTGGCGTTGCCTCTAGAAGCGTTTAATAATTATGGTTTTCTTTCGATTGGTTTGTGATTATCTTCACTGATTTAATTTCGAAAAGGTTTGGCAAACCTTCATTTTCTTTTGTTGGGAGAGATCTACCTTTTCTGAATCGTTATTTTTGGTAGATCTCTTTTGGTACAACACCGCTCGTTCGGACCGGGTGGGTCCTTTTAGCCAGAAAGAATATTGGCCTATCGCCTCTATTCGATCCTAATCGGTTTGGTTACCCGTACGCTAGCATATAATTGATAGAATTATTTTACATGGTGCTGCGTAGAACGATTGTGCGTCTATAGGATTTGGATCATTAGAGAGGCAAACGTGTTCGTCCGTAGATATATTCGATGTGAATGTGCAAGCCTGCATCAGTATCCTATTCTATAAATGATAAGGAACACTTGCCTTTATCAGGTATAGAATCAGAGAAAATCATCGACTTCCACAATCCATCTTTTCTTTTCTTTTCTTTGACCCCCCTTCTCCACCTTTGTGATTCTTAGTATCAATGCTCCCAGGATTAAGTGCCTTAAAGAGAGTCTATGTCACGTATGCCAAATGGGTAAGCAAATAATGGCGGCCTTTAAGGATATTGTTGAAAAAGATTCCTCTAGAAGTTTGTACTTACTTCATATGGACTTATTCGGTCCTATACCACTTTACATACAGTTTAGGAGATAAAGTCTATATGTTAGTCATTGTTGATGATTACTCTAATTTTACTTGGGCATTCTTTATAAAACACAAGTCAGACACATTTGAGGCTTTCACTAATTATGTTAGGTAAATTCAGAATGAATTAAACCGCACGATGATAAAATCAGTAATGATCACGGAATAGAATTTGAGTCTGATGCCATGACAGAATTATGTGGAAGTCAAGGTATCTATCATGATTTTTCCTCTCCGCGTAATCCACAAAAAAATGGAGTGGCTGAGAGAAGGAATAGAACCATCATTAAAGCATGTACAACTACGTTGAATGATGCTTCACTACCAGAGTACATCTGGGCTAAAGCAGTCAACATATCTTGTCAAGTGCAAAATAGAGCATTAATCAATAAAAGCCATTGTAAGACTTCCTGTGAACCGTTGAAGGGAAGAAAACCGACTGTGTCCTACTTTAGGATCTTTTGTAGTAAATGCTTCATACTTTACAATGGAAAATATTACCGCATGAAGTTTTGTGAAAAATGTTTTAAAGCTATTATTATAGGGTATAGTAGCCATAGTAAGGCCTATAGAATTTTTAACAAGAAAACCCTGATGGTAGAAGAGTCTATAAATATTGTATTTAATAAGACAAGCATGCTTCATAGAAGCTCGTCTAGTGTTTTTGGTATAGATGCAAGTACCAGGTTAAAGGAACTATGCTTGGAAGAAGTAGTCAATGAAGATGCTCCAAGATCAGTCAAGGTCGTCGATCCAAGTGTGGTGGATGAAGAACGACTAGATGAATTACTACCTCAACCTATAGGAGATGCAATAGATGTGGTAGAACCTGCTGGAGGAAGAAATCTAGTGTTCAGACACTTAAGCGATCACCAGGTTAATCTGATCAGTGGAGTGCCATGCGACGGTGTTAGAACCAGAAGAGGTATTGCTAACAAAGTTCTATATTTTAGTTTTCTTTCTCAGGTAGAGCCAAAGAAGTTTGAAGAAGCAAACAAGGATGCCTCATTGGTTATGGCTATGCAAGAGGAGCTCAACCAGTTTGAAAGATGTAAGGTTTGGTAGTTGGTGCATAGTCCCAAAGGACAGAATGTGATCGATACCAAATGGGTATTCATAAACAAGCTAGACTAAAATAGAGTGATCATAAAGAATAAATCGAGGCTTGTAGCTCAAGGGTACATACAATAAGAAGGGATCGAGTTCAATCAGACCTTTGTTGCAGTGGCCCAACTTAAAGCGATCAAGTTGTTTCTTGCATACTCTACTCACAAAGGATTCAAGGTCTATCAGATGGATGCGAAGTCAGCATTACTCAACAGAGATCTATAAGAGGAAGTATACGTAGCACAACCCCCAAGTTTTTGTCAACTCAACTTTCCCTTATTATGTATATTTTCTTAATAAAGATCTATACGACTTAAAACAAGGTCCCGAGCATGGTAAAAGATGTAACACCCCCATCCATCCCATGGAATATAACAGAAGGTACGACCGGGGCCCCATGCCATATTCCACAGACAGTTAGTGGAGTTACATATTAATTCCAAATTACTATGATATAATATCAAAACCTAATACAGAGCATTCTAGAGGAAACTTTTAAATAAGTTGGAAGGACCCATTCCAAAACATGAAAATAGTAAAAGTAAACACTTCACATTGCCCTCCAAGGGCCAGCATAGCATCAAGGGCCCTAGCCCACTACGTACCAGTTTGCTCACCTGTTCTTGCATAAGAATAATGCCCTGAACGATGGTAAAGCAAGGCAACGGTATGCTAAAGTTGAGCAAATTATAACGACCCTACCCCTTACTCGGGGAGGCGTTGTTCCATCCCTGCAATTCCGAGGCTCCTTCCACGTCACACAAGGTCAGCTCGGGGCTTGGTCCTCGTTGAACATCTACATGAGGGTCCCGATGGGCCATAGTATGCATGGGCTCCGCTGTTGTGTTCTTAGCATTGAGGCGTACGAAGGCCTAGGTGAAGTAGTGTGGATACCTGCCTAGTAGTAGAGATGCTCGCTTTACTATCACCGCCTGGCTACGGTGGCTGACGCCTGAGAGGTTAGCTACCTGCTCGAATAGTGGGAACTATAGTCTATGTCAGCATAGAAATTGCATGGTGTGATCATGGGGGAGTCATTGCATAGCATACATATCATTTCATAATATTGCACAACAAGATCCTCATCGTATAAGTTTGTATGGACACTCTTATGCGATGAGTTACTTTTATGTAACCCGATCCTTAACTTATAAGCTTGTATGAGCATCCTTATAAGTTAAGTTACTTTCCTGCTGTAGATACGTGTACTTGATAGTTTATCATTGTTTATGTAGAACTGCTAGAATAAATGCTATTAATCTTATTGTACCATTACCACCTATTTGTACATGTTTTACTGCTTAAAATACTTGTACACTTGTTCCTTTCTCCGCCCGGTGCCGAGAAGTCGCCGGGGGAGCGGATCTGAAGCCACTAAGTATTTTCGACTAATGGTTGCTACGTCTTCCTTTTTAGGAGGTCACCCCGCAGGTAGAGCAGCCACAGACTTTGCAGCAGGACAACCAGGCAAGGACGACAGGGCCTGTTGTGACGGTGCTGTCGCTACCGTCGGTTATAGATGTGAGTGACGTGAGATTTTAATGTAGCCCGTTTGGGCAATTACTAACTGTACTCGTATATTTGTGGAATTATGTTTTAGGTTCTCTCTTATTTGATGTATTTGGACATATATGCTTAGTGTGGATTTGACTTTTTCTTGCTTATATTATAGTTGGGTTGGCATGTTTATATTGATATTTGTTGTAGCCGGCGGAATAGGCGTCTTGTGATACAGGTTAGCCCGTGCGCTAATGTTATCGCAAGGCGACTGTTCCGAGCATAAGACCCCCCTTCGTGCCGTGTTTTGGGATCCGGGAGGGGTGTCACAACCCGCATTTTCACCGCAAATAAAGCTTATCAGAGTAAGGGAAAATGCGCATCATGATGCCACGTCAGCAGGGGATAACTGCGGACGCTCAGGCAGACACCAACTAAACATGAAGAAAGTTTCTTTTAAAATTATTTTAAGGAAAATCAGTTACGTGCAGAAGTTAGTTGTATCCCTCTTCTTAGTGGCTCATCTAGTCCACGAATTTAAAATATATTATACGCTGCGGAAAAATACTTGATTAGATTAACCCAAACATCCTACATGAGTATAAACGTCCCCAAAGGACAACTCATGCTATGCAGAACTCTAAATTTATTATGGTAGGAAAGATAGCTTTTACGGTCGCTAAAAATAACAGGTTAGAGTTTCAAATTATGCAATGTATGAAGTAATAGTAGTAGATTTTATAGTTGAAAATACCTAACATGCATTACTAGCATAAATCCTCCCAGAGAGCAAGTAAACCACATCCACTTTTAAATAAATGAGCAGCTAGCAAGTATCAACAACTAACAAATCAGTGGGCGCCAACAAGCTGACACGAACCCACGAACAAAAGTATGTCTGAACTATTAAAACAAAAGCAACAACAAACTACCTCGCTATGATGAGGCAACAACCACGGCCAACGCTGCCGCCAGAAATCCAACACCAGCACTGCTAACTGCTACTGCTATGAACCTTAGGCATTCCAAAAACAGAATACCTCAGCAAGAAGGTACAAGTAGAGGCAGGAAAAGTAATAAACCAAAACAGTCAAAGGGTCAACCGGGGTACCAACTCAAGACCAAAAGTACTGAAGTAACGTACAAATGAAAACAGGGCATCAACAGGAAAAGAACTCCTACGTGACTTGTCACGTTCCACAAGGGTGCACCAGACGCACAAGGCTATAAGGTGACTACATACATATTTCTCCAAAAAGAAAATACAAAACCTTAATTAGGCACCTGTGGTCGAGTCTACCCAAAAACACGGCGAGGTGGTCACTCTTGGACACACCACCCAAAAATAACAACGGGCGATGTGGTCACTCTTGGACACACCACCCAAAACAAAACAGATATACAATACGTCTAACTGCGAGGGAGTCTCATACTCTCCACCATACACCGCAGACATCCAAAAACCAGGTAGACTTTCACAGGGCACTAATGAAGGTAACAAACACTGCGGAGGTGAAATCATCCACTAACTCCCGCATTCAAGAAACCCAAAGAAACCACAACACAAATATCTCGAGATTTGGCTCGACAGATTCTATTTGACATTACTAGATTCGAGACGCGGTTGATCAACCCTTACGGACGATTTACAATCTTAGATAAACTCTAATACGTTCGATAACGATAAATAAGCCAATTAACTCCAACACTAAACACATTCTATCAAACCAATATAAAGTTACCATATTCAGTTAGCGAAATAAGAATTAGAAGTTTTCAAGTGATTGAAAAAAATTAGACATAACTATAACTTGGAAAGAAAATCAAGGAACAAAACTCACTCGTTACCATCGAATCGGACAAGGAGAAACGAGGGAAACCACCACTTGCCTTGGTTTTACCGGAAAAGTCCGTCGAATCACTCCACGTCTTAGATCGGGGCAAAAGGATACGGGAGAAGTTGAAATCTAGACAAAAATGGCCAAAATATAGGTTAGGGCCGAAAAACACTAACGCGAAATCTCAAGAAACGGGAAAGAAATTACCACGAGGGCGTAGCTCTCGGCGAGAGCTTTCCGGATTTATGCTCGGATGAAGATTTTGAGCACCGGAGCACCGTCGGCGGCCACCGGAAGGTTCACGAAATATTTACTCTCACGCTCATGCCGCTCTAGTTCGGGAGACAAGTATTGGAGAAGAAGAAGGAATTTTATTTTCTTTCTAATAACCTAAGTATAAATATGTATATATATATACATATATATATATATATATGTATATATATATATACATATATATATATATAAAGATATATAAATATATTTATAAATATATATGTTTATAAAAAATTCTGTCTAAAAACGAGCTATATATGCGCGGGTGCGCGGAAGACAAAAATAGGTATTTAGGATGGCTTCAAATCGAAAAGTGTCCAACATGAAAGTTGTGGATCTCGTCGAGACGAACAAATTTTATGTTAACTATTTTTCCAAACGACATCGTTTTGACTCTTAAAAAGGCTCCCGAATGAAAAATGCAGTGGCCTACATGAGAACAAGCTTATGAGTACTCGAGAGGTAGAACGGCTACTCGAGTAGTTCAAAATGACTACTCGAGTAGTTCAGAAAGGCTACTCGAGTAGTTCAAAATGATTACTCGGGTAACTAGAGAAACACTCGAGTAGGTCAGAAATTTTACACGAGTTAGAGGGAAAAGTACTCGTGTCGATCTAGAACAGCACTCGAGTAAGAACCAAATTTACTCGAGTAGGCGAAAGAGAATTACTCGAGTGGGTGAAAAAAGTTTGCTCGAGTATGCACAGAAGTCACTCGTGTATAAGAAAAGTTTCACTCGAGTAGGACAAAATCACTCGTGTATAATCAGAAGATCACTCGAGTAAGAATCAAATTCACTCGGTAGAAATTAGAAATTGCAAAATCTGAAAATTCTTACACATATACCCAAGAAATCAAACTATATGAATGAATAGTGTTTTTCATTTTTGAATAGCACTTTAATATTAAAATATTCATATTTTATATATTTTGAATAAGGAAACTACGAGATCAAAACGGAGGCCCCAACGCGCACTGAATTAAACGAAACTCGCACCGTAGGCAAATACTGACGCTACGAACACAACGACGAAGTCAAAACCAGAATCCGACGAGCCATTCCCGAGATATTAATCTTCGAATTATACAGTGAACATAAACAAATCCAAAATTTCAGTCGCGCGCCGAGACTCCAAAAATGTTCGGATTGCGACGAAACTTGACGAGCAAGTCCAAAATTACTTAACTTAAATTCCAAATGCAAAATCTTCCCATTATAATAAGAATTTGGCCTACTCGACCGCACAGACGCGAAAATGCCTTAACGACATTGTGCCGTCAACTCGACGTTAAAGGTAACGCTACGACGTCATAAATCTGACGTTGCCCAAACAAATAAAATCATCGAAAAAAATCGGGGGCGTTACCGTCACTCCCCCTAAAAGAAGTTTCGTCCCGAAACTTATCACAAATCCAAAACCAAACCAAAATTGATAAAACCATACATAACTGAAAACATAGCAACATGCCCGAAACTAAGAGAAGAGGTGCGGATGAGATTCTCTCATGGCTGATTCCAATTCCCACATCGCGCTCTCGACGTCTTGATTTCTCCAAAGAATCTTGACCATAGGGATGGTCTTTCTCCGCAACATCCGCTCTTGAAAATCCAGAACACGAACATGTTCTTCCACATAAGTAAGGTTGGGATGAATCTGGGGTATCGAGTCGAGGACTTGACGATCACTACGAACACAATTCCGCAACTGGCTCACATGGAACACATCATGGACACCAGGGAAGGTCGCAGGCAATTCCAACCTATAAACCGACACTCTGATGCGCTCAAGAATCTGGAAAGGTCTCACATATCGGGGGTCTAACTTGTGATTCCTTCCAAACCTTTTAACACCAAACATCGGAGAAACCTTCAGAAAAACCAAGTCTCCAACCGCAAACTCCAGATCGACCCTTCGTAGGTTAGCATGCTTCTCATAGCGCTCTTGAGGCACACGAAGCTTTTCCCGAATGTGGATCACAGCACAATTCATCTCTTCAAGGGCTTCCGGACCTAACAACGGTCTCTCACCAACTTCAGCCCAAAACAATGGAGTTCTACAACGCCTCCCATACACAAACGGAGCCATCTGCAGACTCTCTTGATAACTGTTATTGTAAGCTAACTCCATGAGTCTGAGATGCTCATCCCAAGCACCACCATGATCCAAAATATAACACCTGATCATATCTTCTACGATTTGATTTACTCTTTCCGTCTGACCATTAGTCTGCGGATGATAGGCGGTGGAATACCTTAAATCGGTACCCAACCCCTGCTGTAAACTTTTCCAAAAACGAGACGTAAATCTAGAGTCCCGATCTGATACGATGCTAATAGGCACAACATGCAACCTGATGACCTCTTCAAGATATAGCTCAGCTATCTTATTCATCGAGTACCCAATCTTAAATGGAACAAAGTGAGCACACTTTGTCAATCTATCGACTATCACCCAAACAGAGTCATGCCCACGGGGAGATTTTGGGAGACCGGTGATAAAATCCATTGAAATACTTTCCCATTTCCAACTTGGAACGTCAAGCGGTGTCAATTTACCACCAGGCCTTCTATGATAAGCTTTAACACGCTGACAAGTAAAACATTCCGATACAAACCTGGCGATGTCATTCTTCATCCCTGACCACCAAACAATTTGCTTTAGATCTTTATACATCTTAGTGGAGACAGGGTGGTAGGCTACACTGGAACCAAGAGCTTCAGCACAGATCTTAGCTCGAATATCGCCATAAGCGGGGACGCAAAATCTACCTCGATACTTCAAGGTGTCCAACTCGTCCACAGAGAAATCAGGTAGGTCTCCCTTCACCGTTCTATTCCGGAGATGTAATAAATCCGGATCATCCTTTTGATGTGCTCGAGTAAGGGAAATCCAAGAGGGTTCTTCTGCTTCTAGACTTGTAGGCACAGTACAACTCCCAACTTCAATATCCATCAACAAAAATTCTTCTACCAAGAACTGTACTGAAAGATTAAAAATTTTGGCGGTCTTCCTACTCAAGGCATCCACTACTACATTAGCCTTTCCTGGATGATAAAGAATTTCCACTTCATAATCCGCCGCATATTCTAACCACTGACGCTGGCGCAAATTTAGTTCTTTCTGAGTGAAGACGTACTTCAAACTCTTATGGTCTGTATAGATCTTGCACATCGCGTCATATAATAAGTGTCTCCAAAGCTTCAGTGCATAAATTACGGCAGCAAACTCCAAATCATGCGTCGGATAGTTTCTCTCGTGGATCTTTAGTTGCCTCGATCCATACGCGATCGCCTTGCCATCTTGCATTAAAACACAACCAAGTGCGATGTATGACACATCGACATACACAGCATACTCAACTCCTTCAGTAGGTAAGGTTAAAATCGGAGCAATACATAATCTCTTCTTCAGCTCTTGGAAATCCTCCTCACATTTATCACTCCAAATGAAAGCAGTATTTTTCTGAGTAAGTCTAGTTAGAGGAGCAGACAACACCGAAAATCCTTCCACGAATCTTCTATAATAGCCAGCTAGGCCTAAGAAACTCCTAATCTCCTTCGGCGTAGAAGGTCTCTCTCACTCCATTACCGCAGAAATCTTAGTCGGGTCCGCAGAAATCTTAGTCGGGTCCATAGAAATACCATCCTTGCTTACCACATGACCCAGAAAGGACACCTGAGGTAACCAAAACTCAGACTTGCTCAACTTCGCATATAACTTATGCTCCCTCAGGGTCGACAAAACCAGACGCAAATGCTGAGTATGCTCCTCAACATTGCGAGAATACACCAAGACATCATCTATGAACACAATAACAAATCGGTCCAAGAAATCCTTAAACACTCGATTCATCAAATGCATGAAAGCAGAGGGTGCATTGGTTAAACCAAAAGACATCACCAAAGACTCATAATGTCCATGCCGAGAACGGAAAGCGGTTCGGGGAATATCTACCTCTCGAATCCTCAACTGGTGGTAGCCTGAGCGAAGATCGATCTTTGAAAATACCGAGCTACCATACAATTGATCGAACAAATCATCAATCCTTGGCAGGGGATATCTATTCTTAATTGTTA
This sequence comes from Platanthera guangdongensis, assembly GCA_039583875.1. Lineage (NCBI taxonomy): Eukaryota > Viridiplantae > Streptophyta > Magnoliopsida > Asparagales > Orchidaceae > Platanthera > Platanthera guangdongensis. Next base: position 74,357,686 of record CM077157.1, read on the forward strand.
CCTTGTTCAATTCCTTATAATCGATGCAAAGTCTCATCGATCCTTCTTTCTTCTTGACGAACAAAATAGGAGCACCCCATGGAGAAGTACTTGGCCTAATAAAACCACATCTGAGCAATTCATCGAGCTGAGTACGCAACTCATCCAACTCACGCGGAGCCATACGGTACGGTGCTTTAGCAATGGGACGAGTACCTGGTTCGAGGTCTATCACAAACTCTATCTCCCTATCAGGAGGAAGTCCTGGAAGACTATCAGGAAAGACATCTGGAAACTCTCGCACCACCAAGACATCCTCAAGACGTGGCATAACAAAAGCTATTTCCAGAGTAGAAATAGAAACCAAAAACGCCTCGCAACCAGACTGTATAGCAAGATAAGCACGTACCGCAGAAATGAAAGGAGAAACTCTGTCCTGAAATCCATAGACGCTCATAGGTTGTCCGTCATCCATTCTGAAATCCAATCGCTTTGCCTTGCACTAGATGACCGCATCATATTTGGACAGCCAGTCCATGCCCAGAATCACGTCAAAATCAGACAGATCCAAAATCATCAGATCCGCATAAGCCAGAAAATTCCCAAGATAAATAGGGCATCTCAGAACTCCTTAGTTAGATATCACCGAATCACCGGAAGGGAGATTGACATTGAAGGAGCCTCCTAATTGGTCCACACTCAGACGGTGCTTATCGACAAATCTCCTGGCCACAAAGTAATGGGTGGCACCCGAATCAAAAAGAACGCGCGCCCACCTATTCCGCATCTTAAACTCCCCTAAAACCGTAACATACATAACTAAATGAACAACAACTAGGGCAATGAAGATAACTAACAAGGATAAAATTAAACTGAGGCTAACTTGATACCACATGCGTAGAGATTTAGGCTTCCTCGCTGGTCATCATGTTCAGCTTTCCTTTTCCTTTATCCAGGCTTAGTGGCGGTGGCAGAGCTCGAAGTGGGGCAGGATGCAGTAGGGACTGAGCCTGGGGGCACGAAGACTTCTGGTCTCCCTTCTGCCCAACACTGGAAGCAAATCCTTTCTTTCATCCAGTAGCGAGTCACATCATGACCCTTCCTTGCACATAACGAGCACACAAGCTCTCCCTTAGGTGCACCTTGGATGGCATGCACCTGCTGCTACTTCAGGGTGGAATTCCTCTTGAAGCACCTTTCATAGGGGTGGCTAGGACGACCACAGAAGCTACACACTTCCTTACTTTTCTTCTTCGAAGAAGGGCCAGATGCCCTGGAGCTACCATCCTCAACGCCTTTTCTTTTCTCCTTCCTTGCCGCAGTACCGCGATTCTTGGCATTTTCAATCGCCTCCACTTTTAAAGCGGCTTCCACTGCTTCAGCATAACATTCAGCTTGGTAAGCGCATGCCAACTGCTGGACATCACTTCTTAGTCCTCCCAAGAAACGCTTCACTCTAACATCCTCCAAAGCTACCAAATCGGGGGCAAATCTGCTCAACTTGCTAAACTCAATCTCGTACTCGCTCACAGTGAGCTGTCTCTGCTTCAGATGTAGGAAGTTATTCATCAGGCGGTCTTGCTCGACCGAGGGTAGAAACTTCTTCAACAACATCTTCTTAAAAGATTCCCAAGTATAGCCTTCCTTCAGGCTCTCTCTTTCCCGAATCCACCAACTCTTTGCCAGACCTTTCAACTGATAGACTGCAATCATCACCTTCAGGGCTTCTAGAATTCCAGAATACGAAAACATCTCCTCGATGGAGATGATCCAGTCATCTATAACCACAAAGTCAGCACTCCCGTCGAAGGTGGGAGGTCCCAACTGCTGAAAGTGCGATATGAAATTCATTTTTGGTGGTATCGCCCTCGGGGGTATCAGAGGAGCAGGGGTATTGGGCACGGCTTGGCACGAGGCGGGCTCTTGCGCTGAAGGTTGCTGCGCGGGAGCGGCAGACAACAAAGACTCAATCTGCGATTGCATCGCGACCAATTATCTTGATAGAGCCTCATTGCTCTGACGCAGACTCTCGATAATCGCGTCACTTTGCGCACCTGATGACTCACCCTCCGACTGGGGAGTCGAGCTCGTCGCAGGACGCTTTGGCGGCATTCTAAAAAGCAAACGAACAACTCATCAAAGTCCTGGCTTACGACATAGCCACACAACTAGTTCAGACCATACTTAAAAGGCACTTGCTTACGCTGCAACTTGCTCTGGGATTTTATAATGATGTTATGTCCTACTTAGGATGATATCCTCTCATCTTATTGACTCTTGTTCCTATGACATGAATGCATGTATTATTATTTTTTTGATTTAAAACCATGTGTGTACATATGTCATCTCGCACATCTTTAGCTTGGCACGTTGTGCTTATGCAATGTTATCCTATGCATGATTGTGCTATGCATTCTAAAAAGGCCCTAATGCATGTCCTGAGCGGCGTACGCATGAAAATGTTATGCATCTCATACTACATAACATTCTCATGCAACGAAAAAGAAACGTGCTAGTCGCATTCATGTGGTGAGGTTATGTATCCCATACTACATAACTCTCACATGTTGCCCCTATGGTGGATCCATATACAGACACATATTATGCATCACATACTACATAATATACCCCGTATACTTCATGTTATGCTATGAGTGTAGTGTTCGTGCTTCAGCCAAGATGTGCTGATGACATATCGGTACGTGTATGATATGATGCTAAACACCTAATACCAACAAGGAAAGGTTGCCCAACAAATTGTCAAGCAACCTCCCTCTGATACCAACTGTCACAACCCGCATTTTCACCGCAAATAAAGCTTATCAGAGTAAGGGAAAATGCGCGTCATGATGCCATATCAGTAGGGGATAACTGCGGGCGCTCAGGCAGACACCAACTAAACATGAAGAAAGGTTCTTTTAAAGTTATTTTTAAGGAAAATCAGTTACGTGCAGAAGTTAGCCGTATCCCTCGACTCAGTGGCTCATCTAGTCCACGAATTTAAAATATATTATACGCTACGGAAAAATACTTGATTAGATTAACTCAAACATCCTACATGAGTATAAAAGTCCCCAAAGCACAACTCATGTTATGCAGAACTCTAAATTTATTATGGTAGGAAAGATAGCTTTTACGGTCGCTAAAAATAACATGTTAGAGCTTCAAATTATGCAATGTATGAAGTAATAGTAGTAGATTTTATAGTTGAAAATACCTAACATGTATTCCTAGCATAAATCCTCTCAGAGAGCAAGTAAACCACATCCACTTTTAAATAAATGAGCAGCTAGCAAGTATCAACAACTAACAAATCAGTGGGCGCCAACAAGCTGACACGATTCCACGAACAAAAGTATGTCTGAACTAGTAAAACAAAACCAACAACAAACTACCTCATTATGACGAGGCAACAACCACGGCCAACGCTGCCGCCAGAAATCCAACACCAGCACTGATTACTGCTACTGCTCTGAACCTGAGACATTCCAAAAACAGAATACCTCAGCAAGAAGGTACAAGTAGAGGCAGGAAAAGTAATAAACCAAAATAGTCAAGGGGTCAACCGGGGTACCAACCCAAGACCAAAAGTACTGAAGTAACGTACAAAAGAAAACATGGCATCAACAGGAAAAGAACTCCTACATGATTTGTCACGTTCCACAAGGATGCACCAGACGCACAAGGCTATATGGTGACTACATACATATTTCTCCAGAAAGAAAATACAAAACCTTCATTGAAGGAAAAATACAAAATCTTCATTAGGCACATGTGGTCGAGTCTACCCAAAAACACGGCGAGGTGGTCACTCTTGGACACACCACCCAAAAACAACAACGGGTGTGGTGGTCACTCTTGGACACACCACCCAAAACAAAACAGATATACAATCCGTTTAACTACGAGGGAGTCTCATACTATCCACCATACACCGCATACATCCAAAAACCAGGTAGACTTCCACAGGGCACTAATGAAGGTAATAAACACTGCAGAGGTGGAATCGTTCACTAACTCCCGCATTCAAGAAACCCAAAGAAACCACAACACAAATATCTCGAGATTTGGCTCGACAGATTCTATTTGACATTACTAGATTCAAGACGCGGTTGATCAACCCTTACAGACGATTTACAATCATAGATAAATTCTAATACGTTCGATAACGATTAATAAGCCAATTAACAGCAACACTAAACATATTCTATCAAACCAATATGAAGTTACCAGATTCAGTTAGCGAAACAAAAATTAGAAGTTTTCAAGTGATCGAAAAAAATTAGACATAGCTATAACTTGGAAAGAAAATCAAGGAACAAAACCCACTCGTTACCATCGAATCGGACAAGGAGAAACGAGGGAAACCACCACTTGCCTTGGTTTTACTGAAAAAGTCCGCCGAATCACTCCACGTCTTAGATCGGGACAAAAGGATGCGGGAGAAGTTGAAATCTAGACAAAAATGGTCAAAATAGAGGTTAGGGCCGAAAAAATCTAACGAGAAATCTCAAAAATGGGAAAGAAATTACCACGAGGGCGTAGCTCTCGGCGAGAGCGTTCCGGATCTATGCTCGGATGAAGATTTCGAGCAACAGAGCACCGTCGGCGGCCACCGAAAGTTTCACAAAATATTTACTCTCACGCTCACGCCGCTCTGGTTCGGGAGACAAGAATTGGAGAAGAAAGAATTTTCTTTTCTTTCTAATAACCTAAGTATAAATATGTATATATATATACATATATATATATATATATATATATATATATATATATATATATATATATATATATAAAGATATATAAATATATTTATAAATATATATGTTTATAAAAAATTCTGTCTAAAAAACGAGCTATATATGCGCGGGTGCGCGGAAGACGAATATAAGGGTTTAAGATGGCTTCAAATCGAAAAGTGCCCAACATGAAAGTTGTGGACCTCGTCGAGACGAACAAATTTCATGTTAACCAGTTTTCCAAACGACATCTTTTTGGACCTTAAAACGTCTCCCGAATGAAAAATGCAGTGGCCTACACGAGAAGAAGCTTATGGGTACTCGAGAGGTAGAACGGCTACTCGAGTAGTTCAAAATGACTACTCGTGTAGTTCAGAAAGGCTACTCGAGTAGTTCAAAATGAGTACTCGAGTAACTAGAGAAACACTCGAGTAGGTCAGAAATTTTACACGAGTTAGAAGGAAAAGTACTCGTGTAGATCTAGAACAGCACTCGAGTAAGAACCAAATTTACTGGAGTAGGCGAAACAGAATTACTCGAGTAGGTGAAAAACATTTACTCGAGTAAGCACAGAAGTCACTCGTGTATAAGAAAAGTTTCACTCGAGGAGGACAAAATCACTCGTGTATAATCAGAAGATCACTCGAGTAAGAATCAAATTGAATCAAATTCACTCGAGTAGGTAGAAATCAGAAATTGCAAAATCTGAAAATTCTTTACACATATACCCAAGAAATCAAACTATATGAATGAATAGTGTTTTTCATTTTTGAATAGTACTTTAATATTAAAATATTCATATTTTATATATTTTGAACAAGCAAAGTACGAGATCAAAACGGAGGCCCCAACGCGCACCGAATTAAACGAAACTCGCACCGTAGGCAAACACTGACGCTACGAACACAACGGCGAAGTCAAAACCAGAATCCGACGATCCATTCCTGAGATATTAATCTTCGAAGTATACGGCGAACATAAACAAATTCAAAACTTCAGTCGCGCGCCGAGACTCCAAAAATGCTCGGATTGCGACGAAACTTGACGAGCAAGTCTAAAATTACTTAACTTAAATTTCAAATGCAAAATCTTCCCATTATAACAAGAATTCGGCCTACTCGACCGCACAGACGCGAAAATGCCTTAACGACATTGTGCCGTCAACTCGACGTTAAAGGTAACGCCACGACGTCATAAATCTGACGTTGCCCAAACAAATAAAATCATCGAAAAAAATCGGGAGCGTTACAGGGGGGGGGGGGTCTTACACTATATCTGAAAATCATTCTCTCGATGCGGTGGTAGTCCTGACAACTTCTCCGAAAACACATCTGTAAAATCTCATACCATCGAAATGCTAAACATTGGGTCCTTGGTCTCGGCCATCTCGAACAACACCTGATAGACCTCGTCCCCCTACAGGTGGGCCTTAACGGCCAGAATAGAAGAAAGTAGATGGCAGGAGACCAGAATAGTACCTTCCAAGGTCGCATAAGTGTTGTCGTATCTGAGTACGAACTTCCTCGTCGGGCAATCAATCCGAGTGTTGTTCTATGCGAGCCACGACATTCCCAGAACAAGATCGAAATTTGGCAAGCTTAAGACCATCGTCGGAGCTTCGACGGTTAGCCCATCAATGGTCATCCTTAGATGGCATTTTTTTGTAGATCGGACCTCCATCCCATCGGGGAGAGGCACCCTCCTAGTGACTCCTTCTTAATATTTGATGCCATCCAGGTCCTTGATAAATTCCTCTGAGACGAAGTTGTGTGATACCCCGTGTCGAATAGGGTATGGGCAGGCTTGTCGTATACCATCACTACCCCTGCTATCAATTTCTCTGGGTTTCGGGGCTAAGCCAGATCCAAGGCATACACCTGCCCTTTATCCTGTCTGTGGTCACCGCCCTAGAAACCATGACCTAGACCACATCTTCTACTACCAAATAGCCAAGCAGGTGGGGCATCCTATAAAGTTGGTGGTGGAGCTTCCCTCATGGGACAGTTCCTCCGATGGTGTCCCAGCTGCTTGCACCGATAGCACGTTGGTTCCTCCTTCACTAGCCTCAGCATCTCCCACATTTGTAAGGGCCGGGGATCGAGCACCACCAGGTTCCTCTACTCCTACCATTCATCCTGGAGGGGCTGATCCCTATTCCTCCTTTCTCCAATGACACGACATCTCTGCTGGTCTACCCTGCCACCGGTCATGGCATTATTCGTCAATCTTTTCCTGCCCCAAATTGTGAGCTGGACTGCCTCCAGCTTCTTGTCCATCTCTGTAACGACCCCAGGCCCGAGCTCAGAGGCCCATGGGCTTGTCTCGTTCTGGACATCGCTACCGGGCTGCAGCCCAAGCACCCCAAAGCCTCTCTGCGTCTGTTTCTCGGCCGCGGTGCTTTGTTGAGGCCAGCTCTCGAACCCGCAACATCCTTGATAAGGAGCCTTCTGACCACTCCTCATCACCAACTGAGCTGCCCATGGGCCTCTGAGCTCGGGCCTGGGGTCGTTACATAAAAGTGCACTTTTTATGTAACGACCCCAGGCCCGAGCTCAGAGCCCATGGGCTTATCTCGTTCTTGACATCGCTACCGGGCTGCAACCCAAGCACCCCAAAGCCTCTCCGCGCCTGTTTCTCTACTGTGGTGTATTGTTGAGGCCAGGTCTTGAACCCGCAACCCCCGTGATAGGCAACCTTCAACAGTTCCTATCACCAACTGAGCTGCACTTTTTATGTAACGACCCCAGGCCCGAGCTCAGAGGCCCATGGGCTTGTCTCGTTCTAGACATCGCTACCGGGCTGCAGCCCAAGCACCCCAAAGCCTCTCCGCGCCTGTTTCTCAGCCGCGGTGCATTATTGAGGCCAGGTCTCGAACCCGCAACTTCCTTGATAAGGAGTCTTCTAACCACTCCTCATCCCCAACTGAGCTGGTTGCGGGTTCGAGACCTGGCCTCAACAATGCATTGCGGCCGAGAAACAAGCGCGGAGAGCCTTTGGGGTGCTTGGGTTGCAGCCCGGTAGCGATGTCCAGAACGAGACAAGCCCATGGGCCTCTGAGCTCGGGCCTGGGGTCCTTACAATCTCTGAGATCATGTCCAAGCTCCCATCAGAAATAAAAAGGAGGGCCAGCCGCATGTCATCGTGAAGGCCCTTATAGAATATCTTCGCGTAGCCCGCATCGTCCGACTTGTATGAGTCCGCAAAGCGGGCTGAATGTGTGAACTCCCTGTAATACTCTAATATTGTCCTGCTACCCTCCCACAACTGCAGGAATCTGTCCTCCAACTCGTCCCTTGCCAACTATGGTACAAAATGCTCCATCAGCGCTGTCCTAAACTCATCCTAAGAAATGTCTGCATACTCCATCCTCATAATGGTAGCGTGCAATAGTGACTTCCATAATCTCTTCGTATGGGACTCTAAGCAAAAGACTGCTAATGCCAATGCCTCCTCCATCGGGCATCGAATCACGACCAACATCTTGTAAATGATATCTAGTCACTCCTCTATACGATCTACTGACTCCATCCTAAGGTAGGATGGTGGAGAACGACCTAGAAATACGCTCATCTAGTTTGCCCCGCGGTTTGGCTGAGGAGCCGAAGCATGGTGAGTCCTGAATGCCTCCAAGATGGCCATCATGTCTGTCCCATCTCATTTTGCTGAAACAGAGTAAGAGCCGGTGGAGGTGGAGCAACATTATAAGCCTGAGGTACACCCTGTCGAGGGGTAGGGTTTGTCGCAGTCTACATAAGGAAAAGCCAATTGTCAGGAAGTTTACCCATAAATTAGCTGAAAAGTGGACTACTGCATGTGATTTCATATATGGGCACACCATTGCTTTAGCTGCTAGTTTGTCCTCAGACTAAGCTTGTGCGGGGTGTCCCAGGGTTTTTGTGGACTTCTTTTCCTCGGATCGAGGTTTGCCTTTAATAATACCTCAACTGTATTTCTTTTTGCCTTCGAGGTCTTATGCCCAGAATCGTCGTTTGGCGGTGACGCCAACACTAGGGAAGGTCGCCACTACAAAATGTCGATCTTGATGGCATTAACGATCAGCAAAGAAGTAGAAGTATATAGTTAGAACAATTAAGTCTAAGTCCACAAATCACATGTAATATATGAAAGAGAATCACAATACAGTCCACAGAGTAATAGAACGAAAACGGAAGCTGTAAATCAATAGAGATAAATGGTCTCTTGCTCATTACATCATCTCCTCACTACAACACTCTCGCTAAATAAAAATATACTAATCACTCACGGATACTGAAGCTGGTGCTCCTGTGCTAGACTAGCCCACCTCCATGTTCACCGTACTATGCTCGTGTTGCATCTGCTGATGCCCCCTATCTCCAATCCAGAGCTCCTAAAATGTTTGGTCCACCGACTGTTAGTCAAAATACTAAGCCAACTATCGTCCCCGCCTCCCCCCGCGACTCCTATGCACCGTGCAGGAAGAAGGAGAGGGAAGATATTGAGGTGGAGAGTGAACAAGAGCAGGTGACGACAGACCTATCTTAACAGTTATATAATCACAAGCACATTGTAACAAAATCTATGATAGCATTTCTGTAGGAATAGATTAGTACAGACAAGTAAGTAGAGAGAATTATAGAAAAATAAAGTGATAGGAGAGCACAGTGAAAATAACCTTAACGTATAAGCATGCCCACACAAGCTTGTAATGTTAAGTGATCGTTTGACAGGGCCTAACGTATAAAAAGTCACATACCAATTTATACATTAGGGGTAAGGGTTGAAATGTGATGATGACATGATATGTTATGCTTTGTGGGGTTATTGTTATATTCATACAAGTGCAACACACACACACACCCACACACACACACACACACACACACGTGCGCGACTCTATGGGCACAGACCTTTAGTTCCCCCATTTGGTGTTAGCTAAACTCCCAAGTACATGTCATCATGGAAAACAGAGGTAGTGTGTTGGGCCACCCCACCTCTATGTCGACATTGACACGACCTAACCTAGACCTTCGCACGACACAACGTGAAGAACACACTGTGGAGCCTCTACGTACTCTGCTGGCAAATCAACAAGTCTTTTCCTTGGCTAAGTGTAAACCACACCCGTCGAGTCATTGTATTGACATCGGTGTGAATGACAGTCAAATACCGAATACCCACCACCTTATACACATACAACCATGAATTCTAAAGCCATCGGCTCCTCGGAGTAACCTGTCCATTACAAATACCTTCCGAGCCTTCGGCTTTCCGGGCTAACTTGCCCATTTACACAACCACCGAGCCTACCGGTCGGGTAACCAAACCAAGCAAGTCTCCTGAGCCATCAGGGTGAGTGAAATAGAAGTACTAGTATTTACTAGTTGCTCTTTAATCATTTTAGTCTTATGGTTTAAGGTTAACTTTGGACTGACCAGGGCATTCCCTGTGAAGGGCTATCGAGGGCACTAGGAAATACGATGAGTTGAAGCCCAAAGCTCTGTTTCTTAAGGTACTTATTATTGTCGGTATATACCCATGTCCGAACTCTCCTGATCTTACACTTGAACTAAACCTAAGTCTATATACATATAGACTTCGTCCAAGGGAAAGACGATCCATCGTCAATCCCGAGAACAACCCTCCATCCTATTCAACCAGACTATCACAACTTGACTCCTACTTATGGCCACTTTCTTATCCAAGTAGAGCAAAAATACCAACTACCTCACCTTCCCCTTCCAAGCTTATATGTTATCTTATTTATACATCTTTACTATGTGCAGACCTATTGAGCTATATGATGTGCATGAATAATGACCCCCTCCAAATATTCATCCAAATGACCTATGATTATTATTGGAGGTCTAACATGACATTTTAAAGATAAATCCATAATATAATATTTTTCCTAATTAATTTGGTATTTATTTAATTTTCTACAAAATCAGGCCAACTTTGCTTTTGAACACCAAGTACAATTTTCTTACATGGAATGACCATAAAAAACTTATGACAAGAGTATATCATCAAAATAACTGTAATTTCTGAATTTAAAAATTTTCTAAAAATGTTGTAACCCCCAATCTAATTATCGACTAAATAACCACAATGATATGACAAAACATGAAATAATATAACTAATCATCAAAAATTTATAGAAAAACAATCAAATGTCAAGAGTGACCATAAAACTCTACTCACGAAAAATCATAATTTTCTAAGCATGTTTGTTCACCCAAATAAATCAGTTAATATATTCTATTAAAATGCACTTTATGAAGCATCCTATACAAAAATGATTCCAATACTTTTATAAAAATTCACAAAGCATGATGAAGCCTTAAGATGCCCTCAAATCAAAGTTCATGACTTTTTCGTGAAAAATTAATTCATAATAAATTCTATGATAAATAGGGTAGATACTAGGTTTGTGAATGAAAGACAAAAAATAATACGCCAAAATTCATAACAAAATTACCAGTGATTAATGACCACAATTTAAGTTCACTGCATAAATTTTATGGACATCCAAGATCATATAACTAGGTAATAAAATCAGTTGTTAAAGTGCTCTACTTGTTCCTAAACTATTTTAGGGGCGATGAAAGTTCCTTAAGGTCCTAAAATCACTCAATATGGCTTAATTCCACCATAGAAACTCTCCTACCAAGTTTCAAAACATTCCAAGGACATATGGTCCCATGTCCCTCATTGAGCTCAAAACTCAACCCTAGGGTTCACACTAGGGTTCTTTGGCATTCCAACCCTAAACCTCCCAAAATCTCTTATGAGTGTATTTTATATGACATTAAGTCAGTGACCATGGATTCATCCCTTTTGGGTAAGGATTGGCCACACAACCCCATTAAACAACATTTGCCCTAGTTTCCCTCTTAGGGACAAAGCTTTGATCATATAACAGCCTACTCAAATCAAAGCCAAATGGCCTGAGATTTTTACCAGTGACCTATCATTACCCTAAGGGTCATCCACCTAAATGTTGGGAATTATGAGGTCATTAGACACTCTAATTAACTCATACATGAATTATTAAATATTTACAAAAACCTTGGTTAAATATTTTCCAAAAATTATCATTTTTGTATATGTCAGCGATCCATATATGAGTGACCCCCAGTCCAAATCTCAAGTCATTTGGATAGATAGATTGATGGAGGCACTCAATTTAGTGTCTGGCTAACCTTATGTATAGACTGCACTATTTTGAGTATTGTGATCAGACCATAGACTCAAATGGGTTGAAATTTTTTTTATAATAAAGTTGACCTCAAGAGATACAACTTTCATGTTGGCCATATTTCTGTACAGGAAAATAAGTATTTTTAATAATTAAAACCATCCACTACATAAAATGTGACAGTAATCTAATAAATATAAATTAATGAATTAAATTGCGGACGAATCTCAAAGCACCAAACTGACGAAATCCCTCCGTCTTCTCCATCGCGCCAACAGCCTAGTTGGCCCTGTCCCGGGCCGACTTTTCCCATTATTTCCCGGCCACCCATCCACCTCCCTGGATGGTCGTCGCCACCACCACCTTCGTTGAGGTGGTGGCTATCGTTGGGAGACTACACGACCGCCGGAGAGGTGGTTTCCAGCAAACCAGCATTTTCAATTTTTCAAGGAAAATTCTTCAAATCTCCTCACTGGATCGGTTTCAATTGAGCCTGATATCTCTCCTAGTCGATCTAAGATGCTAACATATAGGGGGAGGGGGAGAAGTCGACCTTCTGTGGTGGTTGAAGCCTTGTTGATCGCCGTGTCACCATTGGCGGTGGTGGAGGTGCTTGTTGCTCTACAACCATAGTGCCAAAAGTCTCGAAATCTTCATGGGAAGTGTGAAAATGATTTCTCTAGGTCTGGGGGAGCTTTTAAAAGGACCAAATGGGGGAGGGGAGGGGTCAAAGCTTCAATGGCCATTAATGGACATGGGGGAGGGGAATCAGCCTCCTAAAATTCCCCTCAACAGCCACTTTTATGGTCTGGAAACACCCCTGGACTTCTCCTAACTGACTAGAGGAGGTGAATCCAGCCACTAGGATTGAATGGAGAGGCCGTTGGCCTCCCTTGGCCATGAATTGCCTCTCTTCCTCTTTTTTCTCTCTCCTCCATTAAAGGGAAACTTGGTTTCTCTCTCCTAGTCACCCACTGCAGAAATTGAGTGGTGTTTTGGGTAAATATCAGCCTTCTAAAGCTACTGGGCCTCTATAATTACTCTTATCCCAAGTGGATTGGGCTAGGTTAGGTCAACTTGAGTTAATTTAACCCATTTTAGGGTTGAGTTAACTTTGGTCAAATTAACTTTTTTGGTTGACCCCAATGGGTCCCTAGTGACCCGTTGGCCTCCCCTAAGGTCTAGGGAGACTTGGGTTGTGTTGGTTTGGCACCTTGGTTGTCACTTGACCCTTATTAGGGTACTTTGACCATTTTTGGTTTTAGGTTGACTTCGGTCAACTTGACCTCTTTGGTTGACCCAAATGGGTCCTTGGTGACCCAATGAACCCCCTTAGGGCTAGGGAGGTTTATGTTCAGTCAAATTGGCTAAGGGAAGGTCAATTGACCATATGTGAGCTAGTTTGACCTAATTAGGGTTAGGGTTGACTTTATTCAACTTGACAACTTAGGATGCCTCCAATGGGTCCTTTGTGACAAAATGGACCTCCCAAAGGGTTAGGAGTGCTATGGGGGGGTGCATGGAGTCAAGTTAAAGCCCTAAAGTCAAACCCTAGGATTAGTATTTGAATTGTGCTATTTGCAGACCAAAGTGATTTCTACCTTTATGCCCTTGTTCACCTGGTCTTCTTGAGTCTCCTATGATTTTGTCATGACGTAGTCATGACAAAACCGCACTTAGGGGTCTAATTGCTTGAGGGACGTTACAATAAAAATACTCATAATAATATGGCCTTTTTGTTAATGTAAGAGATGCAAGAAACCTACACATTTCAGTAAAGACTATTGTTTTATGAATTAAAATAAGAAAGCATCAAAATATATTGAACAGATGATTGTCGAGAAGAAAATCAGAACATAGGAAATATGTTCTACTCTAGTGTTGTTGCATCAACAATGCCTCAACTCTCTCACGATATATGCTTTCTTGACAACTATTGGAGCAGAAAATGCCACCAAATCTTCGCGCGCTATGTAACACCCCCATCCGACGTATGTCATATAATAGAAGGTCTAGCTGGAACCCGACGCCATATACAACGGACAGTCGGAAGGGTTACATAAGAATACCAAAATCATACAACTATAACTACTCATCCTACATAGAGCATTCTAGCAGAAGCTTTTAAACTGTTATAAAGAACCCATAATTGATATATCAACTAACATGAATGTCATCAACTACCACAGGAATGAAAAAACAAATACAAAGAAAGCATTTGGCCTTATGACCTTACAAGGGTTTCACTTAACAAAGTAGTATTTTCCAAACATCGGCTCGCAGGGCGGCCACACATGATAGAAATAAAATATAACTATTCGCTTTGTCCTTCGAGGGCCAGCTCAGCAACTTGTGCTTCAGCCCTCTATTTAGCACTCGGCTCCGCAGCACCTGCAAGAAATATTCCACCGCACGGTGGCAAACAAAGTAATGGTCTGCCAAAGCCAACCAAATTATAACGACCCCTCCCCTTACTCGGGACGGCGGTGCTCCTTCCCTGCATTACATTAGCATTGCTAAACAATAAAAATGCGAATATACTATGCCACATGTGTAGGCTCTCACGGCCCAAACATCCCGTGCACTCCAAGCACATTATCGGTGAATCTGGTCAATTCCGTGACTTCACCACCATCCCCGGGATGGAAACAACGTAAGCATTTTAGCCTTTCTGATCACTGTCTAAGGCTCCCGACTATGACAACGGCCAGTCCCTCTTTGGGTTTCTCGCACCGAACCACATAGCCCGGGTCCGATTTCACTTGCCTGTTACTCAAACGCATAGTTCACCTTATGTCGTACGCACGAGCCAAGCTTCTCTCGGATCCCGCAACAATCCAAACAGCACATAACCCAGTTATGTACAACGCCGGCTCCTAGGACGCCAAATTAGGAAATCACGTTTCCACTCAGTTTTCTGGGTGCGCCTTGGAGTTAATCCCCAAGGATCCCTGCTGCAATCTACAGTTTAAAAACACGAAAACACAGAACACGGAGTCTTCTCCGGCAAATCATACAAAATGCAACATCACCGATCCAGACCAACATGTCCGGGTAGGCTTCACACACAATTCCTATGTCCGTACTTCGCTTCCGGTCTCTATATGCAACACAAGGGGGACTATCTCTGTCAACCCTAAGGAAAACCGCACACTCACCGCACACTCACGGGAGCGGGTTTCCCTTTGCAAAAGAAGGAGAGCTTCACATGCTCAAGTATAGAATTGTTACCCTTGTAGTACGCTTCTGCGCCATGAAAAAACTATACGGATAGAAGGCTTCACAATGAAATTTCCTCCGCGGATCCGCTCTCGGTTCTCAAAACGGTGCTCCGATGCCCCGCCGGCGGTCGGAATACTCCCATTCCTTCCTCCTCTCTCCAACTCCTTAGAAAGAGAAAGGTAAAGAGCAAATGATGAGTTTGACCTCCATCCCGGCCTTATCATAGCAGAAACACATCTGGGCCGTTGGATCTTAATTAAAGAATACGAACGGCTTAGATCCGCCCAAAAATCATCAAACCTGGGCCGAACAAGGCCTCGCACACGGCCGTGTCCCAGGCCGTGTACCTCGATCCTGGCATGATCGTCGAGCAGAGAAACTGATACAGGTCGACACGCCCGTGTCTCAACCTGACACGCCCGTGTCGGTTTCCGACACGCCCGTGTACTAGGGCCGTGTCACTAGTAACCGCCACGCGAACCGACATGACTCTTGGGAACACGGGTGGTGACACGGGTATGCACATGCCCGTGTCACGCTGCCGTGTTTCCTGCTGTGTCCTTCTCTGGACACAGCCAGCCAACACAAACAATCATACGGCCTTGGACACGCCCGTGTCCTAGGCCGTGTACCCCTATACAGGCACCAAAAATTCTCTTGGACACGACCAGCTCGATACAATTTTCGGGGCATTACACGCTATCCCTTGGTCGGGTGGTCAACAAATGAAAGAGAGCTTCACAAGCAATCAATTACTAGCACTACTGATGGTTTAAGTGAGTAAAAAGGGGCATGATATGGAGATATCGATTAAAGGAGCAAACACCATGTTTGACCCACCGTGGCGAATGCCTTCCTTGCAATGAGTCTCTTGATTAATTGTAAAGGTATTACAAGAGAGTATGAGCGAGTACAAGTGAGGAAGAAGAAAGAAGACTTAACTGGACATAGTGCCCCACTAGCAAACAGGCATGTTTTCGGCTAAGTACGCATGTCCCATCCAGGAGACCTTGGACCCTATTTATACAGGAGGGTATACTGCTCGGACAATTCACGAATCGACTGACTTTTAAAGCCTCAATAACTACGACATTAAATGTGCAGTCGTCTAAGGTGCACGAAGAGTTGGGCGACGAAGGTTGAGAGAAGAGATCACACGAAACCTTGCGGTTCTACCAAGGTTGATGCCAAAGAGATCTGTCCGTGCAGGCTCTAGGAGAAATGCCCGCCATAATATCTGGGTTGGATCCATCGAGCAGCTCTAGGAGAGACTGCCCACAAAATGCATATGTCGGGGTTTCCCAAAGAGTGACTTCACCGAACAATGTCTCGCCCACGCCACAGCCAGAGCATGTCTACGAATATTCAGATTTCCCACCCGAAGACCTCGCAAACTCTAGGAATGGTTGTCTAGTAAGTTATCCCGGCTTGTCTGATGCTCGCCCCAGCTACCGCGCAGGCTCCGGAATAGTAAACTAGTAACCGCAAAGGCTACGATCCACACTTAATGCTACAAAAGTCGTCTATAAATACCATAAACCTCTGCCCAATCGAGCCACTTTTCACAGCCATCATGTTGCTCTTCCCCTGCTCATCATGAGTATGAACCAGGAGCTCCTCGCCAAGATGGGCTGCAATCCTACCACATGAAAAATATTGATCCCAATAAGCTGAGAAGCCACAAAGATTCCCTGGTAGATCCTCCAAGCAAACACTACTTCCACCTCTGAAAATTTCGCTGAGAAAATGATTAATCTCATCCCCACCAATTTAGAAATGGTGGCACATATGGACGAACACCCAGACATAAAAAAGGAAAGGCACACAAACCTCTTGTCGAACACACGAATTACTGCCCATTCTTCCAGTGCTTCACAAAAATGGATGGATTCCACCTCCCAAAAGCCATCAACTAGTAAGGCGAACACTCCTCCTGATGTCTTCCCTTTCCCGACGAGCGCAGAAATCGTAGTGAAGAGCATGTAGAAAGCCCCATAGAAGCCGACTATTCAGAGGGACCCAAACCCATTCCAGTTGGTTTGTCGGAAAAGGAATATTACCAGAAGATAACTTCTTAGAATATTGTTGATTCAGAGGAATTGGATGGGGAGACTGACGAGGATAACGATGACATGGACGTTTCCGATGCCGAGTTCAATCCAGAGAAGTCGTAGGGGGATTCCAAGGGTAAAGTCATGAAGATGGCTATCACGACTCTAACCACCATGAACACTCCCTTGAAGAAGGAGAGGAATATGGAGGACTCTCAGGATACGGTCGCACTAGGAAACAAATTTGCTGCATGCACTTGCTGAGAACTTCTTGCAACAATATATATGTTAGATGATTAATACTTTAGTGCTACATTCTCGGAGAATGCTTTGACGATAGCGGCCCATCATGAAGGACTCGAGGAAGCATGCATGCACATAGCCCACCTGGAGGGGTTTGAAGCGTTGAACAAGACGCCGTATTGGGTGTCGTGACTACCCTACGAGCAAAAGCTCTTCCAAAGATGAAGGGTTCAACCCCAATAGAGGACGCCGTGCAGAAGTACGTGTGGAAGGCCAATAAGGAAATCCACGCCATACACGTGCTAGTTGACACGTTAAACAAACATCATGAGGGTGTGTCTAAAATGCTCGTAGTGATAACTGATAACTTGGCGTTCATGGGTATGGGGCGGGCGTCAGCTGAGCATGTCTTCAAGGATTAAGATCAATTTGGTTTTATTTTGTAATAATTATTCAAGTGCAGAGTGTATTTGTTTGGACACTAATTGTAACACACTTAATGTGTTCGCCAAACTTTTATGTGTGTGTAAAATGTTTTTCTATTTTTATTTAACTTATCATCAATTTGATGGCTACCAACGTATATCTATAATATCCCCATTCCTACTGAATCGATAGTGTGTGTTAGGGCATGACATGTGGAGGGTCATGTGAGTTAGGGCAAAGAGGTGATCCTAGGACTCATTGAGTTGAGTTGAAGTGAACTCACATAAATCTCATAAGAGAGCACAAGTCAACCTAAGTCAAATTTCCCCCAAATTGAAATAACAAGAACAAATTGACATCACAACTATTTCCCTAACGCTAAGGGTGACCCAATTGATAATAAGTCCTACGAATTGATCAACTCAATTAGTCAATTTTACCAAAGTCAACTTAGATCAATTTCGACCCATTCAACACCGCATGGCTCAATTGACCCCCAATACTTGAAACTAACCTTACCCGAGCCCTCCTAAACACTAAGGGAGGTCATTAAGTCAATGATCATACATTGGTTCCACCCAATTTCAGGGAATTGACCAAAATCTACTCTTGGTCATCAAAGCCCAATTCAACCTAATCAAGGTCTAATTGGTCTTCAATAGGTCAAATTGACCTCACCCATACCCTTCTAACATTATTAGGGACCTAATGGATCGAAAGCCCCATGAATGGGTCAAACAATTCATCAAATTTGAATAAAGTCAACTGTAGGTCAAATTAGGCCTAAAAGGGAAAAATATGGAAATTTGATTAATTTTTTTGGGCTAAGGCCAACATAGGAAGCCCACCTTATATTGCTTGATCATATTTACCACCCATGCTATCAATTTCTAGAGTTGGTGACATGGCATGGTGGATTTAAGGTTTTCCTCAATTATTAGGAGGAATTCAATGAGGGCAATCATGGATAGAATGTCAATATCATCCAATTCCTGTTCCAAATGTACTCATTCATCTCCTAATTGAGTTCTAGGACGTTTTCCAGCCTTTCGCACGTTAATTGATGGAGAATTCAAGGAGTTTCACCATTGGCCGTAATTTCCTCTAATGACATTTCACCATTAGGCCACCCCACCTCAAATTGACCCTTTCATCACCTTCAGAAGGAGAAGAGGGGTTGAAATAAACTGCTACTTTTCTACATTTGGTGATGAATCAAGGGACTGGGCAAGCTCGACGGAGGAAGAAAATTTCATGACCAAACGTCGCCACACCCGTCGCTGTGGCCCGATCGAGGTGCATTTCCTCCCCACTCTCTATGTGCTAGTATCTTAGATCTTTAGTTGATGAGAATCTAGCCTCAATTGAGGTTTTGATTTCAAAATTTCATGCTTGAACTGGAGAACGAGGGCATGCAAAAAACTTAGATTTCGGACACCAATTGTTTTAAAAATGAATCATACATTTATCTCTACTCATGAGCATGCTAATGGCCTTTATTTCATGTAAAATGATGGTCCCTAGAGGGAAAAATGAAGGTTTATAGTTTTGGACATCCTAGCCATCAGCTTGAGGAAGAAGATTAACATTTTTCGTTAGATCTGCTTCCAGATTCTTGCAGAATCTGCTATCTAGAGCCCAAAGAAATAATAACATAAATATTTAAATCTATCACATGTATACAATAGTTTTAAACTGAAATTAAGGCTCCTTATAGGCTATTTATGGAAAGTGTCCAGTGTTAACATTTGTAGATCTTAGTGTTTACTTTCCACAGAAACATACATCATCTCATTTGGAGCCCTACAACCCCCAAAAAGCACATTTTTTCTGAGCAGTGCCCTAAGGCATGTACAGTCACCAAAATGTTAATTTATTTCGCATGGTTTATTGTACGGGCCTAATATTTTGACAATGCATGTATATAGCCTAGACATAGCCCCTGTCAAAAAAGCAGAATTTTTTGGCAATATGTTTAATAGTCTAAACCTTAAATATTATTTATCATGTACCTAAATTTAAGTGCCTAGATCAAGACAAACTTACCCAAATCTTGGGTGTCGTGTAGATTAGGGTATCATAAGGCTCTGGTAAAAATTTCAGACCATTTGGAGTTGTGCATGAGTGTGTATTCTACTTGCATGAAGATATAGTTTATGTAATTAGTGTGCATATAGCAAAAAAGTGAATTTTGTGAATTTTTCACAAATGGCTTAATCAAAGTCTATGATATTTTGGACATGCACTTACTTAGATGAAATGTATCCTCTCTGATGAAATTAGGATTTTTGAACTTAAAAATACTAGGAATTTAATTAATTGTATTTATGTCACATAAATAAATTAATGAATTAAAAGTGATCAAATGACTTAGAAAAATGATAATATTTTTTCATGTGACATATTAGGTCATATTACATCTCAGGTTATTTTACTTGAATTTTTAAAAGTATTTTACCTTGAGAAATATGAGTTGTTTCATTTGTCAAACTTATGTATGTTTGAATTATTTATGGTCTAATCATCTTCAAAAATTCTAATTCTCAGGATATATAATTTTTGTAGTGTCGTGAACCTCTGATAATATTTCTGGAATTATTGCATGACTATTTTTCGTACTCCCTTTAAATGTATCTTAGTGGGATTAATTTTCATATATTCCAATTATGGATTAAATATTTTTTGAAAATTCTTGAAACTCTGTCCAACATTATATGTTATCATCATGTACTTCTGAAAATTAATTTGAAGTAGTTAGACATTTGAAATTAGTACTTCATTTTCAAAATGTCTTGTAACATATATTTAGAGAATTTTATTTACGGTCAAATTAATTAGAAAAATTATGAATCTCTGTCCATACTATTTTTATGTCATTTCATACCCATGGTAATAATTTCAGAGCAATTGGCCAAAGGATTGGAAAGTTATATCTCAAGATTATAACTAGTTCACATTATGTGTTAGTCTATGTTTAACAAAATATTGATGTAGCAAATAGACCATCAAGATCATATGGGACAGTGAATGAAATATGAAACATAGTAGTAGTAAATTATTTATATCAGCTCCTAAAGGTTGTAGAATTTTTGGAGTGTCTTAGACCTTAGTTGAAGTCCAAGGTTAAGTCACCAAGTGGTGTTGAGTGTTAGTGTTCATGGACACTAAGAGTAGTTAAGCCTGGGGTACAATAATAGATCGACTCTCCCCTACCGGATTTATAAATCTATTTTAGAATAATTAAGTGAAACATTGAGAGAGGTTATAAATGAAGGTTGTCAATAATAATAGTATATATCGTGAGAAAGGGAAATTTGGGCTTCAGTCCATCGTATTTCCTAGTACCACTGCGAGCCTTTCCTCGGGTAGACCTTGGGAAGTTCAAGACTCACCCTAAATCACTAAGTATAACTAATCCTTAAGCAAGAGAAAAAATAACAGGAAAACATCAGAATCGGCGGACATCATCACATAGGATGATGAGTTTTGATAAGGATCGGTTGCTCCCAGGAGTAGGAGGCTTGGTCATGAAGAGGTATGGAGACACTAGAATGTGTTGGACTTGATAGTCCTTTGAGTTGAACACTCAGGAGTTTGAGATTATACAATTGCTTGTGCATATAGTGTGGCGGGTTTTTAGTACTATCTCAGTCGTCCAACCGACATGAGTACGTTGACCTGGCATGTCGCTGTGGCCAAGCTGGCCTGCTTATCCTGGTGTCTTACGACGTTTCCTAGAATCCCATCATTTATGCCAAAAGACTGTGATAACCCCAACAATAGTATGCAGAGACTCTAAAGTGCACTTGGGACATGTATAGAGGCATATGAGAGGTTTAGGCTTGGTAGTGTGTATTTCCTCCTAGTTGTGAAGACGCTCGCTCCACTTCCACTGTGAGCCACAATGGTTGGTACCATAGAGGTTAGCTGCCTCCAAAAAGTGGGATCTAAAGGTTTGTGTGCATGTTTTTGTGCGTGTGTATTGTACTTGTATGAAGTATAGCATTGTCATTGTATTGCATAACATAACATTCATTTCTCGTAGATCCTCATCATTTAAATTTATATGAGCACTTTTATATGATGAGTTACTTATTGGAAATCTTAACATATAAATTTGTATGAGCATTCATATAAGTTAAGGTATGCTTCCGTGTTGTTAGTGTAGTTGCTCTTTACTTCTGTATATACTTGCTGAACTTTATTTATTTGTCATTTATTACTGATATACCTCTATAGATTTGCTATCATAATTGATCTGATATATTGTATACCTTCACATATATTCTTGCTAGTTAGTCCCATTGTCACCTACTAGTACTATTACTGCTACTATTGTAACTTCTCCTTCCATCCTTCCATCTTATGGCTAGGAGTCATCGGGGTGAGTGGATGCCAAAGCGCCTTAGTATTTTTAACTAATTGTTGGTGATCGTAATATTTTAGGAACACCAGGTGATGGGGTAGTAGCAAGACACTTCGATGGACTGACTTCCTCGGACGACAAGGCTTGAGGAGCTAATACGGCGTATTTCTACTCTACCGCATGTTGTTGTTAGTGTTGATAATGACTTAAATTCCACAGTTCATTGAGTGAGAGAGAGTTTTGATGTACACGACATAATCCCTTATTGACTTTATGGTGTACTCTGGCATAAGCCCTTCTCTTCTCGACTATTTTATCTCATTGTGGACATTTTTTTCCATATAGTGTGATGAAAGGATCTAGAGTCAACCTATATCAGCTAGAGGGGGATGAATATGTGATGTCTATATCTTTTCATGGAATAAAAAATACTTGAAAAATTAAGTACACAAAACACTGAGATCTATAATGGTTCCCTGAGTTGGGTACGTCCACTTTCCCACCTCGCCTATCTACCACAATGGGCTAGATTCATCTAGTTCACCTTTCTCAGATTTAAACACATCTTACACCTCGGACATGCAACTCCTACAACTCGGATACGACACTCCTAACACTAGGAGAACAACCTCTCCTACAACTCGATCCACATACAGATTTACGACTTGATCCACAAACAGATCTGCCAATTGATCCACAAACAGATCTACAACTCAAAGATAAGAACCTCCTACAAATGTAAAAGAATATTACACAATCTTTAAAAGATCTGGAGTTTTCTATCCATCCTTATTCGAAAAAATGTTCTTGAATAGTCTTAGAGAACACGACGACTCGGAACTTGGAGGACTTTGAAGACTTGGATCTTGATCCTTGAATCGACTAGATCTGTAGGAAAAGAGACCTTCAGAACACTCGAATCCATTCTAATCAGAAAAATGAAGATTTAATCTTTCTTTGCTGCATTGGTCGGCCGATCGGACTTCGCATACTGTACGGGAAGCCGACGATGTGCGCTTTTAGAATCTTTCTCAGTTTGAAAATTAGAGCAATTAACAAGATTAGGAAGATTGAAAATCCACCCCAAGTATTTATAGGCAACATCAATAACAACGGATATAAAAGACATTCTGAAATTAGACATGGCGGAATTTACTATACATGTCCGTCGTCAACCTGAGTCGCAAACAAAAATCAAGCTGAAAAATAACCCAAGTTTTTTCGTCGAGTATCATCGAGTATATTTGAGTATAATCGCTAATTAAGTAGTGATTTACGATGTAATTGACTTGGAGAAATTCAAAAAGCTTGACTAATCATGCACCATAGCTTCGAGAGTAGCTTGGGGCAAGTTCTTAGCCACCAAAAAAGATAATCCTTCCTCCCGACTCGAGCAATATGAGGCTAGTGGCGGTTACACACATTCATACACTACCAGTCGATTGCTCCAAATTCCACAGTTTTGAGTAATACAAACATTATTTACAAATGCAGAAAAGCATAATTCTACGAGCATAAAGAAAATTGAATCTATTCTATTTCTATACATCATGAGTCCTCGATTAGGAGCACTGCATGAGTTTCACACTACCCTATCCATAAATCCTATGCCAGCACCACTATCTTAAAGTTAGCACAAAAGAAATAAATTAAACTTGGGTCTAGCACGTGCTTAAGTGCGCGATCATGCGGTGTGGGTGCACAACACTGTCATTGTAAAACTGAAAATGAAGATACTCTTATGGCATGCAAGTGAATGTGCACAGGTGACTCGCGAAACTCTCCCCCACCAGACTTAAACTAAACAATATATCCATGATTTGCCATAAAATTACAGAAATGAAAGTTGAGTAAAGAAGTTATCCATGCTCAGCTAATGAGCATACCAGAAGATTGGCGTTAAACTTCAGCAAACAGTCCACGACATAAACAAATTCCACCTGCAAAATAGGATATCTCCAACCAAAAAAACCTATACATAATTAAGCAAAACAACTAAATTACACAAATTTAAAGCAAGTAACAGCATTGGGTCATCTACCATAAGCCCTTTTCTTTACCGTCCTTAAGGTGGACCAAATACCTGTGTTAGCAGTTATATAAATATTGTTTAAAAGTAAGAGTTCAGAAAGCATGAAAAAGGGTCCAATGTTACACACAGCGTGAAGATAAATAAAACAAGAAACTCAAAGAAAGGGGGGCCCAAAGATCCTACACTCTTCAGCCAAATGCTGACTTGTGATAGATCCGCCCAGTCACGCGAGATGAGTGCGACGTGAAGGATTTATGGCCCAGGGAAGACGAGTCTCCCCTAACACTATCCTCGTACTTCTCGCATCGGCGGGAAAAATCAGAAGCTTTGCATATAAGAAGTTATTTCCTTTTCAGATTAACAGATGGGGATCGCTAGGGTGGTATATCCACCACAACTAAATCAGCAACAGGCCTAGATTTCGCATTGGGGGGCATCCTTTCCTCACCCACGGCGGGTGATAGATCAGTCCAAGTCACCTGTTTAACAGTTTTACAGCATTCGTTACGCTTAATAAAAGTTTTTAAATCTGTTTCCTGCACTCTCCCATTAGACATGCACAACCCTCATTCTTTTTCTTCATCAACTTATTTCACGTCAAAAAAATCCTCTTTCGCTCCTCCATCCGCAATCTTCAGTACACCTTTTACTTGCACAGCCCGGTCTTGCTTATTCAGCACCACATTTGTCTCATCAGCTCTAGATAATTCATGAGATAATAAAACTTTTAACTCCAGCAGTTTTTTAGATTAACTCGGGATTAGAGTGGGAAGTGACGGTGATAGCGACAAATCAGACTTGGAAGCAAAAGTGATGCCGCATGCGTTAAAGCATAGTGTTGCTTCACTGGCTTTCAGGAATGGAACCCCAAGAATAGGCTTTGAATCATTTCCTGTGGGTCCCAAAACCTAGAAGTCGGTAAAAACCACAGCGTCGTTAAGCTTCACTTGCACTTCTTTAATCACCCCATCAGTTTTAACCACTGACCCATCAGCTAGCACAAGCGATTTTTGGATATTTGTTTCGACATTTAAATTAAGCTTCTCAACATCTTGCAGTGCAAGAATGTTGCACGATGAACCTGAACCGCAAAGAGCTACTGTCTTAATTTCATTAATCTCACACTTGACAGCCACTTCATTAATACTGCACTCCTCTGCCTCCCCAACACTCTTCCCTTGCTCACGAGGATTCTTTTCTGTGTCGCTTGGGAGCACACTGAGAGTACGATCAGAGAACACATGGGCCAGTTGGCCCTGCTGTGTCTCTAAGTTCCTCATAGAAGCAGTTTTAGTGGCCATGTTAGATTGGGCAATCTCAACAAGCTTTTCCATCATTTCTTATAGGGCACTCCTACGTGTGCATTGCCCGATCTGATTATTACCCGGCTGTGGCGGTCGCGGTTGGCTATTGGAGGCTTGAGCATCAAATTGATGATGGCCTCCCTGCCATCTTTGACCTGGGGCATTTTGATTCCACTTGAAATTCGGATGATTTCTCGCATTTGGGTTATAAGCATTATTATAGGGAGCAGCACGGTTTTGACTGTTTATAAAATTAGCACTTTCATCAAAGGTTATACCTGCCGGTTCTGCAAATGACTCTTTAGTTGGGCATTCAAAAGCGTGGTGGCCAGGATTTCCACATCCTTGGCATGATATGCTCCCATCCGGAGCCGGAGGAGTAGTCGATCTGGTCAGCATCCTTATTCCATCCATCATAGGGTGGCTTGCTTCGGCTTGCTGCATCACCGCATTAACATCAAACAGATTTTTCGCCCCCCTAGGGGCATTTCTTCACGCAGTCTAGTATGTGCTATGGAACGCCGTGTCTCGAAGAAGCCGCAAAGCCTCTTCAGGAGAAAGGTTCATAATTATGCCACCGGCGGCTACGTCGATCATAGCCCAGTAGTTCGGCTCGACACAAAAATAGAATATTTCTACAAGATTCCACGGCTCGCAGCTGTGTTGGGGACAACGACACTACATGATAGTGAAACGCATCCATGCCTCAGACATTGTCTCTTGGTCCAGCTGCTGTAACGTAGCAATTTCCCTTCGGGCATTCACAATTTTGTCCACTGGGTTGAACTTCGCCAAAAACTTAGAGGACAGAGCCTCCCATGTGGTAGCGGTCCCAGGGGCAATTGTGTGAAGCCAGGTCTTAGCCCTGTCCCTCAGCGAAAATGAGAATAGCTTCAGCTTAACTACCTCATCAGAAATTCCAACGTATCGGAAGGTGCCGTAAATTTCTGAGAACTCCGCCAGATCGAGATGCGGGTCCTCACTCGGCAAACCAGAATACTGAGTATTATTTCTGATCATATTTAGAATCGCAGGCTTTATCTCAAAATGGTTGTTGGCAATAGCTGGTTCGAAGCCAGGATAAACACTTCTCGTAGTCGGGGTAGTGAAATCGCGCATCGTCCTAACGTGAAATTGGGCCACCTCCTGACCCTCAAAAACTCTATCACCTTGGCCTTTTCGTAATTGGCCCAAGTCTTCAATTCTACCTTCAGCAGCAGCAGCACGCACGCGAGCTCTCCTCGCTCGTACCGTCTCATGATCAGCTCCCAAATTTTCACCCCTATTACCAGTGTTAGAATTTGTCATACAACAAGAAAAATCTATCAAATAGTCAAACAGTTGCAAATTTTTCCACAAGAAAAATGCACACAATGGTTGCACTCCCCGACAACGGCGCCAAAAACTTGATGCATTGTCGGCAAGTGCACCCATCGCTATCAAGTAATAAAAGTGAGGAGTTTAATCCCCGGATATCGATCTCTCGAGGAGTACAATTAGGGAGTGTGATTTCGCTATATGAAAAAGAGATTGCAAGCGGGAAAGTAACCAAAGGGTGTTTTTGAATGGGATTCCTAAGTTAACAACAAAAAGAAAACTATAGCGGATCGCCGTCACCGCGTCGCTTGTGTGGAGTACTACGGAGAGTAGTACGGACGATGGATGAAGAGTGAGGGTCGCAATCACCTCTTCACAACGCACACTTCTAGCAAATCGCTAGAACGACACAATCACAACAAACACAAGAAAAGATGAAACTTAACAACACAAGCAATGATTAAGACATACCAACATAAGGACATGCTGAAACCTTAAGTAAAACATTGTTCTCAAGCAAGAGTCTCACTATCACAAGTTCAGAATGAAGTAACCATAAGAAGAGGAGGAGAAATACAACCGAGTGCATAAAGGCTTTCCGAGATTCACGGCCAGATTCGAGGGTTGTCAATCCTTGTTCGGGCTCAGTCTTCGGATGACGTTCGGAAACAAGAAAGGTTGTCACTTCCTTCAAATATCCCGTCTTCTTCGTGAATGATCGCTGGGCTAGTTCTGACCGAAGAACTCCGCAAGTGCAGCAACAAAGAGCTTGAATGGTAGCTTAGAGGTCAGAGAAGATCAAGGTGGCCGGAGACACAACTATTGCAAGCTTTCTGAAGTGAAACGGTGGTCGGATCAACACTCCAAGGAGGAGAGATAAAATGATGGCTGGAGGCTAGTTTTCCCGCTCAGAGGAGCAGAAATGGTGGGGGAGCGGAGCTGGCTCGTTGGAAAGAGGAAATATGCAACTTAAATAGAAAAGTTAGAAAAATTGGTCACGCACGATTTGGCGCACGACCATGCGCAAACCGTGCGATATTATCTTTCAGGATAGACAAGTGGAAGGAGATGCGTTGACCCGTATGTTTTCCTTTCGCGCACGGGCAGTTCCGCCCGTGCATGAGAGACATTGCACGGGTAGCGACAGAGTGCTGGAAAATAGAAACACACAGGAAAATTGTGCATTTTACTCGTGCACGGGTGCAGCTGCCCGTGCATGAACAACGCACACGATTATCCATAGAACGAAAAAACTGGGAAGCTACAAGAAATCCGTCTGTTTCCTTAGCGCACGGTTTCGAAGAAACAGTGCGTCAACCGTGCGTGAAGATTGTCGAACTCAGCTCGACGAAATTCGTCGAGCTCGGCTCGATGTTCTTCCAGCTGACTAAAACACACGATTTCACGCAAACCGTGCGTGAAAGAAACGCATGATCGTGCGTTTTCCTTAAGAAAGAATTCCTGACTTTGTGAAAAATGCAACACCTGCACAATTAAACCAAAACTGGAGCACAGCACCCAACGCCAATAAAATAAACAAACAAACAGAACCATGGGGAGCACCATGTGCTTACCCCAAACAACAGAATGTGCAATTGCACACCCACGACACAAAACAGTGCACAAAATGGTTCATAACCGAACGATGCAAATATAATCGATTTCCGGTTGAAATGCAGTGCACGAGTGAGAAAACCAGCCCAGATGAGACCGAAAAACCCTATAAATATCAGACTCATCAGTCATCTTAGCTTTTAGCTCATCCTCCCCTTTCTGTCTTCTGCCTGTACCATGTTTGCTATGTCATTTGAATAATAAACCAATTGGTTGACAAAGTATTCCATACCTGGATTCTGGGCAGTAATCATTGTTTCTACATTTGCGTCAACATTCTATAGGACCTCCAAGTTACTATTCAAGCCAACCATGTTATGAACAAGCACTTCGCGACCCTACACAAAATAGGAATACAACCTCATATCTAATTTATCAAAATGCACCTTGATAGTTGTAAGGTCATTGTTCAAGTCTTTCTCTATTTCTTTAACTTTCTTCATTACTTTCCTCAAGGAGCAAGCAAAATGGCCTTGATATTTGGCCATCATGGCTTCTATAGATTTCAGAACGGAGACATCTATGCTGGTAGACGGTATATCTTCAAGTTCAACAATGAGAGGGGTTGGGGGATTTGTACTTCCCTCGGAGTAACTAGAGAACTTTTCCATGGAAGTAATAGTAGCTTTTGAACATGGCTCAACAACAGTAGCTTCTAGGATAGTAGGATGCACCTCAGCATCTCTTTACTCATCAGACAAATCTAATACCTCTACCTCCTCCATTGGAGGTCCACTAGGAAGGTCAACCATTATACTTTGAAGTTTTCGAACAAACCGATCGATCTGAGTCTGTATCAAGACTAAGGGGTGAATTGGCTCCGCCTCAGTCCTTATCGGGAGAGCATCCGTAAGATTTGCAATCAAATTGGCTTGGACAGCAATCTCAGAAGAATCATTTACATTATCAGTAGCTCCAAGATCATCCTCATTAATCTCATAATCAGCAACATCTAGCTCAGTATCATCTATTGGCCCATGCACCTCATCAGCAACATCATCCAAACCATCAGCAGTAGCAAGAACATAATCAATATAACATAAGAAATAACTAGAATGTCCTCAGCAACATACTCATCCTCATACACATTCTCAACCTCAGCCACATCGGTCACTAACACATCAACAACATCATGACCAATCTGAGCAACCTCTTTAAAAATATCACTTGTCTCTGGAGCCATGTCCTCTGTAATTGGAGCTGAAATTGGAATCTCTGCATCTCTAGTAACACTCAAGGGCACTGACTTAGTGTCCACTTGTGTATCTGCTAGCTCCACCTCAACTCCTGCACTCAATCTATTGGGAGTTTCCCTGTGTGTGGAAGTTGGAATCCTATCCTCAGGTACTTCCTCTTACTCTTCCTCTGGCACATCTCCGTCCAAACCTTGCTTTTGGATCCTCCTATCCCATCTCGAGAAGATGGAGGCGTAGATCTTCATTAGGTGGTGGATAGGTACACCTTTGGACATGTCAAATGTATCTCTGCCCATTTGATTCAAGTACAAACTAAGAATCCTCCCAAAGTTGGTGGTACGAAGACTATCCTTGATCCTGGAAAATAATATAGCACCCCAATCCATTTTCTTCCTGCATATGATCACAACTAGGATCTTGAACATCTCTGAAGAGAAGTAGTCATGGGAACCGGTCTTTCACAACAGCACTTTACTAATGATGTCATACAGTAACATTCCTTCCTTATTCATCCCTTTTCTCTTAATGACTTTAGAGCCTCTTGGCAGTCCACAAAACAGTAAGGCTCTAGTAAAGTCCTCTTCTTCTAGGAGATCAGCTTCGTCATATGCTGGAAGCCTTAGAAGCTAGGTTAGCAGGGGAGCCTTATCCTTAATTTTCATGTGACGAAATTTTCTCTCGATTATTGTATCTTCCCTTTGAAGCTTGGCATTCTAATAGAACTCAAGAATGACCTTATCCAATACCTTTCATGGGCGTTCTAAGACAAACAAAAGGTTGGCTATCTCTAACAGTAAGATCACATTCCTGAACTCATCTGAGGTAGAGGCAAACCCTATGCGGACCAATCTCCACCACCTAGCAATCCTCTTGTGATGCGAGGAGACATGAAGAATATAGCAAAAATCGAACTTGCTGAAATCGACTATTTCTGCCAATGTTCTGGACGATCTGCAGAAACGTAAGGCTCTGGAACTGAGCTACCTTGTGACTGGAAGAGCTCTAAAAGATTGAAATCTACTGTAACTATTTATCTTGACGGAAGGGTTCGCACCGAATGACTCATCAGTGAAGACGCTGACGGAATGTTCCACGATAGATGATTCATCGGGAGGAATCGACGGAGATAGATTGTTTCTCTCTATGGAAGTAGAATTTTCGTGGCAAGTGACTCACACTCCACCCTATCCCTAGGCAGTCAACCTTTGAGGTCACCCAGTTAAGCTTGACCCTATGTCGATGGTGGGATATCAAAATTATCCCTTAATACAAGTAGGGATAATTGGCTTCCTTCTATACCTTACTACAAGTAGGTTAGACATCTTGTATGCTACATGTGTTTGTGCTAGGTATTTGTCTTGCCCTAAAGAATCTTACTACTCTGCTGCTAAGAGAATTTTGAGGTATCTTAAGGGCACACAAGATCATAGACTATAGTACCATAGAATGGGGATTTTGAACTAACAGGCTATTCAGATACAGATTTTTCAGGTTGCAAAGAGGACAGGAAGAGCACATCAAGCACCTGTTAGTTGTTGGGAGGAAGACCAATGTCTTAAAGCAGCCAAAAGCAAACAAGTGTAGCAATATCAACTATAGAATCAGAGTATATTTCTGTTGTGAGCTTTTGCAGACAGTTGATGTGGATCCATCATCAGCTCCAAGATTATAACCTCCAGATAAGTAAAAGTCCTTTATTTTGTGATTCTACTTGTGAAATCTCAATTGCTAGGAATCTTGTCTCACACAGCAGGAAAATGCATATTGAGATAAGATATCATTTTATAAGAGAGCATGGGGAATGTGAAGATATCAGTTTTGAGTTTGTCCCTACATACAAGCAGAGGCTGACATTTTCACTAAGCCACTAGATAAAGTAAAGTTCAACACCTTCAAATTTGAGTTGTGTAAGTTGAACCTGTTAAAGCTTCAGTTGCTCTTTCCCTTTTTAGGTTGTAGGAATTACTCTTTCTTGCAGGTTGTGAAGACCATGAGGGATATCAAGACTAGAGAAGACTACAATATCTATCAGATGCTAAAATAGGATGCTTTTTTTGAGGGGGAGCAAGTACAGCACATGCATCAACAAATTCTATTTCCTCTAGAGAAGGTGCAAGCAGGTGATTATCTGTAATCAGATAAGGGGAGAAGATGTTAAGAGGAAGCTAGGGCCAGCACCTCCCTGACTATTCTATAGAAGTCAAAAAGGGGGAGAAGGAAGTGATCTAGACAATGATCAAGGATGGCATCAAAACAAGGGGAGCAAGGAAATGATGATGCAAGCATCAAAAATGTGGCAGTGAAATGTGGTAACCTTTATCTTATTACCTCTTCCATTATACTGATTATCTGCAACATATGTTGTGTGTATCATTGACTAAAGGTTTTGATGGAAGGTTTTGACTTCTTCAAATAGGGGGAGATTGTTGGGTCCATTGATCCCATTGTCCTATATTTGTAAGAAGTCAAACAAGTCAATGATATACACATAGTTGTATTTGATGTATGTTTAAGTTCATGCATGCAGGTTGCTCTTTATCACATTTATTGGTGATAGGTGGACACAAAAAAGCTGGCTGGAAAGGCAGGAATTTGTCTAAGTCCACAGGAATTGAGCGAAGCAAGCTCACTCAATGCCAGGTTTCAATATTCAACCAAGTCCATAGGCATTGAGTGAAGCAAGCTCACTCAATGCCAGGTGTCAAGAAGATTAGTTGACAAAGGCAAAAGTCTGGTTAAGTCCAGAGGCGTCGAGTGAGGACAGCTCACTCAATGCATGATTAGTTGAAGCATCATGTAAAAAACAGTCAGTCAAAGCCTTTGCATTGATAGTGAAGAAAAGTGACTAAGTCCACAGGCGTTGAGTGAAACCAGTTCACTCAACGCCATACAACAAAAAGCGTTAGGGGAAGACTGTGCAGTCAAAGCTTAAGAAGTTGGCAAGGCAGAAAATTGACCAAGTTCATAGGAATTTAGTGATGTCAACTCACTCAATTCCATACAGTTAGAACCATTGAATCAATCAGCTTCAATCAAAGACAGAGTATGTGAAGAAATCAACTATTCAAGAAGCATTGAGTGAAGTCGGTTCACTCAACGCCAAGACCAAGAAGCGTTGAGTCATGCTGTTGCAGTCAAAGCCTAAGAAGAAAGAAGAAAAAATCGACAAAGTCAAAAAGTGTTGAGTGAAGCCAGTTCACTCAACGCCCAATAAAGAAGACAGACAAAGACAAAAAGCATTGAGTTAGGCCAGCTCACTCAATGCCTTCAAACTAATGAAGAATTGACTAAGTCAAGAGGTGTTCAGTGAAGAAAGTTCACTCAACGCACACAACGCATAACAAGTGCATATAGATTGACCAAGTACCGAGGCATTGGGTGAAGCTAGTTCAATCAACACACTCGACTCCTAATAGTGCAGATGGTGTTGGACTATGAAAGTCGGAATTTGGCTAAGTATAGAGGCATTGATTGACGAAGTCTCACTCAATGCTCTCAATGCCTTGATGCAGAATGATGAGCCAAGTCTAAAATCATTGAGTTATGAAGACTTCACTCAAAGCACTCAACGCCTGAGGAAGCAGAAGATTGGCTAAGTCCAAAATTATTGAGAGAAGGTTGTTCACTCAAAGCACTAAATGCACGAGATGAAGCTGAGAATTTGGCCAAGTCCATAGATACTGACGTGATCAAAAGTCAACAAAAGTCAATGGAATTCAAATTAGGCGGGGGAAAGCTAGAATCCAGCACTAATAGCACCGACGGCCTGCTTTATTGTTTATTCTGTGAAACAAAGCATGTAAATCAGCAATTAAAGCTGGGCCCACGAGTTAAATAGTTGTTAATCGGCGGAAGATAAAATGAATGAGAACGGCAGATTCAAATTAACTTTTAGGGCTTTGTATTTTCTAAGAGCAACAGATCTTCATCATCTTCCTCACCATTATTGCTAAGACAAGAAGCAGAAGTTCAAATCGATCGACCTGAAAGTTCTTCTTGTTAGTTGTTGTTCTCTTCATAATCAACAGCAAGAAAGAATGAGCATCAAAGGCTAACCCTAGCTGCGGCCACCTCACAGCGCAAGCTGAGCAAATCCTGAAGGTTATTTTCTGGAGCTGTGAAGAAGAAATCTGGACTGATCTTTCTCAGGAGAGAAGGAGAAAGACACATATATCATTTCTCTATTGTCTAGTAATCAACACCGACCAACTTGTTTCTTTCTATAGGATCTTCTTAGATCTGAGTTGTAAGCCTATTTATAAGGACCTAGTGTATGATCTATTATTGATCTGAGATAGGATTCAAGAGTGAATCAGAGTGGTAGTATTCTGTTAAGAATTTGAGTGTAGGGATTTGGCCTGAGTTATAGTATCCTTTGGATCTGAGGTAAAGCTATCCTTCTAGCCTGAGTGGTAGGGTCTTTGGCCTGAGATAGGTGATCTTTTAATCACTGAGTTATAGGGCCCTGTGCCTGAGTTGTAAGTCTTGGAGGAGACTGAGTGGCACTGCAAGATCGTGTTGTAAGCTCTTAAGAGCCGAGATGTTGGAGAAATGTCTTGTCTAACACACTATTAGAAAGGCGGGAGAGACAGTGGACATACCTATAATTTGGGGAACTACTATAAAATGTTGTATCTCCTGGGTGAATGTCTTGAAAGCAATAGGAAATAAATCACCACTAACAACCTAAACTTATAAAGGTTAAAAGACATACTAAAGACCTAGAAACCTATACACCCCCCTTCTATGTGGTTTTGCAACCCTTGAAAACAATGACTTTCATACCCAATTATGCTTCTGTACTTGGTTTTATCAAAAGATTTCCCTTTT
The DNA here is from genome assembly GCA_039583875.1 of Platanthera guangdongensis. Classification (NCBI taxonomy): domain Eukaryota; kingdom Viridiplantae; phylum Streptophyta; class Magnoliopsida; order Asparagales; family Orchidaceae; genus Platanthera; species Platanthera guangdongensis. Next base: position 74,392,185 of record CM077157.1, read on the forward strand.
TCCTCCTTGTCCAGAGACATTGCTGAACCCATTGGAGTACTCATCGAGATTGTGTTCTCTATTCCAAATTTCCTAAGTAATTCTCTGTTGAACTTCGTTTGATAGATGAAAATTCCATTGTCAGATTATTTCACCTAAATCCCAAAGAAATACTTCAGCTCTCACAAATTGCTCATTTCAAACTTCCCTTGCATGAGTTTGGAAAACGTTTTACAAAGTTTGTCTTTCGTAAAGCCAAAAATAATGTCGTATGCATAGATTTGCACTACCAAAATCTTAACTTTTACTTTCTTAAGAAATAATGTTTTGTCTGTCTCTCTTCTTGTGAACTTGTTCTCAAGAAGGAAGCTAGACAACGTCTCATGTAATGCCCCATATTTCATTAGGCGGGAGATGCTTCTTTGGGGGTTATCGCTCAGCGGTAACTAGTTACCATGTCGCAGTAGCTCCAGGGTTTGCGTCAAGAGAGTTGAGTTCTCAAGAAAGCGTTGAGTTCTCAAGAAATTTGTTATTGTGCGGCTGAAACTTGTTACCGTACGGCAGTTGTCGGGTAGTACTCTGGAAAAGTTATCAGGAAGCTATCGCCCGATGATACTATTTCTGCTGGCGATAGTGAGGACAATTAATTTGATGGAGGTCCCGGGATTCTACCGCGCGGCTTTAGAAGTTAGCGCATAACGATAGGGTTGGTGTCGAGTCATAACCGACGTCATCTACCGTGTGGCATTAGCATACGATTGCGCAGCGATAATGAATCTATAACGGCGTGGACACGTGGAGGAGCTCGAAATAAGGCGTTGAATTAAGGTACCGCATGACGGTAGCTAGTTACCGCGCGGTGGTAGCTTTATATATAAGCCTGGTTTGGCCATTTTGACTCCATTTCCTTTGGAGTTCCTGGATTTCGTGGAGGATGAGCAGCGGTGGCGCAAGGGAGATCTCACCTGCGTTGAGGTTCCGAAGCCCTGATTCACAAGCCGAGACCGGATATGTGGAGGCAAGATCGTTCCGTCTGGGTTTATCCGTCTAGATCTTTGGCATGGCACCGAAGAGAGCGTAAAGTGTAACGATTGTCTACTTAGACATATGAAGTCCTCTTCCTTCTGCGTAGGAAACTCTCTCCCACGAGTGTGCGGTGAGCGTGAGTTTTTTCCTTCAGGTAGATAAGGTATATCCCCATTGTTTTTGCATATTGAGTTCGGAATCGAAATGCGAACGTAGGCATGGTGTGTGAAGAGCATCTGGATAGGTTGGTCTAGATTGATGATGTTTTCATTATACTTATATTGGCCGGAGAAGACTATGTGATGTTTTTTTTTACTTTTCTACACGGTAGATTACAGCATGGAACCTTGGGGACTAACTCTAAGGAGCACCAAGAAAACTGGGTAGAATCGCATTTCTTCCAGGTACCGCGCGGTGGTAATACTACCGTAGGCGATAGAACCTTGAGAGCTTTGTTTGAGGCATGTGTCATGGAGAACTGGGGCCAGTGTTTTAGTCTTGTGTCGTGGAGACCTGGGGCCTGTGTTATGGGGCTGAGAGCTTTGAGAGCCCAGCTTGGTGCCCTGAGATCCATTAGTATAACATAACAGGGATATATAATGACTGGAAAATTGTGAATGGGAAGGCCGAGCCGTATAATGGTTGTTTGCCCTGGCGATGTGAGCAACAAGAAAGGGCAGAACCTACCCAGTAGCTATATCGAGCGTCGGTGTGTAGTGTTACCTGTCCCTGCCATAGTTACGGGTCTTAGGCCTTGTGCAGGCCGTAAAGACTACCAAAATGCTCATGGTTGTTGCCGTCTTTTGATCGGTGGTGCGTCCCTGGTTTTTGTCCGAACACCAAAAATGTTCCCAGAGACACGGGGTGAGTGGCCGTTGTTTCCTACGCCTGTGGTGAAGTGTGCTTAAATTGCACTTTCATTTCAATGTTTAGTTTTGCTAATATATTGCAGGGATGGATCACTACCGCCCCAAGTAAGGTGTGTGGTCGTTATAATTTGTTCAGCTTTTGCTGGCCGTTTCCTTGTTTTACCACTGTTTGGTGGATTATTCTTATGCAGGAATAGGTGACCTAAGTGACACGTAGTGGGCTAAGGCCCTTGATGTTGTGCTGGCCCATGAAGGCCAAAGCGAAGTGTTTACGTTTACTATTTTCATGTTTTGTGATGGGTTCTTCCAACTTATTTAAAATCTTCCTCTATAATACTATATGTTAGGTTTCAATATTGTATCATATTAATTTGGTATTAATATGTAACTCCACTGACTATCCATGGAATTTGGTATCAGAGTACGATGTCGGTCTTTCTTAGGAGAATTTGTGGATGAATTCTTTTTAAGGTGTGGTGAGCACATGCATTTGCGTCATCGTTATAACATGAAACAAAACCATGAATGTCCACTTATGAATGAAAATACACATGTTTGAGGAACCTGCGTGATCCTATGACGTCTTTTTGCAATTCTGTTTGGTCACTTAATGGCGTGACATTCAATAATAGGTGACTAGGAGTGGTGTAGGACAGTCGAAATGTCCGCACTCTGCGGAAAGAAGTGCACCTAATGATGTGCCTTCAAGCCCACATTCGGTAGAGATGATAAGACCTGTAGCTGAAGCAGTGTTTGCGATGATAAATGCCCAGCCAAGGAGGCAAGCGTAACCTCCTACCCCTGTTGTGGAGCAAGTTTCGCTTCGTGAGGCAGATCCTGGAGTGGTGGAAAGAGTGGTTGTAGAACCTTTGGCTCCAAGAAGAGCGATAGAAAGGAAGATTAAACATTTGATGAGCTTCAATCCTCTAATATTTACGGGGACTGGAACCCTAACACAGGCTGAGGATTAGCTCTCTTGTGTTAAGAGAGTCATGATAATGACTAAAATTTAGGAATGGCAGAAGTCAACCATAGCCCCTTTCCTGTTGGATGGAGAGGTGAGATTGTGGTGGGAAGAGCGGGAGCTGCATCTCTTGGTTGGAAGACAACTCACCGATGTTTCGATGGATCAGTTGTCGAGGTTATTCCTAGCTAGATACCTCCACTCGGCCCAGAGGATCGACATGGAGAATCAGTTCCAGAGATTGACCCTGGGAGATAGTAGCGTGGATGAGTATTATGCAGGCCCACATGTTAACACTGTAAAGATGACGAACAAAGCACGATTGCCTCTCAACAATCTAATTCTACACTTGCACAAAATCTCAACGCAGCGCACACCCTATGCAATTATATCAATTAGATGCTAACGTACGGTAGCCAAAACTGTTTTAGGATCGAATAAAGGCTATAGGCCAATATTATTTCCAGCTAAAAGGACCCGCGCGGTCCGATCAAGCGAAGGTTGTACCAAAAGAGATGTACCAAAAATTACGATTCAGAAATGGTAGATGTCTCCCAACAAAAAGTAAACGAGGTTCACCAATCCACTCAAAAATTAAATCAATCAAGATAGACACCAAATCGATCAAAGAAAATCACGATTATTTTAAGGCTATCAAGAATCAACGCTATAATTTATCACCACGAGAATAATCTAGGAAAAAGAAAAACACACAAAGGTTGATGTTCTCGTTACCCAATCAGAATGGATGATTCTGATTTCACTATCTTGGATTGATCTTCAACGGCTCCGCCGGAGTTACGCCGGATGGAGAGAAACTCATCCGCCTTCGTTGCTTCATACCGATGTTAGATTGTCAAGGAGGAACCTCTTTGCCTTGGCTGAGTTTCACCAAAAGGGTATGGGGTGGTCGGGTTTAGAAGGAAGGAGAGTGGTCGGTTTTCTTGTGAGGGTGATGGTGGTCGGCTTTTGTGAGGGTTATGGTGGTTGGCGGCTAGGGGTTGGCCAAACTTGATGAAGAAAGGAGGGGGTCGGTTTTTTCCTTAAAGATGAAAGGGGAGGGAGGAGGTGGTAGAGAGGAGGCCAAATAGAGAGAGGGGAAGAGAGGTGGCCGACAGCCAAAGAGATGGGAGGAGGAGGAGCCGAATTTTCCAAGAGGGAGATATGGGAAATAGGGGGAAAAGATCTCAAGAAAGATTTGGGGATTCAAATTCTTATCATTCATTCTCTAATAAAATCCTTTTTAACATGACTATATATAGCCTACACTACTCCATCTCCTCCAATTCAAAATTGAAAATGAAACTATGATGGTTATATGCACCCATCATGAAATAAAAATAATACAAAATTTAAATGCATGAAATTAAAATACTCTTCATGGTTATAGGCACCCATCATACATGAAATGAAATAAAAACTTAAAATAATAATTGCTAAAATAATAATTGATAGAATATAAAATATATAATTATTTAATTTATAATTATATATTTTATTTAATGGCGGCGACAGACATCGTGAAAAACATGTAGCGGCGATGGTTGAGGGCATCGTGGTAGAAATCCCATCCTCGAGCTTGCGGCAACAATCATCCCAAACCACGAACTCCCTCAGTCGGGGATCAATGGCGGCCGCATCAACAACGTCTCCATCAATCCTCCCCCGCACAAAAGTACTCATCACCGATGAGTTGGTCTGAAAGTACCGACGTAGGAGAGCATCATCCAAAATAGCCACCTCCGATTCAAGGAACCAAGAGGCATCGGAGGCCGGACGATCACGCCATCAAATCAAGTGGCGGCAAAGAACACCATGTGTAGAGGAGAGCACTTTAACTTGGAGTATCTTGTCATACAAAAAAGTGGTCCTAGGGAACCTTGGAAAAACATTAGGCAATAAAAGAGAAAGAGTTTCTACATCAACAATCAACTTACCTCCAGTGAAGACCGATGAAGAGAGCAATCCAGAAAAACAAGCTCACCCCCTATCCATTAGAAAATTCAGTAGAACTAAACAGACAGGCAGATAATTCAAGTGGTGGAGAAACATATGACGTTAAATCAGAAACATTAAAAATAGGGGAAATACCTCAATCCGTGGGTAACTTCAAAAGATATGTGTTGTCTCCTAATTTATTTAATAACTGAAAAGTTCATGTATATACGTCATAAGCAATTTTCTAGTGGTAACGGGACAGAAGATTCTACTCAAATCCGGTGCACATGCAACGAAATATGAACCTGACCCGTTAAACTCTAGGAATGACGGAATTGTTCCCGCTTAGAAACAAGGGTAATAAATAAATGGTTTTGATTTTCTTGCTGAAAATATTATGAAGATTACTAAATAATTTTGTTTTTATTTTTTTTGCAGAAAAATAAAAATATAGGCCGCTATTTGCAGACTAAAATTAAAAATTTATAATGAGTTAATAAAAATAATGAGTTAATAAAAATAATGACTTAATAAAAATAAAATATATTTTTTTGATTTCTTACTAATAAAATGATGGAGAATTTCCAGAATATAATTTTTTTGAATTTTGAGAAAAACTGAGAATTTTATGTTGCTATTGGCAAACCAAAACTAAATATTTTGTTTTATTATTTTGACATAGAAACATGCAAGTGCGTGTCGCCGAAATAATAAAAGGGGAAGGGTGCCAATTAGGATATTGACGTGAACCTCCCTCTAATACCAAATTCATGCAGGCCCACATGTTGAAACTGTAAAGAAGATGAACTAAGCACTATTGCATCACAACGATCTAATTCTACACTCACACAAAATCTCAACGCAGCGCACACGCTATGGAATTATATCAATTAGATGGTAACGTAAGCGTAGCCAAAACCATTTTAGGATCGAATAAAGGGTATATGCCAGTATTCTTTCCGGCTAAAAGGACCCACCCGGTCCGATCGAGCAAATGTTGTACCAAAAGAGATCTAACAAAAATTACGATTCAGAAACGGTAGATCTCTCCCAACAAATAGTAAATGAGGTTCGTCAATCCTCTCGAAAATTAAATCAATCAAGATAGACACCAAATCGATCGAAGAAAACCACGATTATTTTAAGGCTATAAAGAATCAACGCTATAATTTTCAACCACAAGAATAATCTAGGAAAAAGAAAAACTCACAAAGGTAGAAGTTCTCGTTACCCAATCAGAATGGATGATTCTGATTCCACTATCTTGGATTGCTCTTCAACAGCTCCGCCGGAGTTACGCCGGATGGAGAGAAACTCATCCGCCTTCGTTGCTTAACACTGGGGTTAGATTCTCAAGGAGGAACCTCTTTGCCTTGGCTGAGTTTCACCAAAAGGGTATGGGGTGGTCGGGTTTAGAAGGAAGGAGAGTGGTCGGTTTTCTTGTGAGGGTGATGGTGGTCGGCTTTTGTGAGGGTGATGGTGGTTGGCGGCTAGGGGTTGGCCAAACTTGATGAAGAAAGGAGGGGGTCGGTTTTTTCCTTAAAGATGAAAGGGGAGGGAGGAGGTGGTAGAGAGGAGGCCGAATAGAGAGAGGGGAAGAGAGGTGGCCGACAGCCAAAAAGATGGGAGGAGGAGGAGAAGAATTTTCCAAGAGGGAGATATGGGAAATAGGGGGAAAAGATCTCAAGAAAGATTTGGGGATTCAAATTCTTATCATTCATTCTCTTATAAAATCCTTTTTAACATGACTATATATAGCCTACACTACTCCATCTCCTCCAATTCAAAATTGAAAATGAAACTATGATGGTTATATGCACCCATCATGAAATAAAAATAATACAAAATTTAAATGCATGAAATTAAAATACTCTTCATGGTTATAGGCACCCATCATACATGAAATGAAATAAAAACTTAAAATAATAATTGCTAAAATAATAATTGATAGAATATAAAATATATAATTATTTAATTTATAATTATATATTTTATTTAATGACGGCGACAGACATCGTGAAAAACATGTAGCGGCGATGGTTGAGGGCATCGTGGTAGAAATCCCATCCTCGAGCTTGCGGCAACAATCATCCCAAACCACGAACTCCCTCAGTCGGGGATCAATGGCGGCCGCATCAACAACGTCTCCATCAATCCTCCCCCGCACAAAAGTACTCATCACCGATGAGTTGGTCTGAAAGTACCGACGTAGGAGAGCATCATCCAAAATAGCCACCTCTGATTCAAGGAACCAAGAGGCATCGGAGGTCGGGCGATCACGCCATCGAATCAAGTGGCTGCAAAGAACACCACGTGTAGAGGAGAGCACTTTAACTTGGAGTATCTTGTCATACAAAAAAGTGGTCCCAGGGAACCTTGGAAAAGCATTAGGCAATAAAGGAGAAAAAGTTTCTCCATCAACAACCAACTTACCTCCAGTGAAGACCGATGAAGAGAGCAATCCATAAAAACAAGCTCACCCCCCTATCCATTAGAAAATGCAGTAGAACTAAACAGACAGGCAGATAATTCAAGTGGTGGAGAAACATATGACGTTAAATCAGAAACATTAAAAATAGGGGAAATACCTCAATCCGTGGGTAACTTCAAAAGATATGTGTTGTCTCCTAATTTATTTAATAAATGAAAAGTTCTAGTATATACGTCATAAGCAATTTTCTAGTGGTAACGGGACAGAAGATTCTACTCGAATCTGGTGCACATGCAACGAAATATGAACCTGACCTGTTAAACTCTAAGAATGACGGAATTGTTCCTGCTTAGAAATAAGGGTAATAAATAAATGATTTTGATTTTCTTGCTGAAAATATTATGAAGATTACTAAATAATTTTGTTTTTATTATTTTTGCAGAAAAATAAAAATATAGGCCGCTATTTGCAGACTAAAAGTAAAAATTTATAATGAGTTAATAAAAATAATGACTTAATAAAAATAAAATATTTTTTTTGATTTCTTACTAATAAAATGATGAAGAATTTCCAGAATATAATTTTTTTGAATTTTGAGAAAAACTGAGAATTTTATGTTGCTATTGGCAAACCAAAACTAAAAATTTTGTTTTATTATTTTGACATAGAAACATGCAAGTGCGTGTCGCCGAAATAATAAAAGGGGAAGGGTGCCAATTAGGAAATTGACGTGAACCTCCCTCTGATACCAAATTCATGCATGCCCATACGTTGAAACTGTAAAGAAGATGAACTAAGAACTATTGCATCACAACGATCTAATTCTACACTCACACAAAATCTCAACACAGCGCACACGCTATGGAATTATATCAATTAGATGGTAACGTAAGCGTAGCCAAAACCGTTTTAGGATCGAATAAAGGCTATATGCCAGTATTCTTTCCAGCTAAAAGGACCCACTCGGTCCGATCGAGAAAATGTTGTACCAAAAGAGATCTAACAAAAATTACGATTCGGAAACGGTAGATCTCTCCCAACAAATAGTAAACGAGGTTCGTCAATCCTCTCAAAAATTAAATCAATCAAGATAGACACCAAATCGATCGAAGAAAACCACAAATATTTTAAGGCTATAAAGAATCAACGCTGTAATTTTCAACCACAAGAATAATCTAGGAAAAAGAAAAACACACAAAGGTAGAAGTTCTCGTAACCCAATCAGAATGGATGATTCCGATTCCACTATCTTGGATTGCTCTTCAACGGCTCCGCCGGAGTTACACCGGATGGAGAGAAACTCATCCGCCTTTGTTGCTTCACACAGATGTTAGATTCTCAAGGAGGAACCTCTTTGCCTTGGATGAGTTTCACCAAAAGGGTATGGGGTGGTCGGGTTTAAAAGGAAGGAGAGTGGTCAGTTTTCTTGTGAGGGTGATGGTGGTCGGCTTTTGTGAGGGTGATGGTGGTTGGCGGCTAGGGGTTGGCCAAACTTGATGAAGCAAGGAGGGAGTCGGTTTTTCATTAGGGATGAAAGGGTAGGGATGAGGTGGTAGAGAGGAGGCCGAATAGAGAGAGGGGAAGAGAGGTGGCCGACGGCCATAGAGATGGGAGGAGGAGGAGGAGCCGAATTTTCCAAGAGAGAGTGAGGGAAAATAGGGTGAAAAGATCTCAAGAAAGATTTGGAGATTCAAATTCTTTTCATTCATTCTCTAATAAAATCTTTCATAACATGGCTGTATATAGCCTACACCACTCTATTCCCTCAAATTCAAAATTCAAAATGAAACTATGATGGTTATATGCATCTATCATGAAATAAAAACAATACAAAATTTAAATGCATTAAATTAAAATACTCTTGATGGTTATATGCACCCATCATACCTGAAATGAAATAAAAAAAATTACAATATTAATTGCTAAAATAATAATTCCATCCTCGAGCTTACAACAACGATCGTCCCAAACCACGAACTCTCTCAGTCGGGGATCAATGGTGGCCACATCAGCAACCTCCCTCTAATACCAAATTGATTAAGGCCCACACGTTGATACTGTAAAGATGACTAACTAAGCACGTTTGCCTCTCAACGATCTAATTCTACACTCGGACAAAATCCCAACGCAGCGCACACACTTTGCAATTATATCAATTAGATGCTAACGTACGGGTAGCCAAAATCGTTTTAGGATCGAATAAAGGCTATAGACCAATATTCTTTTCGGCTAAAAGGAGCCACCCGGTCCGATCGAGCTAAGGTTGTACCAAAAGAGATCTACCTAAAATTACGATTCGGAAACGGTAGATCTCTCCCAACAAAAAGTAAACGAGTTTCGCCAATCCTCTCAAAAATTAAATCAATCAAGATAGACACCAAATCGATCGAAGAAAACCACGATTATTTTAAGGCTATCAAGAATCAACGCTATAATTTACCACCACAAGGATAATCTTGGAAAAAGAAAAACACAAGAAGGTAGAAGTTCACGTTACCCAATCAGAATGGATGATTCTGATTTCAGTATCCTGTATTGCTCTTCAACAACCCCACTAGAGTTTTGCCGGATGGAGAGAAACTCATGCGCCTTCGTCGCTTCACGCCGGTGTTAGATTCTCAAGGAGGAACCTCTTTTCCTTGGCCTAATTTCACCAAAAGGGTATGGGGTGGTCGTGTTTAGAAGGAAGGAGAGTGGTTGGTTTTCTTGTGAGGGTGATGGTGGTAGGCTTTTGTGAGTGTGATGGTGGTTGGCGGCTAGGGGCTGGCCAAACTTGTTGAAGCAAGGAGGGGGTCTGTGTTTCCTTAGAGTTTAAAGGGGAGGGAGGAGGTGGTAGAGACGAGGCTGAATAGAGAGAGGGGAAGAGAGGTTAATGGCGGCCAAAGAGAGGGGAGGAGGAGGAACCGAATTTTCCAAGAGGGAGAGAGAGGAAATAGGGGGAAAAGATCTCAATAAAGATTTGGGGCTTCAAATTCTTATCATTCATTCTCTAATAAAATCCTTCATAACATTGCTATATATAGCCTACACCACACCATCTCCTCTAATTCAAAATGAAGCTATGATGCTTATATTTACCCATCATGAAATAAAAACAATACAAAATGTAAATGCATGAAATTAAAATACTCTTGATGGTTAAAGGCACCCATCATACATGAAATTAAATAAAAATTTAAAATAATAATTGCTAAAATAATAATTGATAGAATATAAAATATATTATTATTTAATTTATAATTATATGTTTTATTTAATGGAGGCGGCGGACGTCGTGCAAAACATGTAGCGGCAATGGTGGAGGGCGTCGTGGCAGAAATCCAATCCTTGAGCTTGGGGCAACGATCGTCCCAAACCACGAACTCTCTCAGACGGGGATCAAAGTGGCCACATAAGCAACGTATCCATCAGAGTATCTCCATGAGTTCACGAGTTTGGGGAATTATGCTAGCGATACTTTTGCTGACGAGGAGCGTAAGACTAACCGGTTCTATGAGGGTTTGCATGATGACATAAGGATATAGCTCTCTGGGCCTATGATGCTGGGTTTCCTAACTCAGGTCAATACCACCCGATCTCTGGAGAAAGATATGAAGAGAGTTCAAGCAAAGAAGGACTCAGGCTTGAAGTAGTGGGATTTCAAGGTACCGAGCTCATCAACGTTAGGGTTTCGTATGTGGAACAAGAAGGCTAGGACTTCGGGTCTTTCCCAACCGTCAGGTGCGTCTGGAGTTACTACAGGGCGAAGACCGGTTACTTGTTATAACTATGGCTGCATGGACACTTCGCCCGAGATTGTTGGAGCGGGCGCCCGAGTCAGAGAAGAAGCCTGGAGCATCTTATGCGGAGAAGGGAAAGACAGTGGAGTCAATTGCATCCCACTATGCTCCAGCCCAGCCTAGAGTTTACAACCTTGTCCAGCAGGAGGACATAAAGCAGGTAGATGGGGTGACAGGTATGATTTCGTGAATTGTTCGTTTATCTTTACATACTTGTTATCTTATGCGCATTAGCATGTGACATTTTGTGCTAGGCTTTGTTTTTATCTTTAATATTCCAGCGAGAGTACTATTCGATACGGGAGCTTCACACTCCTTTTTGTTTGAGGAATTTGTATCGCGTATCGGAGTGCCTTCTTTGATGGCAATGGATAAATTGGATGTGCTACTGCCTAATGATTGTTCTATGCATGCAAATAGAGTTTGCTGCATGAAGATACGGATTCGGAGTCAAGAGTTTGACTTGCAAGCGTCGCTACTACCGATAGTGGAGTTTGATGTGATCTTTGACATGGACTGTCTCTCGAAGCAGCGTACGTAAATTGACTACAACCGCAAGGTGGTCAGACTAGGATTGGATACAGAGCTTGAGACGTCATTCTCTAGCTTGAAGAGATCGAACAAGACTTTGATGTTTGTTCTCCAAGTGGTTAAATCAGTTCGAAGTGATGCAGAGCTATTTATCACCTTAGTGGAGACTTCGAAGCCCAAGACAAGACTGGATAGTATACCAATCGTATCAGAGTTTCCCAATGTTTTTCCTGAAAATCACCCCGGAGTGCCACCACACCGAGAGATCGACTTCAACATCAAGCTAATTCCAGGTGCCAAGCCTGTTGAAATTTGTGAAGTGGAAGTGGGTGACAGGACAGGCCGGGCGGCCTGGGCGGACAGCATTGGCGGACTAGGCGGACTGGGCGGACTGAGATCTGCGGCCTGGTGGAAGGTCTAGTTAGAAGCCAGTTGTTCTTCTGGGCGGTTTGCACGGGTTGAGTCCGCGGACTATGCGGCCTGGTTTCTGCGGATAGGGTGTTTGCTGATTGGCTTTGCCAAGGAGCGGCCTGAGCGGATAAAGGCTTGCGGACTGGTGCATTGCTCAGTGGCCGCGGGTGCAAGCTTGTGCTGATAGGCGGTTTGGCTCGTGTCCGCGGGAAGCTTGCGGACTGGAGTGTCCGCGGTGTGGGTTGTTGCGGACTGAGCTTAGAGCTTGGATGAGGCCTTGTCGAGATTTGGTGGTAACGCAGGCGATTTGCTGTGGAGATCGATTGACGGACTGGGTTTGGAGTCCGGGGTTGGCTGCTGTTTTAGACAGAAGTGCGAGGAGCTCGCGGACTTATGGCGGTCTGTGCTAGGGTGTTTGGCAGACGGGAATTTGTGTCCGCCATGCTCGCATTGGCCCTTGATGGTTTTGGACTTGGTCACACTTTGTGCCAAGGCCATGGTGTCCGCGGTATCCGCCAAGTCCGCTGTGACCGGGCGGACTGTTGCTGTCTTCCTTTGGTCGTGGACTTGTGGCGGATTGGGGTGTGAGTCTTGCGGACTGCCTCGAGTTGGTGCGGACTGCCATTGAAGGGGGTTGCTGTCTTGCAGTGGTTGGAGCTTTGCGGGCTGATGCCTTGTCTGTATAGCTTGGGCGGACTGGAGAGGTTTCACCAATGTTTGCCTTGCTCCTGGCGGTTTCCCTTGGTATCCAGCCAAGTCCACGCGGACTCGGCGGACGGTGTTTTTGCTATCGGGCGGGATGGGGTGGTGACGCTATCTCTTGGGCGGTGACCACACTCCTCACCTTGCCTATAAATAGGACCCCCCTGGCATAACCTAAACAACGAGAGTGAACAGTAAGTTGGGGTGTGCAAGGAGCTGCAGTCTGTGTTTATCAGTCCGCGCGGATTGTTTCAGGCTGACGGTTTACTGTGTGCAGGTCGCGCGGATAGCTTCACGGAGCCAGGAGTTTGGCTGTGACTTCGGTCAAGTGCTTGGAAGTGTGCGGTCTCTGCGGACTCAGCAGGAGGTCGCTCTGCGGCTTGTCAGTTCTGTTTCATCTTTACCAGCTTCAATAACCTGTCCGCCGGCTTCAGGCGGGTAGGGGTGTTCCTTAGTTCAAGTTCAGCAGGAGGCGAATAACGGTGTGTCTGCGCGGCCTCGCGGCTTCGGCGGACTCCGTGTCTATTCGGCGAATTGCAGCATAGCTTGGGCGAGCTCAGCGGACTCGGCGACCTCGGCGACCTCGCGGTCTCGGTGGACTCGGGTGCTGTCCGCCCGGCTTGTTTTTGGTGCTTTCTATTTACAGCTGTGATACTAGCGAAATCATGTCTCGCTATGTATGCCTCGCATTGTAAAGAAGTGAATGAATAATAGACCTGCTTGTGCTTCCATTATTTGTTGGGATTTACCTTTATACCTGTAGTCCTTGGTTTCCGCTGGTTCAACGTGCGAACTGGGTAGTTCCGAAGATATTAATTTGGCGTTTGGGCTATCTTGCTGACCACGTTGAGAAAATTTAACATGGTATCAAAGCGAGGTTTCTGAGGTTCAGTTGCGTGAGCGGAAGTCAGCCAGTGTTGTTACTCAGTGATTGAGTGGTGATCAACCTGTGTTGTTGCTCGGAGCTGCTGAAAGTTTGCCAACAGGTGTTGCAATGGAAGGGAGCTTTGAAAGAGGTCTGGGCATTGAACTCTTAACGCCGACTAACTTCAAGAAGTGGAAGTCGTGCATGAAGAGTTATCTTCTTGGCGAGGAGCTGTGTGAAGTCGTTGGTGGAGACGACAGGCAGGAAGTCAATGCTGCTTTCGGTACTGCTGAGCAGGTTAGGCTCTGGAGAAGAACAAATGCTAAGGCGGAGTTCATTCTGAAGAGAGCCGTGTCTTCGGAACTGTTTGATCACATCATTGGATGTGAGTCGGCTGCTGATATTTGGACAACCATTGATGAGTTGTTCAATAGGAAGAATGTGGCGCGGCTTCAGTTCCTGGAGAATGAGTTGGCCAGGGCAACTCAGGGAGACCTTTCCATCTCCAAGTACTTCTTAAAGATGAAGAGCTTGTGTGCTGAGCTGTCGGCACTGGATCCTGATGAGCCTATCTCTGAGGCAAAGATGAAAAGGCACATTATCCGCAGCTTGAGGAAGGAGTATGTGGCCTTTGTTACATCTGTTCAAGGGTGGGCTACTCAGCCGTCCTTGCTGGAGCTGGAGAATCTGCTTGCCTCGCAGGAGAGCTTAGCAAGGCAGATGGCTGGAGTGAACCTGAATCAGGAAGGCAGCGAAGCTCTCTTCTCAGGCAAGAAGAAAGGATGGGAAGGGAAGAAGAAGAAGAAGGTGCAGGCCGCTGTTGAGAAGGAGACTTAAACTTCATATCCGCCGGAGAGGAGCAATGCTCCTAAGGACTGGAAGAAGAATCTGAAGTGCTACCGGTGTCATCAGCGTGGGCACTTCAAGCGGGACTGCAAGGTTAAACTGCAGCCTGGGCATGCTGCGGGAAAAGAGGAAGCTTGCTCGAGAAGTGAAGAAGCAGAATGGGGCGGAGCTTTCATGACGGGCACTTGTGTCCGGGCCTTGTCTGCTGAGGACTTCAACAGCGAGTGGATCGTGGACTCCGGGTGTTGTCATCACCTCACCGGAGACAAATCGAAGTTCACCTCCATGCAGGCTTACTCAGGTAATGAAGCTATTATCACTGCTGATAATACTATTTATGCAGTAAAGAAAGAGGGGGTCGTGTCTTTGGGTAGTGATCAGGGGCCACTCACGTTAAGGAGTGTGTATCACGTGCCAGGCATGAAGAAAAACCTCTTCTCGGTGACCAATGCGGTGGACGCTGGGTATCACGTTCTGTTTGGGCCAACAGACGTGAGGTTCCTTCGCAACGTATCAGCGGTAAAGGATGATGTTGCTCATGTTGGGAGGAGGGTGAAGAACTTGTTTGTTCTTTCCACCAGTGCTTATGTTGATAGAATGAAGGCCAATGATAGCGCTGCTATCTGGCATGAGAGGCTGGGGCATGTTGGCATGGGCAAGCTGAAGGCAATGGCGAGTAGAAGTTTGGTGAGGGGGTTGCCGAAATTGTCCTCCTTTGGTGATGGGCATGTTTGTGCTGGCTATCAATACGGTAAGGCACATCGCCTTCCGTTTGATAAATCACAAACAAGGAGCAAGATGCCACTGGAGTGTATTCATGGCGACCTGATGGGACCGACGGTTACTGCTAGCCTTGGTGGAAGCAGATATAAGATTGTCTTGGTTGATGATTACTCAAGGTATACTTGGGTGTACTTCTTAAAGGAGAAGTCGGAAGCCTTCCGTTTGTTCGTGGAGTTCAAGGAGTTGGTAGAAGGCCGGCTTGGCTTGCGGGTTAAGAAGCTTAGAACTGATAACGGGGGGGGGGGGGGGGAGTTTGTCTCCTCCGAGTTTTCTAACTTCTGCTGGAAGCACGGGATCCAACGGGAGCTTACTTGTGCTCACACTCCACAACAAAATGGGGTAGCGGAGCGGAAGATCCGTCATCTGACGGAGACCTGCAAATGCTGGCTTCATGCGAAAGATATCCCAAGGTCTTTTTGGGCGGAGGGAATGTCTTGTGCTGCTTATGTTATCAACCGGATGCCACTCAGCCCTATCAACATGAAGACTCCTGTTGAGCTGTTGCTGAAGGAGAAGCCGAGTGTTGAACATCTTAGGGTGTTCGGTTCAACTTGCTACGTGCATGTCCCGGATGCTTCACGGACAAAGCTGGATGCGAAGGCAAGGAAACTTGTCTTTGTTGGCTATGATGAGCGGAAGAAGGGATGGAAGTGCATGGACCCTGTGACGAAGAAGTTCGTGGTGTCAAGAGACGTTGTCTTTGACGAGCTGACGTCATATGGAGGTGGCTCGGTGGAGCTAACCGGAAGTAGCAAGGTTGATGAAGCACCGGTGGAGGCTGCTGAAGGCTTGGAAGAGGAGCTTGCTGTTTCACCAGCAGCTCCTGTTGCTTCGAACTCCGAGGCTGAGCCTTCTAGCTCAGGAAGCAGGGGGAGCACTGCTCAATGCTTGCCCCAGGTAGGAGTGGAGCCTGAAGAAGCAACGGAAGCCGTGAGCAAGGAGCCGGTTTTTCGGAGATCGAAGAGGGTGGTTAAGCCACCGGCTCGGTACTGTGATGGGAATGCAGTGAGCTTTGTCTCCTGCTTCTTTGCAGGTCCTCTGGATGAGCGAGAGCCTGCAAACTTCAACGAGGTCACTGGAGTAAAGGAGTGGGATGATGCCATGAAGGGAGAGATTGATGCTCTGAAGAAGAATGAAACCTGGGACCTTGTGCCCAAGGTTGATGGCGTTACTCCTGTTACTTACAAGTGGGTGTATAAGTTGAAGAAGAAGGCTGATGGGAGCATTGATCGGTTCAAGCCTCGCCTGGTCGCTAGAGGATTCTCACAGCAGTATGGAGAAGACTATGAGGAGACATTCAGTCCAGTTGCGAAGATGACTTCTGTAAGAGTGTTGATCGCCTTGGCTGCTAGCAAGGGATGGAGGTTGTGGCAACTCGATGTGAAGAATGTCTTTCTTTACGGAGAGATTGACAAGGACATCTTCATGGATCAGCCGCTTGGTTTTGTCTCTGAGAAGCATCCGGACTATGTCTGCAAACTCAGGAAGGCTCTCTATGGGTTGAAGCAAGCTCCTAGAGCGTGGTATGGGAAGATTGCAGAGTACTTGCAATTCTGTGGATACCTTGCTTCCAACTCGGATTCAAGCTTGTTCGTCAAGAAGAAGGGAGAGCTACGAGTCTTGGTCCTGCTGTATGTGGATGACATGATCATCACAGGGAACTCGGAGGGGGAAGTAGCAAGGCTCAGGGCTGAGCTTGCTATACGCTTCGAGATGAAAGTCTTGGGAGAGTTGCATCACTTTCTTGGTCTGGAAGTGGAGAGGAAGGAGTGCGGGGTTCTCATTAGCCAGAAAGGGTATGCTGATCGCATTGTGAAGCGGTTTGGCATGGGCGAAGAGAAGAAGTGCTCTACTCCACTGGAATCTGGGCTAAATCTTCGACGAGATGAGGGAAGGGTTCTTCATGATCCCTTGGTGTTCAGGGCTCTTGTTGGGAGCTTGATTTATCTGACGATTATAAGGCCGGATATCGCTTATGCTGTTGGCCGACTAAGTCGGTATATGGCTGAAACAAGGAAATCTTATCTAGTGGAAGCGAAGGGAATTCTGAAGTATGTCAAGGCTTCTTCTAACATGGGACTCCTCTATAGAAGGGACGCGGAGGTTGCGTTGCTCGGGTACACGGATGCTGACTATGGCGGTGATTCGGATGATCGAAGGTCTACTTCAGGTTATGTGTTCACTTGCGGTTTAGCTAGCATCTTGTGGTGTAGCAAGAAGCGGGACTCGGTGTCGGTTTCAACCACGGAGGCGGAGTATAAGGCTTCGACCTTGGCTGCTCGGGAAGCCGTTTGGTTGAGGAGGCTTATAGAGGATGTTCATGAAGAAGTGCAAGGGCCTACTTTACTCCGGGGTGACAATGAGAGTGCTCTCAAACTGGTAAACAATCCAGTGTGTCACGCAAGGACCAAGCATATAGAGATTGATCACCACTTCATCAGGGAGAAGGTGTTGGAGGGGTCTCTGCTTGTCGGGCATGTTCGGAGTGAAGATAATCTTGCTGACATCTTCACGAAGCCACTGTCGAAGGGGCCTTTTGAACGCTTGCGCAGCTTGCTGGGCTTAGTCACCACTTCCCACTTCAAGGGGGAGTGTTGAAATTTGTGAAGTGGAAGTGGATGACAGGACAGGCCAGGCGGCCTGGGCGGACAGCATTGGCGGACTAGGCGGACTGGGCGGACTGAGATCTGCAGCCTGGTGGAAGGTCTAGTGAGAAGCCAGTTGTTCTTCTGGGCGGTTTGCACGGGTTGAGTCCGCGGACTATGCGGCCTGGTTTCTGCGGATAGGGTGTTTGCTGATTGGCTTTGCCAAGGAGCGGCCTGAGCGGATAAAGGCTTGCGGACTGGTGCATTGCTCAGTGGCCGCGGGTGCAAGCTTGTGCTGATAGGTAGTTTGGCTCGTGTCCGCGGGAAGCTTGCGGACTGGAGTTTCCGCGGTGTGGGCTGTTGCGGACTGAGCTTAGAGCTTGGCTGAGGCCTTGTCGAGCTCTGGTGGCACAGCAGGCGATTTGCTGTGGAGATCGATTGGCGGACTGGGTTTGGAGTCCGGGGTTGGCTGCTGTTTTGGACAGAAGTGAGAGGAGCTCGCGGACTGATGGCGGTCTGTGCTAGGGTGTTTGGCGGACGGGAATTTGTGTCCGCCATGCTCGCATTGGCCCTTGATGGTTTTGGACTTGGTCACACTTTGTGCCAAGGCCATGGTGTCCGCGGTATCCGCCAAGTCCGCTGTGACCGGGCGGACTGTTGCTGTCTTCCTTTGGTCGTGGACTTGTGGCGGATTGGGGTGTGAGTCTTGCGGACTACCTCGGGTTGGTGCGGACTGCCATTGAAGGGGGTTGCTGTCTTGCAGTGGTTGGAGCTTTGCGAGCTGATGTCCTGTCCGCATAGCTTGGGCGGACTGGAGAGGGTTCGCCAATGTTTGCCTTGCTCCTGGCGGTTTCCCTTGGTATCCATCCAAGTCCACGCGGACTTGGCGGACGGTGTTTTTGCTATCGCGCGGGCTGGGGTGGTGACACTATCTCTTGGGCGGTGACCACACTCCTCACCTTGCCTATAAATAGGACCCCCCTGGCATAACCTAAAAAACGAGAGTGAACAGTAAGTTGGGGTGTGAAAGGAGCTGCGGTCTGTGTTTGTCAGTCCGCGCGGATTGTTTCAGGCTGACGGTTTGCTGTGTGCAGGTCGCGCGGATAGCTTCAAGGAGCCAGGAGTTTGGTTGTGACTTCGGTCAAGTGCTTGGAAGTGTGCGGTCTCTGCGGACTCAGCAGGAGGTCGCTCTGCGGCTTGTCAGTTCTGTTTCATCTTTGCCAGCTTCAATAACCTGTCCGCCGGCTTCAGGCGGGTAGGGGTGTTCCTCAGTTCGAGTTCAGCAGGAGGCGAATAATGGTATGTCCGCGCGGCCTCGCGGCTTCGGCGGACTCCGCGTCTATTCGGCGAATTGCAGCATAGCTTGGGCGAGCTCAGCGGACTCGGCGACCTCGGCGACCTCGCGGTCTCGGCGGACTCAGGTGCTGTCCGCCCGGCTTGTTTTTGGTGCTTTTTGTTTACAGCTGTGATACTAGCGAAATCATGTCTTGCTATGTATGCCTCGCATTGTAAAGAAGTGAATGAATAATAGACCTGCTTGTGCTTCCATTGTTTGTTGGGATTTACCTTTGCACCTCTAGTCCTTGGTTTCCGCTGGTTCAACGTGCGAACTGGGTAGTTCCGAAGATATTAATTTGGCGTTTGGGCTATCTTGCTGACCACGTTGAGAAAATTTAACAAAGCCTGTATCATGCTCCCTATACCGCTTAGTGCCTAAGGAGATGGCAGAATTAAAGGTACAGCTGCAAGAGCTATTAGATAAAGGATATATGTGTCCAAGTTCGTCGACTTGGAGCGCGCAAGTCCATTTTATTAAGAAGAAGGACGGAAGAATATGACTGTGTATTGATTACCGTGAGTTTAATAAGATGAAGGAGAATAATTGATATCTGATGCTGAGGAATGATGATCTGTTCGATCAGCAGGTCGGGTCAACGATGTACTCGAAGATAGATTTGAAATCCGGGTACTATCAGCTGAGAATTATGTAAAGTGACATTCCCATGACGGCTTTCAACACACGTTATGCACTTTATGAATTCACCATTATGTCGTTTGGGTTGATGTATGCACCATCCGTGTTAATGCATTTGATGAACATGACTTTTATAGAGTACTGAGACCAGTTCATGATAGTCTTCATCGGTGATATACTGGTGTACTCACAGTGCGAGGAGGATCATTTCAAGTATCTATATATGGTTTTGGAGGCCCTGAGGAGGAACCAACTGTATGCCAAATTTTCCAAATGTGAGTTTTGGGTGTCCTCAATAGCATTCCTTGGTCACGTGATTTGTTGAGAGGGAATTGCAGTAGATCCAGTGTAGATTTCTGCGATAAGAGAGTGTACTGTATTATCTACTGTGTTGGATGTCTGGAGTTTTTTGGGGCTTGTCGGCTATTACAGGAGCTTTGTGGGGATCAGTAGTTTGTTTGGTCGCCGGAGTGCGCACAAGCTTTAAAGGAACTAAACTGTCATCAGACTACGACACATGTCTTATGTTTTCCTTGTGGATCAGAGGGCTTTGAGATTTAGAGTGACGCCTCTGGGAGTGGTTTAGGATGTGTTCTGCTTCAGCACGGGAAGGTGATAGACTATGGATTGCGCTAGTTGAAAGTGCATGAGAGGAATTACACAGTCCATGACTTGGAGTTAGCGGATGTGGTATTCGCTCTTAAGCTTTGGGGGCATTATCTGTATGGGGTTAAGATTGATATCTATTCAGATCACATGCGCCTGGAATATCTAGAAGATCAGAAGGACTTGAACATGCGTCAGCGAAGGTGGATGGAGTTCCTTGGGGATTACACCTACAAGATTCATTATATCCTTGGAAGGGGAACGTTGTGATAGATGCTTTGAGCCGTAGGACCCCTACACAGGCTAACTGGATACAGATGCAGGATTCGGGACTTGGAGGCCTTGGAGATCTCTTCTGTTGACAAGGGATCTAGTATATATGTGTGTTTGTTTTGGACAGAGATTCAATACGACCTTCGAGGATAGGATTCAGCAAGCCTTGGAGTTGGATGTCAGCTTGAAACATCGTGTGGAGGAGACCGTTGATGGCTCTAAAGACCTGTTCTCTATCGACGATGGCCTTTTATGGAAAGGCAGACGATTGTGTGTCCCCAATGTGGGGATGTTATGATAATATTTTATGTTTGCGCCGCATTTCACATAGTACTCGATTCACCATGGGAGCACAAATATGTCAAGGATAGGAAGGAATTGTTTTGGTGGCTAGCTATGAAGAAATACATAGCGCTATATGCGGCGAGATGTCAGACGTGTGCCTTGGTAAAGGCTGAATGCCAGAAGCCTGACAGATTCCTGAAGTCCTTACCTATACTATAGTGAAAATTTGATGACATCTCCATGTATTTCGTGCACGACTTTCCGAGATTGCACAAGGGGAACGACGTCATTTGGGTGGTCATTGATCGTTTAATGAAGGTGTCACATTTCATATCCAATAGGAAGGATGATTCAGTAGAGAAGGTGGCAAAGCTTTATATGGACAGCATAGTACGTTTGAACGACGTACTCTGGAGAATCGTTAAAGACTGAGAGGGTCGTTTCACATCTAACGTTTGGAGGCTCATTCATCAGTTGTTGGGTACTAAGTTGAACTTCAGCACGACTTTTAACCAACAAATAGATGGTCAGACTAAAAGGGTGAACATGATGATGGAAGATATGCTTCGTATGTGTGCTTTGGATTTTGGGAAAAGGTGGGAGGACCATCTTTTTATGATTGAGTTCACGTATAATAGCAGCTACCAAGCTACCATTTAGATGGAACATTTTGAGGCTCTATTCGGAAGAAGGTATCGTACGTCATTGTCTTTGCTAGAAACTAGAGAATCGAAGCTGTACAAGCGAAGGGACATGGAAGATGCTACTTCAACAATACTTTTGATTCAAGAACGACAACTGATTGGTTAAGATAGGCAGACCAAGTACTATAAAGCCAAGCATCGGAACGTGGAGCTGCGGTGGATGATTGGGTATACCTCGAGATAAAGCTATTTAAGGGTGTATCAAGGATTCAACGCTTAAAGAAGCTTAGTCTGAGAAATGTTGTGCCTTTTGAGATCTTAGAGCGTGTTGGTGAAGACACCTATCATTTGGCTCTTTTGGTGGAGTTGAGTGGTTTGCACGATGTATTTCACATCTTAGCGTTGCGAAAGGCTATTCAAGAGCCTAATCAAGTGATTGCTGCAAATCAAGTGCTGGTCGACAGTTTTTTGATGACGAAGGTCAAATCCATTCGTATCGTGGATATAGAGGTCAAGCCACTGTAGATTAAATCCATTAAAATGGTCAAGGTCCTTTGGGACAATTATGGTCGAGAGAAGCTTTCATAGGAGTGGGAGTAAACCATAAAGTCGGAGTTCCATGAGTTATTCAATTGAGGTACCGTGCGGCGATAGTGCTACCGCAGGCAGTAGCTCCGTGAGAGCTTTGTTTGAGGCCTGTGTGGTGGAGAACTATGACCAGTGTTTAAGGCCTATGTTGTAGAGACCTGGGCCCGTGTGGTGGGGCTGAGAGCATTGAGAGCCAAGCTTGGTGGAGTGAGAGCCATTTATATAGCATAACGAGGTTATGTAATAACTTGAGAAATGGGAATGGGGAGGCCGACCCATACCGTGGTGGTTTGCCCCGGCGATGTGAGCAACAGGAATGGGCCGAACCTACAAAGTAGCTACGTCGAGCGTCCGCGTGTAGTGTTACCTGTCGCTGCCATAGTTTCCGGTCTATGGCCTTGCGCAGGCCGTAAATACTACCAAAATGCTCATGGTAGTTATCATCTTTTAAACGGTTGTGCATCCCTGGTTTATGTCCGGACACCAAGAATGTGACCTGAGAGCACGGGGTGAGTGGTCGTTGTTTCCTACGCCTCTGATGAAGTGTGCTTAAATTACACTTTCATTTCTATGTTTGGTTTTGCAAATATAGGCATTCCCCTTAAACGAGCCATGTTGTGGGTTCATGAAAAGGTTCAGATGTCTACCTAAATCACCTAGAGGGGGGTGAATAAGTGAGTTGTGCGTCTTTTTGCAGAATAAAAATTTAGAGATCCATGCACACAATTATCAACCAAGCAATCACAAACGACAAAAGATTTATAGTGGTTCCCCAATCTTGGGTACATCCACTTTCCCTAACCGATATAGCAAAGTACTAGACTCGGCTACTCCACTATCTCAGATTGAAAGCCAATCCTACGCCTCGGAACAACGTTCCTACAATCTCGATCGACAACGCGGATCTACAATCGGAAGGTAAAAACTTCCTACAACTCGGAGACAAAAAGATCCTACACTCGGAGAGAATTCTCCTACAAGAATGAAATTGAAAGTATATGAAAATACAAACAGTAAAACTTTCTCAGATCTGAAAATAGTCGGCCTGAATCTTCTTCTTTGATCTTTGCGGATCTATCAGAGAAGTTGAAGAAGAATCTCGGCAAAAGCTAAATCTGAAATTTCTTGGCTTCACACGATCAGATAGATGATGAAGAATTGGAAGACAATCTCAATTTGTGAATCTTCTTGATCTGAATATTCTGGATCGAAAACCCTAGCCAAATATGCGCGATGTAGGTCGTTGGCGGCGACTTTCGTTTTTAGAGAGAGAGAGAATGAGATTCAGAAAAATACTTAGAATAAAGCTTGACAACACTTGTTAGGGTTTGTCAGTTTTGACAAGACCTTATATAAGATCTTCCCTAACGGTCATAATTAACATTAATGACGTACACGTGAACCAGTCACGTCAAGTCTTTTGAAATTTCTGTCAAATCTGGACTTAACGATTTTTCTGAAAAGGATGACTGAAATACTTGAGTGAATGTTTACCTACTCGAGTACTATATAAGATTACTCGAGTGAATAGAAGAGGACAACTCAGGTAGATGATTTAGAGAAAATCCAGAAATGATGAGCAGCTACTCGAGTACAAAGAGACTTACTCGAGTGCTAATATAGTTACTCGCGATATGGAGTTTAACTACTCGAATACAAGAAGTACTACTCGAGTGAGGAGAAATTAACTACTCGAGAAGAGGAGGGCATACTCGAGTCAAGGACTTAGAATAATATTTGGAAGAGAAAACTGGGTTACTCGAGTGGTGGAACTGGACTACTCGAGCGGAGATAAACTACTCGAGTATATAGATACAGCTACACGAGTAATGAACTTAGAAAAATTCTGATGGATGAAAAGCTTGTTCTCGAGTATTAAACATGGACTACTCGACTAGTAGATGGACTACTCGAGTACATGAACTTGACTACTCGAGTGAAGTAAAATTACACGAAATCCAGTCTTCTGTAACTCGAGAAAAAGAATAAACTACTCGAGTACCTATATGACTACTCGAGTAAATCACATAAAAAATTTTCTAGAGAGGAAATTCTGTTAACTCGAGAATGAGAAAAGATCTACTCGAGTAATTGACTTAGCTACTCGAAAGTTATAATTTGACTACTCGAGAGCTAATTCCCTTACTCGAGTACAGATAGTCTTACTCGAGTATTGACTAAGTACTTCACTCGAGTATGTAAGTATCTACTCGAGTAAAGTACTTAGCAAAAATTCCTTGAACAGAATTTTCTCTTCTTTAGTGAATTCAGCAACAAATCTTTCTCCAATCAGTCCGAGTGCTTGAATATGAAGTGTATCCCAATGGAGAGGATACACATGAGTCAACACCATGGATCACACAATGAGGGATTCATTGTAGACTGACATTGGTCTACACTTGGCAATATAATCCTGCAAACACATAACTCGAACAAAACATCAAATACAACTTAATTCATCTTAGTTCAAGGATGGCTTCATCAAATCTGGGTTAATATGGATACAAAACCCAACAATCTCCCCCTATTTGTAGAATCAGAACCCTTTACACTAAGGTGAATTTTATAGACATAAAAAAGAACTAGATATGCAAATAAAGAAAGCAGTATAAACATGCATAAGAATATAATCAAAGATTATTTGATCAAAATTAAGAATTATATAAATGTGACTGTTCAAAACATCATTTCTACACAGATCATTTCCACACTCTCATAATCCTTTATGCTTAAACTTGATGTTGCTGCTTGTATTTCTTCTCTTGCGGTCTTCTTTGGTAGCAGAATGGCTTGGAATAATATTTTGGAGGTCTTGGAGGAGCAGCAGGGTTGTTCCTTCCAAATTCTCTGTCATAAAGTCTCCTCTTTGTCATTGATTTTTCATATAATTCCCATTCCTTGGTGATGTAATGAATATTTCTGCTTTCATTGAAGTCCATGACAAGCTTGAGAGTATCCAATATGAGAGACTTTGAAGTTGGAGACCAGATCTCTGCAAACTCTGGAGCTTTTCTCTTTTTTAAATAAGGAACTGGGATTGACCTGCTATCTGAGGCACCATCACCATACTTTCTCTTCTTCTTAGAAGTGTTGATCTCAGGAGAATCTTAGAAGAATATGTCTGCTGGGTCTGCCTCCCAAACTTGAGCATGTGAATCTGGAGGAGGACCTTCATAGCCTTCAGGTCTAGGAGAGAAGGTAGGTTGAGGAGCTTGAGCTGGAGCAGTAGTAGCTAAGGGATTTAGATGGTGAGGAATGATGTTTGGATTAGCTGGGAATTCTGGAAGAATTTGATTGTGCATCCAAACTGTTGTGTCATAGGTATGGAATTTTACACACTGAATCTATCTTAGCACATCATCATGAATCTCTTTCATCTTAGCTTCCCATTGAGTCTGCCTCAATGCATTTGATTTCTTAAGATATTCTTTCATTAAACTCTCCCCCTTTCTGACTGCTACAGTCAGTGTATTGATGACATCATCTTTAAAAGTCCCAACTTCTTCACAAATCTTCATCTTGGTTGCTTCAGCTCTCCTATCTAATTCAATCTGATTATTTGCAAGAGTCACACCTTGCTCCATATCCTGACCAACACTAGTGATAGTGTAATCTAGAGCTTTGCCACCAATCTGGAAGAGTTGTCTGAGCTGATCTGTGTTGTGCTGGATCTCTACAAATCCTCTGCTCATCTCTTTCTCTAGAGCAGTCACTTTCTCAGTCACAGCTTTGACTGAATCGTCAAAATACTTCCTTTATTCTTGAAGTAGAATTACAAACTAACTCATCAAATCATTGGCAGGAGGAGGAGAAGCAGCAGATGTAGAAGGAATTGGCGGAGGAGGAGAAAACCATGGAACAATCTCTTCAATAGTGACTGAGCTCTTAGCTCTGGTGGTATGGATCAGGGCATCCCCTTCATCAGTGACCATGGGGATAGAGAAGTCCAGGTTTCTCAATGGGCCTTCAGCTGGTTCAGGAGACTTATCTGGCTCATCAGAAAGCAAAATGGTGTCAACCTGCTCTTTATCAACAACATGAAACTGAATGGGAGATGCTGGACTATGTGGTGGAGATGGTACTAGAGAGGGTTGCTTGGATTCATCAACAGTTGGTTCTTTTGGAAGAGGGGGAAGGGGTTCTTCAGCAATCAATTCCTCAATCATTTCATTGATTGCTACTTCAGTTGATAGAAGTGTTGCTTGGAGTTGTGCTTCTGATGGAACTTCTTCAGGTGTGGATGGTGGAGGAGAGGTAACAGCTAGAGGGGTAGGAAATCAGACTGAAATAGAAGGAGCAGGCTCCCCCTCAAAAGTTGCACCAGATGAGCTGGCAACCTGTAATGGAGAGGGAGATGGGGTCCTGTCCTCTGTAGCTTGAAGGTCTTGAGCTTTGGCAGCCTGAACAGGATTCTGTAACTTCAAATCTCATCTCTGAATTGATGAGATAAAGACTTTCTTCATATGATGGAGGACTGTTCCTTTGGAGAAGCTGAAGATTTCTGGATTGATTTCATGCAGTAGAAGAGATATAATCCTAGTATAATTGGGAGCCTTAATGTTGTCCTTGATTTTATCTAGAATCATCATATCAAACTGGAACTTTTTCCTGGAGACTATAACTTGCATGATGTCAAAGAAGTGGAGAGAGATATCCCTTATGGATCTCGTCTTGCAGGGAAGAATTTTCCCAATGATGTCCACCAGGAGCTTTCCTTCTGGATTCATGTCAGACCTCTTGATGTATTGTACATCTGGTGAAACTCCACAGAGCATACAAGTCCTATCAGATTCTTCAGGACCTAGATCGTCCTCTTCATCAACATTCGGCAGTCGAAGAAGTTGAGAAACTGAGGTCTTGTTCAGCTTGATTTTGATTCCTCTAACTCTGTACTTGAGAACTGTTCCATGTCTCTTGACTTTGAAATTCTTGAAGAACTCTGCAACTTCTGGAAACAAGATTTTACATGGTTGTTGTAGAATGAAGGTGAGGTCGGCGGTGTCGAGGAGTATTAGAAGGTTTCGAAAGTCATCAGAAATATCGGCGATTCCGGCGGCAACTAGTTCTGAACCGATTCCAATCTTGGAGGAAGAGGCCATGATCCAGAAATTGGAGAAATATCTACGGCGGGGAGGAAGATGGCGCATGCTCTGCAACTTTCGATGGAAGATGAAACGTCTGTCGGCTTACTTAAGAGAGAGAAGTTTGATTCATGTAGAAAAGAAATTTCGGACATTTCGATTTATATAACCCTAATTTTTCTCTAATTAAGAAATTAATAAAGCTTACATACCTGGGAGAGGGAGGCATAAGCCTTGGGTTGCGAATAAAGAAATTTGAATCAAAATAGAAAGTTTGTCTGTTTGATACTTGAGAGACTTGGCAGTACTCGAGTGGAGAGATAGAAGTACTCGAGTGTGTAAGCAGGAAGTACTCGAGTCATATCTTAGAAGTATTCGAGTAGAGATATTGAAGTACTCGAGTAGTGAAATAGAAGTATTCGAGTGATGTTTTATTACACGAGTAGGTCATTCTACTACTCGAGTAGGTTACTCGAGTGGCTGATAATGTACTTGAGTAGGTCAAGTGGGTTACTTGAGTAGATCATTTCTTACTCGAGTAGGTTACTTCTTACTCGAGTCAAAGAGTTAGAAATTTGAAAAATTTCAACTTTTGATTGATTTCTTGATCTCTGAGCCTTCTTGTGAGTCCACCTTCTCTAATCTTCTTTGTTGAGCTTTCCAAGTTCTGTTTTGAAGAACGAGAACTTGGTCTCAACTAGCGGCTTCGTGAAAATATCTGCAATTTGCCTGTCTGTAAATACATATTGTAGATCTATATCCCCACGCTCCACATGCTCCAGGATGAAGTGATACCTCAACTCTACGTGCTTTGTCCAACTGTGCGAGACTGGGTTATTGGATATTGCAATTACACTGCAAGAGTCGCAAAACAATGGAATGTTTTGAAAGTTCATGTTGAAATCTTCAAATTGATTCTTTATCCATAGCAGTTGTGCACAACAACTGCCTGCAAAAATATACTCTGACTCAGCTGTTGAGATTGCAACACAGTTCTGCTTCTTGCTACTCCAGGAGATAAGCTGCCTTCCAAGGAATTGGCAAGTCACGGAAGTGCTTTTCCTGTCGTCTTTGCTACCTGCAAAATCTGCATCTGAAAAACTAATTAGCTCGCTATCATTACTTCTTGGGTACCATAGGTCAAGATTCGGTGTACATTTGAGGTATCTCAAAATCCTCTTTGCAGTAGCGTAGTGAGATTCGTTAGAGTTCACTTGAAATCTAGAACATACACATGTTGAGAATATTATATATAGTCTACTAGCAGTAAGGTAGAGCAAGAATCCAATTATGCTTCTATACTTGGTTTCATCAAAAGGTTTCCCTTTCTCGTCCTTGTCCAGAGACACAGTTGAACCCATTGGTGTACAACCCCGTGTTCACCGAGCGGATCCGCCAAGCCAGGCGAGCAGACCAGGCTGCCCGGCCTGCACCAGAATAACATGCGAGGGGCGGGAGGAAGGAGGCCAGCCCGCTCCCGCCCAAGTCGGGTTGGCGAGCCACGCGAGTTGGCCCCTTCACCCCTCTCGCTCGCTCAGAATTCGTCGAGCAGAGTTTGGGTCGCCATTCATCGAGCAGAGTTTGGGTCATCATTCGTCGAGCAGAGTTTGCGTCGTCATTTGTCGAGCAGAGTTTGGGTCGCCATTCGTCAAGCAGAGTTTGGGTCGCCATTCGTTGAGCAGAGTTTAGGTAACCATTCGTCGAGCAGAGTTTGGGTCGCCATTCGTCGAGCAGAGTTTAGGTCGCTATTCGTCGAGCAGAGTTTGGGTCGCCATTCGTCGAGCAGAGTTTGGGTCACCATTCGTCGAACAGAGCTTTCCGGTCGGCATTCATCGAAATGGTATTCGGGGATGGGTTCGATGAGTCCAGATTGGCGAGCCCTCCTCCGAGGCTCCCATGGTTACAGTTGGAAGCCCGGTCGCCAGTCCACTCTCCTATGCGCGACCTGGCCGCCGGTCTGCCTCGGCAGAGGATTGGAGGATCGCAGCAGCCCAGCTCGCGCTTGCCCAGGAAGAGTAGGCGAGCTGCAGGAGCCAGGTCGCACCCGCCCCTCGCGAGGAGAGAATAGTGGCGAGCTGACCTCCATATCCCTGGGATGGGGGACCAGTAGAGGTCGAGAGATAAAATTACTCAGATGCCCTCCCCATGGGTGCAAATAGCTAGTTGGAACATCGGAGCTACGCTGTTGGAAGACCAAGCTGGGCTACATATAGCTGTTCAAAACAGCAGAGGTTGGCTATTTGCAGGCCGTTTTCGAAATTCTATAAATAGAACCCAAGGGGCACCTCAGAGGGCACGCTTGGATACTCACTAGCTCCCTAATTCCCGAGTGCTTTTTGAGCTTGCCTTAGCTCGGTCTGTGGCTAAGGAGGGGAAGTACTCTCAGGTCTTCCGGGTGTGTGGTGGGTCCTCCCCGCCGAGCCCTTAGGTCGGTTCTTCCCTTGTCTCTTTTGTTGTTTTGTTTGCAGGAATGAAGTAGGTGTGCGATCACCCCTTCCCCAAGGTTGAACTCCACAAGAGACCGAGTTTTTGGTTTCAACATTTTGGTGCGGTAAGCGTGGAGCATGGTCAGTACAGAAAAGCTTCAGCGAGCTCAATGGCAGGAGGACAGTGATCTGACAGGCCGGAATCGCCACCCCCCCAACCTCTGGCCACTATGGGGATGTTTGAAGATCTCAGGAATGAGGTGCTGGGCCTCGTCAAGTTTGCACTCGGCACATAGGCCGAGTGATCGACTCCGGTAATGCAGATCGCAGCCGCCCCTTATTTAGGCGAGGACTCCCCCGGAAGGCGAGCTGGGAAGGAAGTGGCGCGAGCTCTTCCCCGGCTCGGTAGGCAGAGGTAGGCTCGGCGATTTGAGCCCGCGAGAAGCGCCAGCTCGCCCGATATGGGGAGGCAGCTCCTTCAGTGAGTTGGTCTCTTCAGCTCCAGTTCCAGAAGGGTTTAGGGAACCTGAGATGTTCTACTACACCGTGAAGGGAGACCCGGTCTAACACGTCCAGTGGTTTGAGGACGTGTTCTCGATCCGGCAGATGTCGGATGGGTTCAAGTGCCGACTCTTCGTCATCACCCTCAAGGAGAAGGCGAGGGAGTGGTTCCATCAGCTGTCGGCCAGCTCCATCTACTGTTTCAAGGACTTGCCTCAGGGGTTCATGCTGAGATTCACTACCTCGAAGAGGAGGAAGAAGCAGTCAGAGTCCCTGTTCCACATCAAGCAGGGAGTGAACGAGACAATAGGGAGCTATGTGGATCGGTTCTAGGAGGAGGTCACCCAGGTCCAGGATATGTCGGGCCATAGTCTGGTGATGGCTTTCACCCTGGGCTACAGCAGGGTTTCTTCAGGATGGAGTTGAAGAGAATACCACCCCCCCCCCCCCTCTCCTATAAGGAGCTGATGGAGAGGGCGGCGAGAGAAGTTGACGGGGAGGCGTCAAATCGAAAGTTTGCCCGGAAGATGGCCAGGTGGGCCACGGAGGAAGAGAAGGAGCCAAGAGGAGGAAGAGGACAAGAGGAGAGGAGAGGGAGCCCTGGCAGAGGGAGCAGAGGCAACTCCAGGGGTAGCAGCAGCCCAGGTGGGGGCGTCAGGAGCCCGACCGTCGGCTGGGCTGGAGGTCCGAATGATAAGAGCAGGGGCCGCAGAGAGGGTACCAAGGAAGGGACTACCACCGAGGGGGGCATAGCCATGGGGGAATGAAGTAGAGTAGCAAGGAGAAGAAGGAGAGAGGTTAGGGTGGAGTTGACTTACTGCGACTTCCATCAGGAGGAATGGCACGACATAGCCACGTGGCAGGAGTTCCTTGAAATGAGAGGGAACAGGGAGCGGCAGCAGCAGCAGGTGCGTCCGGAAGTGAGGATCGAGGAGGTCCTGCCTCGGGCGGAGGAGGACCGTTGCGAAGACTGGGTGGATGTTGGGACCCGAGGAGGGATCAACAGGGGGGGTCGAGGCTTCCCGGAAGGCGAGCCTCCACACCATGTATCATCGGAGCGTTGCCTCCACATCCCCGACTCCGCCCCCAGAGGAGAGGATCGCCTTCTCAAGGAGCGATATGGCGGATCATGAAGATCCTTTTTGCGATGCGCTGGTCATCCAGACGGCCATCGAAAATTTCATCGTCTCCAGGATTCTCGTCAACAACGGAAGCTCCGTCAACATCGTCTTTAAGAAGGCATTTGATGCGATGAAGGTGGATGCGAAGAGGGTGTTGGCCTCGGATGGGCCCTTGTTTGGATTTTCGGGTGAGAGGAAGGAAGTGGAGGGAGGAGTAGGCCTCCATGTCACCTTGGGGGGTAGTCCAGGAACTGCAGGTTTGTCATCGTGGATGCCCCCAGCTGCTACAGCGCCATCTTCGGGAGGCCCCTTATCAGTTCCTTCGGCTGCGTCCCCTCATCTTTCCATCAATGCTTGAAGTTTAATGCAAAGGGGATTCAGGTCAGGGTCAGGGGGGACCCCAAAGTTGCGCGAGAGTGCTACTTCACCACCGCGAACTCCATCTCTTGGCAGGAGGGAGCCAAGGAGATGGAGCGAAGGATGAAGGAGGCGGAGAAGGAAGCTGATAGGGAGGAGCTGGAGGCGGAGAGCTATGTCATGGTAGAGACAGCATGAGGAGATCAGGAGGAGTCGGCCGAGGCAATGGCCGTGGAAGAAGAGGCGGAGGCAGAGGCCCTCGTCCCGGAGGAGAGGGGTGTTGAAGGATGGGGGGAGCAGTCCAGGTTGGAAGCTGTGGAAGAGGTGGTGGAGTTGGAGGTCCATACCTAAGAAGGCGGGGTGGAGAAGTTCCGCGTCAGCAGAGGGCTGACCCCAGAGGACCAAGGCCGGATGCTGGAGTGCATCCAGAAGAATGTTGACATCTTTGCATGGAGCGCCGCGGAGGATGCCGGGGGTTGACGCGGATGTGGCTTGCCACCGCCTCAACTTGGACCCGGGAACACGCCCCATCCAACAAAAGAAAAGGTCCACCGCGGACAAGCTGGCGGGGCACATCAGAGAGGAGGTGGCGAAGCTTCTCAAGGCCGGCTTCATATCCGAGATCCAATACCCCGGCTGGGTCTCAAATGTAGTCATGGTGAAAAAAGGGGACAATCGGTGGCATATGTGTATCGACTTCTCCTTGCTTAATAAATCTTGTCCTAAGGACTGTTATCCCTTGCCTCGGATCGACGCGCTAGTTGACTCAGTCGTTGGTTTTTCTATAATGAGTTTGCTAGATGCATTTTCAGGTTATCATCAAATCAGAATGCACCACCCGGACGTCAAGGATGTCTCGTTCATTATGGGGGATGGATGCTACTGTTACAAGATGATGCCCTTCGGGCTAAAGAATGTAGGGGCGACCTATCAAAAGATGATGGACAGGGTTTTCAAGGAACAAAAGGGAAGGAACCTGGATGTGTACATGGACGATCTCATGATCAAGAGTTAGGATGTGGACTCTCACCGCCAGGACCTGGAGGAGACCTTTGCTACCCTGCGCAGGTACAAGATGCGGTTGAACCCCCTGAATTGTGTCTTCGGGGCCAGTAGGGGGAAGTTCATGGGACACCTCCTCACCCCTGCGGGGGTCGAGCCGAATCCGGATAAGGTCAAGGCCATCATTGAGATGGGATCGCCACAGAACACTAAGGAGGTACAATGGCTGACAGGGAAGCTGGTAGGGCTGAGTAGGTTCCTCCCTCGGGCTGGGGAGAAATGCTCCCCCTTATTCAAAACGTTAAGGGGGGGTCAGAAATTCGAGTGGACTAAGGAGTGCGAGGAGGCATTCCAATCCCTCAAGGTGCAGTTGACTCGGGCTCCATTACTTCATCGGCCGAAGAAAGGGGAAGACCTATTTCTATACCGCGGGGTCGGGGCGGAGGCCTTAAGCTCCATCCTAGTTCGTGAAGAGGGGAAAAAGCAGCTACCTATATATTACGTGAGCCGGGTCCTGAGAAAGGTCGAGCTTCGATATCCAATTTTGGAGAAGCTGGCCTTTGCCCTGGTCATCTCAGCCCGAAGGTTACGACCCTATTTCCTGGCACACTCAATCCGAGTGGTGACTGGCCATCCCCTCCGCAACATCTTTGAGGGGGTGGAGCATTCTGGCAGGCTGGCCAAGTGGTCGGTGGAGTTGAGTGAGTTCGACGTTTCCTTTGTCCCCCGCCTCTCGATCAAATCTCAAGCAATGGCCGACTTCTTGGCCGATTATGTGATTGAGGTGGCAGAAGAAGAGCTTACTCGTCCGACTCCTTGGAAGGTGAAGGTGGATGGGGCCTCAGGAAGGTATTCCCTAGGAGTAGGGGTGATCTTGGAGAGCCCTCAAGGGACTAGAATTGAGTAGATGGTGGTGGTGCACTTTCCTATCACCAAAAATCAGGCTAAGTATAAGGCCGTGATAGCGGGGTTGCGCCTGGCCAGGGAGCTCGGGGTGTTGGACGTGGAGGTCCTTACTGACTCCATGGTAGTAGCTTCTCAAATCAACAGGGAGTTCGAGGCGAGAGAGACTACTCTGCGGCTATACTTAGCCAAAGTAAAGGGGGTGATCGGCACGTTCCAAACATTTTATATTAAGCACGTGCCCCGGGAGGAGAACGAGCAGGAAGATCGGCTAGCGAAGAATTGTCCCCAGGTGGGGAATGCCATCATCGACTTATTCCTCCCTTCCATTGAAGAGGGGGATCTTATGGAGATAGATCAGCGACCCTCGTGGATGGAATCATTCACGACCTTCCTTCCCACAGGAGAGTATCCAGAGAGGGGGACAAGAAGAAGCTCAGGCACAAATCAGCGTACTACCTCCTCCAGGATGGGCAGTTGTACAGGAAGACTCTCTCGGGGATGTTGGCTCGGTGCGTGGCCGAGGGGGAAGTACAAATAATATTGGAAGAAGTCCACTCCGATGAGTGTGGGAGCCACTCCGGGAGTCGGACCCTGGAAGGGAGGATTGTCAGGCAGGGGTACTTCTGGCCCACCCTGGGCCGTGAGGCAACGGAGTTTGCAAGAAGGTGTCATAAATGCCAGTTGTTCGCTCCCCTCCAGCTACAGCCGGCTCAGCGACCCAAAAGTATCACAACCGCCTGACCCTTTGCCATTTGGGGAATGGATTTGGTTGGACCGTTCCCCCAGGGCAGTGGGCAGCGGAGGTTCCTACTGGTGATGATCGATTATTTCTCCAAGTGTTTGGAAGTGAAGGCGCTGGCCAAGGTAACTTCCCAGGTTATTAGGAACTTCATGTGGGGGGAGATCATCTACCGCCATGGGTTCACTCAGTCCATTGTCACGGACAATGGGCCCCAGTTCGCCAGCGCAGAATTTACCAGCTTCTGCGAGCAGCTTGGGATCGACCTCGGGTTCGCCTCGGTCCACCACCCCAGGAGCAACGGGAAGGTGGAAGCCGCGAACAAGATCATTGTCAACCTCCTAAAGAAGAAGGTGGAAAATCTGAAAGGGAGCTGGGTGGAGCAGCTTCCCGCAGTTCTCTGGGCCTTGAGGACCACCCCAACACTGCTACCGGAGAGACCCCCTTCAAGCTCTCTCATGTGTGCGAGGCAGTGCTCCAAGTGGAATTTGAGGTTCAAATAGCTCGATTTGTGGCGGCCAGGAAAGGTAGGGAAGAATGGAAGGCTGAGAACGAGGAGGAGCTGTGGCTCTCCCTGGACATGGTGGAAGAACTGCGGGACCTTTCCGCCGTCCGGCAGGAAGAGGTGAAGAGGTGGATGGCCAAGTACTTTGACAAGCGCGTCAGAGTCAAGTAATTTATGGACGAGGACTTGGTGCTGAAGAAGGTGGATGAAGTAGGGAGGTCGGCAACCGTGAGAAAGCTCAACCCCAGCTGGGAAGGTCCATTTATTGTAAAAGAAGCTTTAAGATCAGGGGGGTATTGATGAATTGTAAATATACGTATTTTTGTGCACATTAATTTAGTCATTTTCATTTAATTTCGTCATTTTTACTTATTTTTGTTCAATAAAATGTTCCTATTCTTGTAAATTTGCTTCTAACTTGTTTTATTTTATTTTTCAGAAAAAGTTCAAAATCTGCCAAAATTGGGCAGTACACGCCCGTGACATATTTGTCACGCCAGTGACCAAGGCGTGACGCTCAAATTCCGTGAACTGGCAGATTTCTGAAGTAAAAAGCTCGACACGCCTGGCGACACGCCCGTGTCACCCGACACGGGGCGTGACCCAAGCCCGTGTCCTCTCCTCTCGACGAATTCCGCTCGACGATTTCGACTCGACACTTTCCACTCGACATTCGTCGAGTGTCGACACCAACTGACACGCCCAGCGTCACGCCCGTGACCTGGGGCGTGACCTTTCCAGCTAGCCCGACAAAATGCTGCCGAAGACTTTCGGCGCAACCCGCCCCCGGTTCTACCTCCCCGACACGCCCAGAGTCACGCCCGTGACCTAGG
The DNA here is from genome assembly GCA_039583875.1 of Platanthera guangdongensis. Classification (NCBI taxonomy): domain Eukaryota; kingdom Viridiplantae; phylum Streptophyta; class Magnoliopsida; order Asparagales; family Orchidaceae; genus Platanthera; species Platanthera guangdongensis. Next base: position 74,427,736 of record CM077157.1, read on the forward strand.
GCGTGACTGCCGCGAACTCAGCCCGAAGTCAACTTTCCTGTCCAATCGACGGCCGCCTTCATGAATAGTACTGTCACGCCCCCCCTACACGCCCGTGACCGAGGGCGTGTACTTAGAATTTTTTGCCTATAAATTGCCCAGTTCTGTAAGGTCCAAGGGTTCAGATTTTTGAGTCAATTTAGTGTCTTTTTGTGGCTGCATCCGTGATTTCTAAAGCTATGTAAGGAGATTTCTCCCTTTTTTATTTCATGTCTTGTTTTGCTTTAGCTTTAGCCCTTGTAATAGCTTGTAATAGTCCCTAAAAATCAATAAAATGTTAGATTTTCTCTTCATATTTAGCTTTGGAATGAACACTTGTGCCCACTTTCCTTCTCCTTTTTATCCTTGGTTTTATCTTTGTTCTTCATTTAGTTCTTCTTTTATGAAATGTGTGTGTGTGTATGAGTGTAACTTATTTACTTTACATGTTTTTTTAACTTGTTTTCATGCATAGGTATGTTAGGTTTTCCTCTTTTTCTCCTTGTCTTTTTCTTGAAAGAATTTTGATTTCATTCTTATGATTTTATAAAAGAGATTTAAAAAGTGATTTTGTTCTTTTTTTACTTAGTTTTCTTTTAGGATTGTAAAACCTCTTTTGTTCTTTTCATCTTCTTTTTCACCTTTTTTATCACTTTCATAACATCATAAGAATGAAAATGTTGGCATTTTAATTTTCCAAAAACTTTGGTTTTTAATTTGTTTTGAAAAACTTTTGTCTTCCAAAAATTGAAATTTCCTCTTTTTATTTATTTTTGGCAAAACCTAAGCATGAAAAAGTTAAAATTTTAATTTTTAGGTAACTTTCATTTTGTTTTTTATTTGTGTGTGTGAGTGTATGAGCCTAAATTTCCTTTTGTTCTTCTTAATCTTCATGAAGTGTGTGTGAGTGTAGGTGTATAACTTTTATGCTTTGATTCAAATTGTGTAGAGTGTGTGAGTGTAGGTGTATAACTTTTATGTTTTGTTCAATTTTGTAGAGTGTGTGAGTGTAGGTGTTAGCTTTATTGCTTTCTTGAAATTCATATGGAGTGTGTGTGTTTGTGTGCATTTATTTCCGCCTACTCGTTAAGAGTTAAATGGCGCATCGTTTTCATTTTCAGTCCTACTCGTTTGAGTAGAACTTGTTATTTTCTTGCTTTATTTTTCCTCCTACTCACTTGAGTTTAATGGCCGGACTTTATTTCCCGCCTACTCGTTTGAGTAGGACTTGTAATTTTTCTTTCTTTATTTTTCCGCCTACTCACTTGAGTTTAATGGACGGACCTTTTAGCCCTGTAATCGCATTTATTTTCTCCTACTCATTCGAGTAGGACTCGCTTTCATTTCAGTCCTACTCGTTTGAGTAGGACTTGCAATTTTCAGATTTTATTTACCGCCCCCACTCGTTTGAGTGGGACTCGCAAATTTGAAAAATGCAAATTTCTTTTATGTGTAACTTAGTTCCTTTTTAATTTATAATTTGGAGTGTGCGTGAGTTCTTGTTTTAGCTAGTTTTTCAGTTTTCTAAATGTTGTTATTTTTCTTGTGTCCCCTTCTTATAAACGTTTAGTGTTTAATTTCGAACTCGCGCCTCACTAAATTATAAGCCGTCCTCATACCGATGTGTGGCTAATCGCTATTAGCCTCGGCATCGAAGAGCATTGGGACATTTGAAATGATTTATAATAATTGAAACTCTTTATTTTCATTTTAATTTAAGCACTTAAGGTTTACCCCGGGTTTACGACGCGTAGGACCACATAATCGATGTGTGGGCCCTATTTCCGTAGTCCATATGCTAGCTAGCCGAGAGGCCGTGCATATGGACCGATCACCCCTGGGTAAATAAGTTGCGTGCATACCCTCGAGAGAGGACTAGCGTAATTCTACCGGATTGGGTTCCCCACCCAATAGCGGGGTTCTTAGCGTAAAGCGGGCGTTAAGAGGAATCCTTCGTCGGGCTAACGTTCGGTCGAATAGTCTTAACGTTTAGGTGAGCGATATCCCTATAGTTAGGTGAGCTCACATTAGTGGAACCTCCACGGCCAAGTTGCCTTATTATTAATTTGAAAACTAAGTCTTTTTATTATTAAAAATTGTTTTAGTCTTAATCCGATTCGATGCCGAGCGTTAACCCTTCATCGAATATTTTCTAAATCGTTTTTTCGCTCCTTTGCTTTTCCGTCTTTTATTAAGTAAAAAAATCCACCTTACTTTCAGTAAAATAATAGTCCTCCCGGAGGAGTAAGAATAGTCAACGCGACCCCGAGAACAATACGACCTCGGTATTCCCCCGAATATCGAGTACTACTTGCGATAGGTGCACTTGCCTACCCGAGCGAGCCCGCGGCGATCGACTCACCGAACCAACCACAGTAAGAGTTTGTTTGCGGGCGCATCAAGTTTTTGGTGCCGTTGCCGGGGAACTCTCTTTTCGAGTTGCTATTTCGAATTCCGGAGTCTATTACTTTTACTTATTTTCTAAAAAAAAAAACTAACTAAAAACTTTATTTTAAAAAAACAAAAAAAAGAAGTTTATTTTGTTTTATTTTTGTTTGGGTGTATGACCCGAGGACAACCCTCAGAGTCTGAAGATTTTGACTTCGACCATAAGATCGAATGCTCTCTTGCGCGTATTCGATCTCAACGCCGAAATCCTTCTTTAGATCCCGAGGAATCTATCGGAGAACCTATTGTTGTACTTATGGCTGTGCCTAACCCTCCCCCGGCGGCCGAGCGTACTATGTCCTATTACGCCCGGCCTAACCTGGATGATTCTGGGTCGAGTATTGTTCGCCCTGCGGTGGCGAATAATAATTTCGAAATAAAGTCAAGTGTCATTCAAATGGTCCAAAACGCCGTGCAGTTCGATGGACTGCCGGATGAGGACCCGAATGTCCACTTGTCCAATTTCTTGGAGATATGCGACACCTTCAAGATCAATGGCATCACTGATGCCGCCATTCGTTTGCGCTTATTTCCTTTTTCCCTTAAGTCCAAAGCCAAGGCGTGGTTGAATGCCCTCCCGCGAGGATGTATCACCACGTGGGCTGAGTTGACGGAACGGTTCCTAACGAAGTACTTTCCGCCTGCAAAAACTGCAAAGTTGCGGGCGGACATTTCTTCGTTTGTGCAAAACGATCCTGAGTCTCTATACGAGACTTGGGAACGGTTTAAGGAATTCCTCCGCCGTTGCCCGCACCACGCGCTGCCAACGTGGTTGCAAGTTCAAATTTTTTATAATGGGCTGAATTTTCAGACGCGTCAAATGATTGACGCGGCTGCCGGGGGTACGCTTAACAACAAAACCCCTGAGGCCGCCCAGGCTTTATTCGAAGAGATGGCTATGAACGCCTATCAATGGAACGTCCCGCGGGGACGGCCAAAGCCGGCGGCTGGTCTTTTTGAAGTGGATGTCACTGCTCTCTTGACCCTTCAAGTTGAAAGGTTAACAAAGCAGGTGGCGGAGATGTCTGCTGCCTCCTCCACTCTGCCTTGTTTTATTCCCTCTAATGTCTGCGTAGCTGAAGAGTTCGTGGACTTCATGGGAAATTCGGGTCGTCCTCCCTTCAACCCCAACAACAACCCTTATAGTAATAACTATAATCCGGGTTGGAGGAATCACCCCAACTTCTCGTGGAGCAACCCGAATAATGCTCAGCGTCCCGCTATTTCTTATGCGCCCGGATTTCTTCCTCCTCCTCCTCCTCTTCCGAAACCCTCCCCGATGGAGGAAAATTTTTCGAAGTATATTGCGTCCAACGAGTCAAATATCCGGAACATCACCGGATCGCTAAAAACACTCGAACAACAGGTTGGACAGCTGGCGAGGATGATGTCCGAGCGCGCTCTCGGGGCACTGCCGGGAAACACGGAGCCCAATCCGCGGGAGAACGCCAACGCTATAACCCTCCATAGCGGAAAGGAGGTGGTCGATCCAAAACGGACCGACCCTCAGGTACATATTTCACCTCCGACCCCTCTTCCCCTTTCTTCGCTTACGCCGCCTTTACCTATTATAAAAGAAAAAATTATTTTAAACAAGGCTCTTCCGTATCCGCATAAATTAGATAACGAGCGTAAGGACGCGCAATATGCAAAATTTATTTTATTATTAAAACAAATTCACATTAATGTTCCTTTTTGCGAGGCTATCTCGTAAATGCCCAAATATGCGAAATTTTTAAAAGAACTACTTTCTAATAAACGTAAATTAGAGGATATTTCGCATGTATCTCTTAACGCCATCTGCTCGGCGGCCCTTACTAACAAATTGCCCACAAAACAAAACGACCCGGGACGGTTTTCCATCCCGTGCCTTTTTGGCGATATATTAGTAAAGTACGCCTTAGCTGATTTAGGGGCTAGCATTAATCTAATTCCGTTCTCGCTCTTTTCGCGTTTAGGTTTGGGTACTCCTAGTCCTACGAATATGCGCATCCAATTAGCGGATCGCTCGGTTAAGTTCCCTATCGGGGTAGTGGAGGACGTCCTTGTCCGAGTCGACAAGTTTTCCTTCCCGGTAGACTTCGTCATCTTAGATATCGAGGAGGACGCCGAGGTACCAATAATACTCGGTCGCCCTTTTCTCGCCACCTCCCGCGCACTAATAGATGTTAGTAATGGTAGCCTTCTCCTCCGAGTAGGCGATGACCAAGTTACTTTCTCTATTAATCCCTCGATGGACAATTTATCATCGAGCGACGATTTCTGCTATTCTTTAGATACCTTTTTTGGAGATCGTTCTTCTCCCGTTTTCGAGTCCGTATTTTTAAACGACGATGTTTATGCGCTCGAAAATTTTAAATGCGATGAGGATACTTCTTTAGACTTGCCTTTCGAACCAATTGGTAAGAACGACATAGGTATTAAAACCTCCCTAGAAGAACCGCCCATCCTAGACCTCAAACCCTTACCCGCATCACTCAAATACGCATTTTTGGGAAAAGGCGATACGCTTCCCGTTATCATTTCTTCGGACTTGAGTGATTCGGAGACTTCCGATTTATTGGAAGTTTTACTTAAACATCGCCACGCAATTGCGTGGCAAATCTCTGACTTAAAGGGGATTGGCCCCTCCTTTTGCACCCATAAGATTTTCCTTAACGATAATTGCCGCAAAACGATTCAGCCGCAGCGTCGTCTTAACCCAAACATGAAAGACGTCGTTAAAGCCGAAATCATTAAGTTATTAGATGCGGGGATTATCTACCCTATTTCGGACAGTGCATGGGTTAGTCCCGTGCATGTCGTACCCAAGAAGGGCGGTCTTACCGTAGTGGCGAATGAGCATAACGAGCTTGTCCCAACTCGTACTGTTACGGGTTGGCGAGTGTGCATCGACTATAGGAAACTTAATGACGCCACCCGCAAGGACCATTTCCCTCTGCCATTTCTAGACCAGATTTTAGAGCATTTATCCGGTCATCCGTATTATTGTTTTCTTGATGGTTTATCGGGGTTTTTCCAAATCCCCATTTCCCCCGATGATCAAGAGAAAACAACTTTTACTTGCCCGTTTGGCACCTTCGCATATCAAAGAATGCCATTTGGACTCTGCAATGCGCCAGCTACATTCCAAAGATGTATGCTAGCGATCTTTGGCGAGCTAGTAGAAGACATTATGGAAGTCTTTATGGATGACTTTTCTGTTTTCGGACGCTCTTTTCCTGATTGCCTTCATAATTTAGATCGTGTCCTTCAACGGTGCGAGGACACAAGCCTTGTTTTAAATTGGGAAAAATGCAATTTTATGGTTCGAGGAGGTTTGGTCCTCGGCCATATGATTTCGTCTAAGGGGATAGAGGTGGATAAGGCCAAGATAGAAATTATAGAAAAACTTCCGCATCCTACAAACGTAAAATCTATTAGGAGTTTCTTAGGCCATGCGGGCTTTTATCGACGCTTCATTTAAGACTTTTCAAAAATAATCAAGCCGCTTACTCACCTCTTGGAAAAGGAATCACGTTTCATCTTTAGTAGCGAATGCGAGTCCGCCTTTAATTTGATAAAACAAAAACTTATCTCTTCACCAATTTTAGTGGCCCCTAATTGGTCCCTTCCGTTCGAAATAATGTGCGACTCTAGTGATATTGTCTTAGGTGCCGTTCTTGGCCAACGCATAGAAAAACATTTTCATCCTATTTATTACGCTAGCAAGACGCTCACTTCCGCACAAGTAAATTACACGACAACGGAAAAGGAACTCTTAGCCGTCATTTTTGCTTTCGATAAGTTTCGCTCGTATATAACACTATCTAAAGTTATCGTTTTTACCGATCACTCCGCGCTTAAATATTTATTAGCTAAAAATGATGCGAAGCCCCGCCTTCTTCGTTGGATTCTCCTCCTACAAGAGTTTGATTTGGAGATCCGAGATAAGCGGGGAGCGGAAAATCTAGCGGCGGACCACCTCTCCCGTTTAGAAAATCCGGGTGCGGAAGCGCTCGTCGAATCTGAAATAAATGACAGATTCCCCGAGGAACGCCTTCTTGCCATTAATAAATCTTCGTCATCTTCGCCTTGGTTCGCAGATTTTGCAAATTTTTTAGTAGCGCGGGTCCTTCCAAAAGAGTTTTCCAGTCATCAAAAGAAGAAATTCTTTTCTGACTTGAAAAATTTCTTTTGGGAGGACCCATTTCTTTTTCGTATCTGCGCGGACCAAGCGGTCCGAAGATGCGTTGCGCGTGTGGAGTGCTTACAAATTCTTAAGCACTGCCACGAGGGTCCAGCCGGTGGGCATTATCAAGCCAACCGGACCGCTCGGAAGGCGCTAGAGGCGGGCTACTTTTGGCCCACTCTCTTCAAAGACGCGCATAATTTTGTGCGCGCATGCGATAGTTGTCAGCGGTCGGGTAACATCTCTCGTCGCGACGAGATGCCCCAAAACATGTTTTTAGAGTGCGAAGTCTTCGATTTGTGGGGCATAGATTTTGTTGGCCCCCTACCTCCGTCTTTCAAAAATATGTATATTTTAGTGGCGGTCGACTACGTATCGAGGTGGGCGGAAGCGCAAGCTCTCCCCACCAACGATGCGCGAGTTGTCGTTACATTTCTTAAAAAATTATTTTCTCGCTTCGGCACGCCTCGCGCAATTGTTATTGATAGGGGAACGCATTTCTGTAACACTCTTATGGCTAAGACGTTAGCTAAATACGGAGTCACGCACAAGCTTGCCACCCCCTACCACCCGCAAACAAGTGGCCAAGTCGAGGTAGTAAATCGAGAGATTAAGCGAATTTTAGAAAAAACCGTTTCGCTCAATAGGAAAGATTGGTCCGTTAAACTCGACGATGCGTTGTGGGCGTATCAGACGGCATACAAAACCGCAATTGGTTGTACGCCGTTCCGGTTAGTCTACGGCAAAGCGTGCCATTTACCCGTAGAATTAGAGCATCGCGCTCTTTGGGCTTTAAAACTCTTAAACCTCGACTCCAACTTAGCCGCTCAGAATAGAAAACTGCAACTAAATGAGCTCGATGAATGGCGTGCGAACGCTTACGAGAGCAATAAATTCTATAAGGAGCGCTCTAAGTTATATCACGATCGAAAAATCAAGTCCCAAAAATTATTTTCTCCGGGCGATCTTGTCCTTCTTTACAATTCACGTCTTAGGCTTTTTCCAGGTAAATTAAAATCTAGATGGTCTGGTACCTTCCTAGTTGAAGAAGTTTTTCCTTATGGAACTGTACTCGTCTCCCACCCGGACAAAGGCTCTTTTAAAGTAAACGGTCATCGGTTAAAGTCTTATATAGCAGGCGACCCAGTGATCGGTTTTAGCAAAACCATAACTTTCCTCCACCTAATAATCCCGCCAAAATAGTCAAGCTACACGACTATAAACAAAGCGCTCCTGGGAGGCACCCCTCGCTTATCTTTTTCGCTCTTTCCTTATTACCTTTGCTGTTTTTTTCTAATAAACGCAGGGTTTCTAATCGGCCTCCCCCTACGCGTTTCAGGGAAGCTTCTACCCCCTTCCCTTTCTTTTCTTTGTATATATTGTCTTTCCTTTCTGTTCCGCATACTTACGATACAACATTGGGGACAATGTTGGACTTAAGTATGGGGGTATTTTCGTGCTTTACTTTCTGCACTTCATTTTTTTTTTCTGCATTTCAAAAAATACAAAAAAAATACATATAACGACAAAACAAAAACAAAAAAAATTAAAAAAATCTTAAAATGAAACAAAAAAAAATTTTTAAATGAAAAAATCCAAAAAAATTTAAGTTTTAAAAATAGCCGGGGTGAAGAAGGTGGATGAAGTAGGGAGGTCGGCAACCGTGAGGAAGCTCAACCCCAGCTGGGAAGGTCCATTTATTGTAAAAGAAGCTTTAAAATCAGGGGGTATGACTCGAAAATGTGGAGGGCGAGACCCTGAGTCTCACTAGGAGTGGTGACGACTTAAAACGCTTTTTTCCCTTGAAACATGTTAGTGGTGATTTGTTTTTAATGAATGTTTTTTAACACGTCAATGATGTCACGATCAGTTTGCATGAAGAAGTGAAGTGTATTTGCATCTCGAGCAGATCCCGCTGTCACGCCCTCTCTTATCTGGCAGGGCTGGAAGTCACTTGATGGCATTAGCGTTGGACCCCGAGCAGATCCCGCTGTAAGGCTCTCACCTAGCTAACAGGGCTGGAAGTCACTCGGTGTCATCCTTAGACCTCTAGCAGATCCCGCTGCCAGGCTCTCACCTAGCTGGCAGGGCTAGAAGTCACTCGATGGCATTAGCCTTGGACCCCGAGCAGATCTCGCTGTCAGGCTCTCACCTAGCTGACACGGCTAGAAGTCAATTGGTGGCATCAGCCATGGACCCCGAGCAGATCCCGCTGTTAGGCTCCCACCTAGCTGTCAGGGCTGGAAGTCACTCGGTGTCATCCTTAGACCTGGAGCAGATCCCGTTGTCAAGCTCTCACCTAGCTGGCAGGGCTGGAAGTCACTCGATGGTGTTAGCCTTGGAACCCGAGCAGATCCCGCTGTCAGGCTCTCACCTAGCTGACAGGGCTGTAAGTAACTCGTTGTCATCCTTAGACCTCGAGCAGATCCCGCTGCCAGGCTCTCACCTAGCTGACAGGGCTCGAAGTCACTCGATGGCGTTAGCCTTGGACCCGAGCAGATCCCGCTGTCAGGATTTCACCTAGATGACAACGCTGGAAGTCACTCGGTGTCATCCTTAGACCTCGAGCAGATCCCGTTGTCAGGCTCTCACCTAGCTGGCAGGGCTGGAAGTCACTCGATGGCATTAGCCTTGGACCCCGAGTAGATCCCGATGTTGGGCCCTCACCTAGTTGGCAGTGCTGGAAGTCACTCGGTGTCATCCTTAGACCTCGAGCAGATCCCTCTTCCAGGCTCTCACCTAGCCGGCAGGGCTGGAAGCCACTCGATGACGTTATCCTTGGCCCCCGAGCAGATCCCACTATCAGGCTCTCACCTAGCTGAAAGGGCTGGAAGTCACTCGGTGTCCTCCTTAGACCTCAAGAAGATCCCACTATCAGGCTCTCACCTAGCTGGCAGGGCTGGAAGCCACTCGATGGTGTTAGCCTTGGACCCCGAGAAGATCCCGCTGTCAGGCTCTCACCTAGCTGGCAGGGCTGGAAGTCACTCGGTGTAATCTTTAGACCTCGAGCAGATCCCGCTATCAGGCTCTCACCTAGATGGCAGGGCTGGAAGTCACTCGGTGGCGTTAGCCTTAGACCCCAATCAGATCCCGTTGTCAGGCTGTCACCTAGCTGGTAGGGCTGGAAGTCACTCGGTGTCATCCTTAGATCTCGAACAGGTCTCCCTGTCAGACTCTCACCTAGCTGACAGGGTTGTATGTCACTCATCGGGGAAAGACATCAACTACTCGCCAGCTAACGGGGGAGGTCTTGATGCGCAAAGCATTGTCAGAATTTGGGGAACCAGATGTCCAAATAATGAGTAATCGTAGTCGCGAAGTTAACCAAAAGGGGGGGGCTAACGTAGCCACCCAGCGCCCAAAATGACGTCCAAAAGGGGGGAAGAACCCAAGCTGCATGGCGAGAGGGTCATCCCGCAAGGAATCCGTTGGCTCAAGCGAGCGACGAACCGCCTCACCTTTAATGGTGAGCGAGTAGTCATCTCAGCGAGACCGGGCTACAGGGGCAAAATCCGTAGGCATGCGACCTCGTCGACATAACGCGAGATGAACGACTGCGAGTACGGAAAGGGAGAATTTACATCGCGCAATAATAACAAACATACATATAACTCGAGCGAGGAAGCATTTACAAGAGCTGGAATAGACAAAAATCGCAAAGTAATGACACGGCTTGCGCGTACATTTCAAGCAACCAAAAATATACTGATATACATATAACAGGCGAGTCGCAGGGGCGAGGGCGACGCGATATCCTGGCAAGAAGCCTTAGAGGCGCTGGTAGGACTTAACCCCGGGGACCGGTACAGGAAGGAACAGCGCCGCCACCACCTCGCTCGCCGAGAGTCCCATGACCTCGCTCTTGAGAAGGTCTACATGCCGCAGCATCTGCATCGTATACTTTGCGGTGCTGGCGGCATTCTTCTGCATCAACACCTCTAACTCGTATTCAGATTGATGTTCAAGCGGGCAGCTGCTATTGGCTGGCGGAGGGGCGGCTGCGGCAGCCTCCAGCTCGCGCCCCAGCGCCTCCAGCGCCAGCTTGTCCTGGCCGAGGGAGGCGATCTCGGCACCCATCCGGCTGGCCATCGCCGCATCCTGCGAAAAGGAAGAAGGTCGGAAGTTGGATTCGAGAAAAGAAACGACAACTAGAAATAAGTGTGGGCTGAAAGATATACCACCCCTCCCAAGTACTGAGCGAGGGTCTCCTCGGCCCCGTCGCCCCATTTCCTCTGGAGATTCGCCTCCCCCTGAGCAAGTTTACGGGCCTCCTCCTTCTCGTCCGCCAACTTCTTAAGAGAGGTGGCGTTCCACTCCAACTGGGTGCAGTGCTGCCCAACCATATGGGCCAGCTGCAAGCCGTGGAGTTGGGCCTGCGCGCTTTCGTGCACCAACACTCGTGTCGCCTCCTTGTCGTAGATGATGGCATCCTCCCGCGAGTAAAGGCCAAACGAGAAGTTATAGGCCTCCCCGCCGATAGTGTCCTGCTCCAACCAACTCGGCAGCAGGGTCGAAACCACCGCGCGATTTGACTCTTTGTCCCATAACAGAAGCGGGACACCGAGCTCGTCCAGGTATTTCTTGCCCTAGCCAAAATTACGGTGCCCTCTCGGCACCGGCTTCGCGGCAGCATGCGCCCCGTCCGGCGGCCCAGAAGTGCCCGCCACCTTGCCGGGGGTTTCGCTGGTCGAAGCGGTCAAGAGGGCGGGACACTCGGCCGATTGATCCGCCGGGGCCTTTCCCTTTCTTTGGCCCACGGCGGGCAGCTCCCACGCAGCCTTCACCTTCTTGGGCAGGGGAGTAGGCTGTTCGCGGCCCGACCGCTTCTTAGCAGGGACCGCCGGGATGTCGCGCTGAGCGCCGTCAGCGACCCGAGCGCGGGCGAGGATGCTGGAGGCGACCGTGGTACTCTCATAAGGGGGCTGAAGGGGAACGTCCCGCTCGCCTGCCAAGGAGGGAAAGGGTGAAGCGAGAGTACAAAACAGCGAGGCAGAGTAACGGCGAGTAGCTAACCTCCCCCAGGCGGGACAACGCCAAGGTTATCCAGGTTACGGCGCAAGTACGCGACCTCGAAGTTCTTCCCAGTGAAGAACCCCCACAGGTCGGCTTCATGGACCCCCAGGCTGTGTGGGCGGTAACTCGCCTCGCTGAGCTGCACCGGCGAGAAAGGGACATTGCCGAAGTACCCCTTGATGAACAAAAATTTCTTGAGCCAGTTGTGTCTCTTATTGACGGTCTCCCGCACCTTGAGGTGAGCGATGGAGAAGTAGGCGGTCCCGTCCCGGTTCGCGCGGAAGGAGAACAATTTGCGGAAAACCGCAAGGCTGAACTCGACCCGCTCCTCCCACAAAAAGCTAGCGAACCCTACCTTGACAGCCACAGAGTTCGGGGTCATCTGGCCTATGACGACCCCGAAGTACTTCAACACTTGACGAACCTCCGGCCACAGAGGAAGCTGAAGGCCCACCTAAAAGTGAGCCAGCGGGATGGCAAGCTCATCCCTAGAGAGATCGTTGCTCTTCTCCGCCTCCCCGGGCCGTCTCGCCGAGAATCCAGGCGGGACGTGATCGCCGAGAGCGTCTAAGTACTCGCGCTCAGAGATAACGGCGTGGGGGAAGCCATGCTCCGAGAATGTCCAGACGCACTTAATTCGTCCGTCCGCGTCGCCGCTGCCACCACCCATTCCACAGAGCGTTTGCCGAGCGAGCGAGAAAACCTCAGAAGGGCGCATGCGAGTCGGGCTTCGCGAGGAGAAGGAGAGGAGAAAGTGCTTAAGTGTGGTGGAAGGATAAGAACCAGCAGGGCCTATTTATAGAGAGAAACAAACAGTGGGAAAATTTTCCGCCGGCGGGAAAAGTGCGTATAGCAAAAATCAGGCCGGACAGTTCAACTTCCCGGCCCGCAACCGTGCCGCCGAGACCATTCAGCAGCGGGTCATGCCCGCCCGCATCTGCACGAAAAGCGGGTCTGCGAGAGGCGGCCCACACCCGCCCAGAACTCTGAGCGAGCCACGGAGACTCTCGGTCGGCGAGCCCCTGGCCCGCTCCCGCTAAGATCCAGTTGGCGGGCTGGGCGACTCTATCCTATGGCCTCGCACTCGCCTGAAAGAGCGGCGAGCGGATGACACGGTTGCATCCATACCCACCTCAGAGAAGGTCAAGAAATAGCACGATAAAAACGACATACACCAGAAATCAGAAACCAGACCCGTGGACGGGCGAGAAAAGTCGCAAATTATTACAGACAATGAATGAGTTTTTAAAATAATAAACCCCCCCCCCCAAAGCGAGTCGCCTCGAATTGCAGACGCGGTCTGACCCGACGATAGGCCACGAACAAAGGGGAAGAGTGGGTGGATCAGTACTGGATCCACTTCCACCTGCCCCGTCATTGCGTTCCGGTTCGCGGCGACACGCGAGGATAGTGGTAATCGCGCACCGCGACCAACTCCTGCTGGGCCCGGCCAACTTGTTCCATGACACTCTTTAGACACTCTTCGGCCCACGTAATATGCACGCCAGGTGAGGTTACCTCACCACTTTCTGCTGCGCGCGGAGCCCCATTCAAAGTCGCGAGCCGAGCCTCGGTCTCGGCCTTGTCCCGGTCAAATCTCTTGATGATCTCCTGAAGCAACAGAGTGTGTTTCTAGAACAACCACGTCACTTACCTCTTCATCCCCATCGTGTCAGCCGGGTCACCTAGATAATCTGAAACACCCTCCATGTCTGGAGGAGGCGAGTACCCTTCGCTCTTCTCAGTTTTAGAGGAGATCGCATTGTTGCCTGCAAAGAAGAGATTCAGAGGGGACGGGCAAGAACAAAACAAACGCTAAGTGCGAGATTACCAGGAGTTGGCACGCCGTCCATACCGGTGGACGGTCGGGAGGAACCTGGCCGACCCTAAAAGGATTATCCTTTGAAGGCTGCATGAGATTTCCCTATCCCAGGGGGAATCGGTGATCGACAGTTGTTTGGGGGGGGGGGACGTCCCATGCCGGAGGGGCTGGCGACTCGCTCAGTTGACGGAGGAGGGGAGCGATCCTCCACCCACCGCCCTCATCTTCACGCGACAGTATCTACGAGAGAAAAGGTCAGAAATGGAACAACCAATCGGGTGGGAGGTGCACATACCTCCGGGACGACCTCGGTGCCAGCTGCCGAGCTGGAACCCGGGAAGTTGTTCGCCGGAGACCGCCTAACAATCCTTCCTTTTACCTGCTTAAAGAGAAGTCCAGGAGACCCGCGCGCCAACCAAGGGGCGGCCTCGAGGGCCTCCTCCCTAGTCTTCCAGCCCGCGGCTGCCAGACGGGCTCGCACCTCCTCGCTGACTGGCATAGAGCAGCTACAGTTCGCTTGGAAAGACGAAATGGGGTGAGGATCAGTCTAAGGGCTCAGTGGTGTATTTATAGCCCGGGAGTGGGACCCAGCAGAAGATTCCATGACAGCTCTGCACAGAACTCGCCGAACGTGCAGGTTGGATGGTTCTTTTTGAGCTTGGTCAAGCTCAAAAAGAGCGGGGATTGTGTACAACACCGTGTTCGCTGAGAGGATCCGCCAAGCAAGGAGAGCGGACCAAGCTGCCCGGCACGCACCAGAATAACATGCGAGGGGCACGCGGCAGGAGGCCAGCCCGCTCCCGCCCAGGTCGGGCGGGCGAGCCACGTGAGTTGGCCCCTTCACACCCCTCGCTCGCTCAGAATTCGTCGAGCAGAGTTTGGGTCTCCATTCGTCGAGCAGAGTTTGGGTCACCATTCGTCGAGCAGCGTTTGGGTCGCCATTCGTCGAGCAGAGTTTGGGTCGCCATTCGTCGAGCAGAGTTTGGTTCACCATTCATCGAGCAGAGTTTGGGTCGCCATTCGTCGAGCAGAGTTTGGGTCGCCATTCGTCGAGCAGAGTTTAGGACGCCATACGTCGAGCAGTGTTTGGGTCGCCATTCATCGAGCAGAGTTTGGGATGCCATTCGTCGAGCATAGTTTGGGTCATCATTCGTCAAACAGAGCTTTTTGGTCGGCATTCATCGAACTGGTATTCGGGGATGGGTTCGACGAGTCCAGATTGTCGAGCCCTCCTCCGAGGCTCCCAAGGCTATATTTGGAAGCTCGGCCGCCATCCCGCTCTCCTATGCACGACCTGGCCGCCGGTCCGCCTCGGCAGAGGATTGGCGGATCGCGGCGGCCCGGCTCGCGCTCTCCCAGGAAGAGTAGGCGAGCTGCAGGAGTCAAGTCGCACCAGCCCCTCGCGAGGAGAGAGTATTGGCGAGCTGACCTCCATATCCCTTGGGTTGGCCCAGTAGAGGCCCAGGGATAAAATTACCTGGATGCCCTCCCCATGGGTGCAAATAGCTAGTTGGAACAGCAGAGCTACGCTGTTGGCAGACCAAGCTGGGCTGCACATAGCTGTTCAAAATAGCGGAGGTTTGCTATTTGCAGGCCGTTTTCAGAATTCTATAAATAGAACCCAAGTGGCACCTCAGAGGGCACTCTTGGATACTCAGTAGCTCCCTAATTCCGAGTGCTTTCTGAGGTTGCCTTAGCTCAGTCTGTGGCTAAGGAGGGGAAGTACGCTCAGGTCTTCCGGGTTTGTGGTGGGTCCTCCCCGCCGAGCCCTTGGGTCAGTTCTTCGCTTGTCTTTTTTGTTGTTTTGTTTGCAGGAGCGAAGTAGGTGCGCGATCACCCCTTCCCCACGGGTGAACTCCACAAGAGACCGAGTTTTTGGATTCAACAATTGGAGTCCTCATAGAGGTCGCATTCTCCATTCCAAATTTCTTAATTAGCTCTTTGGTGAACTTAGTCTGCAAGATGAAAATTCCATCTTCAGATTGTTTCACCTAAAGCCCTAAGAAATACTTTAGCTCGCCCATACTGCTCATTTCAAACTTCCCTTACTTAAATTTTGAAAACTTCTTGCAGAGGTTGTCGTCAGTACAGCCAAATATAATGTCGTCGATATAGATTTGCACTAGCAAAATCTTGCCTTTAATTTCCCTAAGAAATAATGTCTTATCTATCTTTCCCCTTGTGAACTTGTTCTCAAGAATAAAACTCGACAGCGTCACATACCAAGCTCCAGGAGTTTGTTTCAAACCATATAGAGCTTTATGCAATAAGTAAACATGATCCGGAAAGTTAGAATCAACGAAATCTGGAGGTTGTTCCACATACACCTCTTCCTTTATTTCACCATTAAGGAAGGCAGACTTCACGTCCATCTGATAGACGGTGAAGCCTTTGAGTACAGCATATGCTACAAATAACCTGATGGCCTCCAGCCTTGCCACTGGAGCGTACGTCTGGTCGAAATCGATTCCTTCTTCTTGACGATATACTTTGTCGATGAGTCTGGCCTTGTTCTTTATGATCGTTCCATTCTCGTTCATCTTGTTCTTGTAGACCCATTTTGTCCCAATGAGATTCTTACCTTTGGGTCTTGGAACAAGTTTCCATAATTGGCAAAGCTTGAACTGATTTAGTTCTGCTTCCATCGCCATGATCCAAGATGCGTCTGAGTTTGCTTCCTCAAACTTCTT
This sequence comes from Platanthera guangdongensis, assembly GCA_039583875.1. Taxonomy (NCBI): domain Eukaryota; kingdom Viridiplantae; phylum Streptophyta; class Magnoliopsida; order Asparagales; family Orchidaceae; genus Platanthera; species Platanthera guangdongensis. The sequence goes on from CM077157.1 coordinate 74,443,898, forward strand.
TGGTTCAACATGTGAGAGTAAACTTAAATATAAATTCTCGTTAGTTGTACCTCTACGAGTTCTGATACCATCCCGGGGATCTCCTATGATCTGGTCCATGGGGTGATCCTTCAGATGTCTGAGCTCTAGGGTCCTTGCATCTGGATTGTCTTCAATCATCAGAGCGACTTCATCAACTCGGACGATTTCTTCATCTTGATCATCAACCTCTCTAATAGAGGTTGGAGTGGTGATCTTGATGAACTTTTCACCTTTGTCTTCAGACGGTTCATCCAAGCTAATTCTTTTAACTTTGTACCTCCATCTTCAATGAACACACTAGAAGAGTTGTCTTGCAGCAAGCTCATCTCATCAAATACAACATGTATTGATTCTTCTACAACCAAAGTTTTTCTCTTAAATATCTTGTATGCCTTACTATGGCTGCTATATCCTACACAAATACCTTCAAAACTCTTTTCGCTAAACTTGGTAGTATGATACTTGCCATTATTAAGCACGAAACACTTACAACCAAAAATTCTAAAATACGAGACAGTTGATTTCCTGCCCTTTAGAAGTTCGTAAGGTGTCTTATTGTGGTTTTTGTTTATGAGTGCTCGATTTTGCACGTGGCATACAGTGTTGACGGCTTCAACCCAAAAGTATTCCTGAAGTGAGGCATCACTCAACATGGTCTTGCAGGCCTCTATGAGTGTTCTATTACTTCTCTCAGCCACTCCGTTCTGTTGTGGAGTACGAGGAGAGGAAAACTCATGAAAGATACCCAATCTTTCACAGAATTCTGTCATGGGCCCAGACTTAAACTCTATTCCATTGTCACATCTAATTTTGCCTACGGAACAGTTGTATTCATTCTTGACTTGCCTGACAAAATTAGTAAAGATGTCGAAGGTATCTGACTTGTGTTTCAGAAAAAACACCCACGCAAAGTGCGAGTAATCATCAATAATTACAAACGTATAATCCTTATCTCCCAAGCTTCTAACTTGCAGTGGACCGAACAATTCCATATGCAGTAGATGTAAACATCTAATGGAATCTTTGCTAATAACGCTTTTAAAGGTAGCCCTTGTTTGCTTGCCTTTTACACATGCATGACAAGGTCTATCTTTTACGTACTTGAAATTTGGGGCATCACGTACCAAATTCAGTGAAAATATTTTATTAATGGTTTTGAAATTAATATATGCTAGTCTCTTGTGTCATTGGTCACCAAGAGATGGACTATCTTTTGCTAAAAAGCACACTAGTGTAGAAGAGTTTATACAAATGAAATTTAAACAAAACATGTGTAACGCCCCTAAAATTGTTTTTGAGCTGATCGCGTCCAAAAGAAATTTTGGTGCCTGTATAGGGGTACACGGCCTAGGATACGGGCGTGTCCAAGGCCGTGTCTTGCTTGGTGTTTTGGCCGGCTGTGTCCAGAGGACACGGCAGGAAACACGGTAGCGTGACACGGGCGTGCCACATGACACGGGCGTGTGCCTACCCGCGTCACTACCCAAGTTCCCAAGAGACATGACAGTTGGCGTGACGGTTATACGTGACATGCCTCCGGTCATGGGTGTGTCGAGGACCCGACACGGGCGTGTCAGGTTGAGACACGGTCGTGTCTTTGCCAGTGTGATTTTTCTATATTCGACGATCATGCCTAGATCGAGGCACATGGCCTTGGACACGGCCGTGTGCGAGGCCGTGTTCGGCCCAGGTTTGAGGATTTCCGTACAGATCTGAGCCGTTCATTTTCTTTAATTAAGATCCGATGACCTATATGAGTTCCTGTTCTGTTAAGGTCATAAATAGAGGATCAATTCCTCATTTCTCTCTTAAGCACTCTCTTTCAAGGAGTTAGAGAGAGGAGGAAGAAGGGGGAGGATTCTGGCCGCCGGCGGAGCATCGGAGCACCGTTTAGAGAACCGAGAGCGGATCCGTGGAGGAAATCCCGTTGCGAAGGCTTCTATCAGTGTAATTTTCCATGACGCAAAAGCGTACTACAAGGGTAACGATTCTCTACTTGAGCATGTGAAGCTCTCTTCCTTTTTGCATAGGGAAACCCGCTCCAGCGAGTGTGCGGCGAGTGTGCGGTGTTCACTGGGGTTGACGGGAATAGTCCTCCTTGTGTTGCATATAGAGTCCGGAATCGAAGTATGGACATAGGCATTGTGTGTGAAGCCTACTCAGACATGTTGGTCTGGATTGGTGATGTTGAATTTGATATGGTTTGTCGGAGAAGATTCCGTGCTTTGGGTTTTCGCGTTTCTACGCGGTAGATTGCAGCAGGGATCCTTGGGGATTAACTCCAAAGCCCACCCAGACAACTGAGCGGAATCATTGTTCTGCTAACTTGGCAGTCAGGGAACCGGCCTTGAACATAACTGGGTTATGTGATTGTTTGGAAATGTTAGGATCCGAGAGCAGCTTGGCCCGCGCGTAGGTCTTAAGGTGACTAGGCAGTGTGAGCAACGGGCAAGTGGAATCGGACCTAGGCTATGTGGTTCGGTGCAAGACACCCATTGATGGGGACTGGCCATTGGCATAGTCGGGAGCCTTAGACGGTGGTCAGAAAGGCTAAAATGCTCATGTTATTGCCATCCCGGGGATGGTGGTGAAGCCACAGAATTGACCGGATTCACCGTTAATATGCCCTGAGTGCACTGGGTGTTTGGCCGTGCGAGCCTACACCTGTGGTGAAATATATTTATACTTAATTGTTTAGGTGGGCTAATGAAATACAAGGAAGGATCACCACCGTCCCGAGAAAGGGGCGGGGTCATTATAATTTGGTCGGCTTTGGCTGACCGTTGCTTTGTTTGCCACCGTGCGGTGGAATGTTGCTTGCAGGTGCTGCGGAGCCAGGTACCAAATAGCGGGCTGGAGCCCATGTTGCTGAGTTGGCCCTTGAAGGCCCAAGCGAATAGTTGTTCTTTATTTTATCATGTGTGGCCGGCCCGCCAGCCAATGTATGGAAAACATTATATTATTAAGTGAACTCCTATAAGGCCATAAGGTCAAGTATCTTTCAGTGTATTTGCATTTCATTCCAGTTGTAGTGGTTTTGGACATTCATGATTATTGGACTACTATTATGGGTTCTTTCAACTGATTAAAAGCTTCCGCTAGAATGCTCTGTGTTAGGACGAGTAGTATTAATTGGATAGTTTGGTTATTCATATGTAACCCTTCCGACTGTCTGTGGTATATGGCGTCGGGTTCCAGCTGGACCTTCTATTATATGCCATCCGTCGTATTGTAGAACCAATGCTCTGATACCACAAATTGTAACACCCTCATCCGTCGTATGGCATATAACAGAAGGTCCAGCTGCAACCCGACGTCATATACCATGGACAGTCGGAAGGGTTACGTATGAATAACCAAACTATCCAATTAAGACTACTCGTGCTAACACAGAGCATTCTAGCTGAATCTTTTAAACAGTTAAAAGAACACATAATAGTAATCCAATAATCATGAATGTCCACAACCACTACAACTGGAATGAAATGCAAATATACTGAAAGATACTTTGCCTTATGGCCTTACAAGAGTTCACTTAATAACATAATGTTTTCCATACATCGGCTCGTAGGCCGGCCACACATGACAAAATAAAGAACAACTATTCGCTTGGGCCTTTAAGGGCCAACTCAGCAACATGGGCTCCAGCCCGCTATTTGGTAGATGGCTCCGCAGCACCTCCAAGAAACATTCCACCGCATGGTGGCAAACAAAGCAACGGTCAGTCAAAGCCGACCAAATTATAACGACCCCACCCCTTTCTTGGGACTGCGGTGCTCCTTCCCTGCATTTCATTAGCCCAGCTAAACAATTAAGTATAAATATATTTCGTCACCGGTGTATGCTCGCACGACCAAATACCCCGTGCACTCAGGGCACATTAACAGTGAATCCGGTCAATTCCGTGTCTTCACCACAATCCCCGGGATGGAAATAACCTGAGCATTTTAGCCTTTTGGACCACTATCTATGGCTCCCAACTATGCCAACGGCCAGTCCCCATCAATGGGTCTCTCACACCGAACCACATAGCCTAGGTCTGATTCCACTTGCCCGTTGCTCACACCGCCTAGTCACCTTAAGACCTACGCGCGGGCCAAGCTACTCTCGGATCCTAATATTTCCAAACAATCACATAACCCAGTTATGTTCAAGGTTGGTTCCCTTACCGCCAAGTTAACAGAACAACGATTCCGCTTAGTTTTCCGTGTGAGCCTTGGAGTTAATCCCCAAGAATCACTGCTGCAATCAACCGCGTAAAAACCCGAAAACCCAAAGCACGGAGTCTTCTCCTGCAAACAATAACAAATGAAACATCACCGATCCAGACCAACATGTCCGGGTAGGCTTCACACACAATGCCTATGTCCGTACTTCCATTCCGGACTCTATATGCAACACAAGGGGGACTATTCCTGTCAACCCCAGGGAACACCGCACACTCGCGCGAGCGGGTTTCCCTATGCAAAAAGGAAGAGTGCTTAACATGCTCAAGTAGAGAATCATTACCCTTGTAGTACGCTTTTGCGCCATGGAAAACTATTCAGATAGAAGTCTTCGCAACGGGATTTCCTCCACAGATCAGCTCTCGGTTCTCTAAACGGTGCTCTGATGCTCCGCCGATGGCCGGAATTCTCCTCCTTCTTCCTCCTCTCTCTAACTCCTTGAAAGAGAGTGCTTAAGAGAGAAATGAGGAATTTGAAAGTCCACCTAGTGTCAACTACCTTCACCTATGGGGGGGGAATAGGTGACGTGCAGCGTTTTTGCGGAATTAAAATTGTACCTGCACACGAAAATAAAACAACACAGCAAATAAAGTACACAAGCAATTTATAGTGGTTCCCCGATTTGGGTACATCCACTTTCCCCCTTCGACCTATCTCCCAACAAGGGATGACTCGGTCTCTTCACCAACAGGATTGAAATCCAATCCTTACACTATCGGAAGGAACCCTTCCACACGTAGGAGTCAACACTCCCACAACACGGGTTGCACCCAACCCTTACAACTCGGAACCAACGTTCCTTTACAACAAAAATGAACTAGAATGTACAAGAAATACAAACTACTTTTGGAGACTAAGGTGTCCCTCTTCGTTGACGACGTGTTCTTGAAGTCCACGAAGAGTCCACAACCCTAGATCTCTCTTGGAGTGAATCTCCTCGGAACCGGCGGAGGTAAGATGGGCGGCGGCTTGGTTCACGGGATCGGCGGCGACAACGGTGTGCGGCTGCTGTACTTTGGAGATCCAAACTTCGTAGCAAAGCTAGCAAGATCTTCCAACGGTCACACTAGGATCAATCGTCTCGATCGATTCGGACGGGGAAGGTTTTCCCGATCAATAAATCAAGAGACAAAGGATCTCCGGTTAGACACGTGAGACTCTAAGCTTGGCTAAGCTTCTGTCGCCGGAGGATCTGGAAGAAACCACGATCAAGACCGGCGATCAACGTGCTTAAGCAGCGACGGTGGCGGCGGAGCAGTTTCGCGATTTTAGGTCAAGATTGTCGCTCGGCTTCTTTCTGTGTGTTTTCACTGTTCAAAAATACGCGTGTATTTATACACAAGTATACTCCTAAATGACCGTTGAGGGTCCCACCAGAAGAAACCCTAATTCCGGTTCAAAACAGTGCTAGCGGTATAATCCGGTCCAGCGGTTTCCAGAAAATTGTCTAAGGCAAAATCGGCAAGAATCGAAGGTGATTCTCGTCGAATCGGCGAGGATCGAAGGTGATTCTCGTCGATTTGGCGAGAATCAACGGTGATTCTCGTCGATTTTGACTTGATGACACGCTCTGATAAAGCCGGAAATAGACGGCGAGAATCAGCCAGTGATTCTCGACGATTCGGCGAGAATCACCAGTGATTCTCGCCGAATCGGCGAGAATCACTTGGTGATTCTCGTCGATTATTACTTAGCACCAGAGATGCACTCTTTGAAGTAGCTGGATAGAGACTGCGAGAATCAGCCAATGATTCTCGACGATTCGGCGAGAATCACTTGGTGATTCTCGCCGAATCGGCGAGAATCACTTGGTGATTCTCGTCGATTTACACTTGGACGATTTTTCGTCTTTCCACCCATGAGCTGCTCTTTGACCCATCCTTGCTCCTTGTCTGCTCTTGCATGATCACAGCCCTGTACTTGAAAATAAGTACACTCCAATAGAGAGAGTGCATGTAGGCCAACACACTGATCTGCTTAACGAGGGATTACGTCGTGCAGACCCGTGTATATTGACCTACTGCACCCTGACATTGGTGTGCACTTAGCGTGGAATACCTGCAAGCACAACTTGAAATATTTTATCAAATACATTGTCTATTTACCTTATCTTGTCCAGGGGCTTCTTCAAATCAGGTACGTTGTGGATACAATACCCAACAATCTCCCTCTATTTGAAGAAGCTGAAACCCTACAAGCTAAGGTGAATAGAGCGTATGGGAATGAAAATCATAAACTTGAAAGAGAGGTGAGAGAGATATTCATTACCAATAACCAATTTCTTGAAAGCAAACTTGGAGCCACCTTAGCCTTAGCCGAGAGGGTAATCTCCCCCTTTTCGGCTTCCGCAAATCTGGGTCTGGTGCATTTGACCCCTTGCTCCCCCTCAGTTCTTGCACCTGTGCTCACACTTGAGTTCCTTGCTCCCCCTCAGTTCTTGCACGAGCCTGGAGCTTCTGTAGTCTTCATTCCTCATAGTTTAGCATCCCCAATTCAGTTTTGAAAAGACTGAACTTGGCTTCGTTTAAGGGCTTTGTGAATATATCTGCAATCTGCTTGTCCGTGGGGACATAACAGAGAGAGATGTCCTTGTTCTCCACGTGCTCCCGAATGAAGTGGTAGCGCACTTCAATATGCTTCGTTCTGCTGTGTGATACCGGATTGTTGGAAATTGCAATTACACTGGAGGAGTCGCAGTACATTGGTACTTCCTTAAACTGAAGGTCGTAGTCGGCTAACTAGTTTCTGATCCATAGGATTTGTGCGCAACAGCTGCCTGCCGAGATGTACTCAGACTCTGCTGTGGAGGTTGCAACATAATTCTGTTTCTTGCTATTCAATGAAATAAACCTTCTTCCGAGGAATTGACACGTCCCGGAAGTGCTTTTCCTGTCATCTCCACTCCCTGCAAAATCAGCATCTGAAAAATCTATTATCTCGACATCATTGTTTCTCGGGTACCACAAGCCAAGATTGGGAGTACCTTTAAGGTATCTTAGAATTCGCTTTACAGCGACATAGTGAGATTCCTTAGTGTTCACCTGATATCTGGCACAGACACATGTGGAGAACATGATATCCGGTCTACTGGCAGTAAGGTAGAGCAGGGATCCAATGATGCTTCTGTATTTGGTTTCATCGAAAGGTTTACCTTTCTCATCCTTATCCAGAGACATAGTGGATCCCATTGGAGTCCTCATAGAGGTTGCACTCTCCATACCGAATTTCTTGAGGAGTTCATTTGTGAACTTCGTCTGAGAGATGAAGATTCCATCCTCAGACTGTTTCACTTGAAGTCCCAAGAAATACTTTAGCTCTCTCATGCTGCTCATTTCAAACTTTCCTTGCATAAGTTTGGAAAACTTTTTGCAAAGATTGTTGTCCGTTGAGCTGAATATTATGTCATCGACATAGATTTGCACCAGCAAAATCTTGCCTTTGACTTCCCTGAGAAACAATGTCTTATCTATTTTACCTCTAGAGAACTTGTTCTCAAGAAGAAAACTAGATAAAGTCTCATACCAAGCTAGTGGAGCTTGTTTTAACCCATATAAAGCTTTATTAAGAAAATATACATGATTGGGATAAGTAGGATTGACAAAACCTGGGGGTTGAGCGACGTATACTTCCTCTTTCAGGTTTCCGTTCAAGAATGCTGATTTCACATCCATTTGATAGACTGTGAATCTTTTGTGCGAAGCATACGCCAGGAACAATCTGATTGCCTCGAGCCTTGCCACTGGTGCGAAGTTCTGGTCGAAGTCAATCCCCTCCTCCTGTCTGTAACCTTGAGCCACCAGCCTTGCCTTGTTCTTTATGATGACACCATGTTCATCCAGTTTGTTTCTGAAGATCCACTTGGTGCCAATCACATTTTGCTTGTGTGGTCTGGGAACCAGCGTCCAAACGTTGCAACGTTCGAATTGATGTAGTTCATCTTGCATGGCCAGAATCCATGCCGCATCTTTGTTCGCCTCGTTGAACTTCTTTGGCTCAACCTGTGACAGGAAGCTAAGATGCAAATTTTCGTTAATAGTACCTCTTCGAGTTCTGACACCGACATGAGGATCTCCGATGATCTGATCTCTAGGATGATCCCTCAAGTGCCGGAGCTCTAGAAGTCTGGCGTCTGGAGCTTCGACTACTTCTTGGGCTTCTCCTTCTTCTAGGAGATTTGTTCCATTTTGATCTTCAACATTCCCAGTTGACGTTGAGGTGGAAACTTTGACGTACTTAGGAGTTTCATCTTTAGCGGTCTCATCGAGACCTAGCTGTTCAAGTCGTGCACCTGCATCTTCAAGAATACCACTGGAAGAATTGTAGTTAAGCAAACTTCCTTCATCAAATACAACATTAATTGATTCTTCTACCACTAGGGTTTTCTTATTGAAGACCCTATATGCCCGACTGTAGGAACTATAGCCCATGAATATGCCTTCAAAGCATTTTCACCAAATTTAGTACGCGGGTACTTCCCATTATTCAGTACATAGCATCTGCAACCAAAGATCCTCAAGTAGGACATGGTTGGTTTCCTGCCTCTCAGTAGCTCATAAGGCGTCTTACGATGATGCTTGTTGATCAATGCTCGGTTTTGTACATGACAAGCTGTATTGACAGCCTCTGCCCAGAAGTATTCTGGGAGAGAAGCGTCTTTCAACATTGTCGTGCAGGCTTCAATGAGAGTTATATTTCTCCTCTCCGCAACTCCATTTTGCTGAGGAGTGCACGGGGAGGAAAACTCATGAAAGATACCTTGTTCTTCACAAAACTCTGTCATAGCACCAGATTTGAATTCTGTTCCATGGTCACTTCTGATTTTGACCACTGGGCAGTTAAATTCGTTCTAAACCTGCTTGACAAAACTAGTGAAGATGTCAAACGTATCCGACTTTCGTTTTAAGAAGAACACCCAGGTAAACCGAGAATGATCATCAACTATCACTAGCGTATAGGACTTGCCTCCTAAGTTATGAACTTGCATTGGACCAAACAAGTCCATATGAAGAAGATAAAGACATCGGGAAATAGTTTTTGTCTGCAATGCTCTTAAAGGTAGCCCGAGTCTGTTTGCCCATCTGGCATGCAGGACAGGGGCTATCTTTGATGCACTTGATAACGGGAGCATCCCTTACTAAGTTTTTAGAAAACAGCATACTAATTGTTTTGAAATTAATATGTGCCAATCTCTTATGCCATTGTTCACAAAGAGATGCATTGCCTGTTGCCACAAGACATACGGGGGTAGATGAATCTAAACTGAGAAAATTTAAGCAGAAGATATTTCTGCTCCTAATGTCTGTTAATATCGTCTCTGAAGAGGTACATGATATTATCAGACAATTATCCTTGCAGAACTTAACGTCATAACCTTTGTCACATAACTGACTTACACTGATCAGGTTATGGTTTAACCCTTCAACATAAGCTACGTCAGTGATAGAGATTATACCGTTGGAAATCATACCGTAACCTCTGGTGACTCCTCGATCTGACCCTCCAAAGATGACTTTGGGTCCATTCTCGACTGGAGTGTAATCACTCAGCAGGCTTCTTGTCCCAGTCATATGTCGGGAGCATCCACTGTCCAAGTACCATATTGGCGTTTTGGTGGCCTTTGGACATTCCTGCAAAACAAAATTAATTTCCCTTAGGAACCCAATCGAACTTGGCTCCTAGATTCTTGGTTAGCATACTCCCCCTCGGTTGGTTAACCTTACGAGTGGTCGGCCTCGCAGTGCTAACATCGGGAGTTTCGTTATACCTCGGATTAAACCAACAATCCACGGCAAAGTGACCGACTTTGCCACAACACCAACAGTCAAATCTGTTGTACCTCTTCCTAGGCTCCTGCTTTACCCTAGGAAAGGTGGGTACAGCCGGGGCCTTGGATCTGGAGGTGGATGCCTCATAGTGATTGCAGTCACAAGACTTCTTCACCTTCTGTTTCGTCAGTATAACAGGCTTGACTCTTAGTGCCTGCTTTCCATTATGGCCGCTGGAGAATTGACCATAATTTCCCATGTGGATTTCCTCATAAAGTGCCTTGAAGGCACTCTCACCGAAGTTCCGGGGAAAAGACCAACCATCATATCGACTCTTTGGCTTTGCAACCGAGGGCCGGAAATGATGACCAAAGGTTGATTCAAAGTCATGTTGGTTGCAAGGAAAGCTAGGCTTTCTGAACGCAATAGGACTGAGCGGAGCCTTTCCCTTTTCATCAGCAGAGGCCTTCTTGGCGGCCTTATTCTTCCTCTGGTTCCTGTTTCTCCTGGATGAGGAACCAGATACCCCTACATGCCCCAAGCCAGCTCCTTTGGCCTGAGCAGAGAAGGTATCAACTACTGGAAGAACTATTTTTGGCATAGAAAAGCTCTTGACGATCTTCCTTTCTGCCGCAAGTTGTTCTTCCAACTTGTCGACTTCCTCCTGCTTAAGATCAAGGAGCTTAAGAGACTATGAATGCTTTGAAGTCAGGTCAAGGTGCTCCTGTCGGAGAGAAATCAAACTGGTGACCTCTTCCATTAGGGAGACACACTCACCCTTAAGGAATTTCACTTCCTTTTTCTCAGCCTTCAGTCTCTTACGGCACTCCTCGAAAGTGTTGAGCAGAAGCTCATACTTCTCGAGGAGCTCCGCTTCACGGGCCGAAAGGCTATCCTCAGGGTCATCATCCTGAGACTCAGGATCAGAGTCGGAGTCGGAGAGAGGGGTGTGAGCTTTTACCTTCCCAGTAAATGGGGGCATTCTCCTTCTGAGTCGGAGCGACCCACCAGCCCGAAGTAGGCTTCCTTATCATCACTGGAGTATGAGGAATCAGACTCACTTAGTGTCTTTGGCCTTTTGGCGATGTAGCTCCTCTCTTTCTTCTTATCTCTCGAGGATTTGTGCTCCTCTTCTTTCTCTTTTTGTCTCTTGCCTTGGTAGCAGTCGGCCACGACGTGTCCTGGCTTATTGCATCGAAAACAAATAATGTCAGAGGAGTGATGTTTGTTCGGTTTAGAAGCATACCTGTCAGAAGAATAATTTTTCTTCTGATGTCTGGAGGAGGCGCCGTCTTTCTTTCTTTGATTCCTCATCTTGAGGAACTTCTTAAATTCTCGGGTGATGAGGGAGAAATCCTCCTCAGACAGCTCTGAGCTGGAGGAGCATGGCTCGGAGTCCTCCTCCTCAACCTTTTTCCTCGCACGGTATGAAACCGCACCCTTGCCTTTTCTGGAGTGAATGGCTTTTAGAGCCACAGTCTTTTCTTTGGCTGCATCCTTCTCAGCTTCTTCTTCTGCTTTCCTGGTGTTCAGTTGAAGCTCATAGGACATCAGCTTCCCAAACAGAATTTGCGGGTCTATTTCAGCCAGTCTGCCAAACTCTCGGATGGCGCAGATCTTTGTGTCCCATTCCTTAGTAAGGGACCTAAGGAATTTATCATTAAGTTCACCATCAGTGAACACTCTTGCATATCCTTTGAGGGCATTGACAATCTTGAGAAAGTTCTCGAAGGTGACTCCGATCTCTTCCTTAGGCCCTTGTCTGAAGGCCTCATATTTCTGGTTCAGAAGGGATCTCCGATCATCCCTCACTTCATCAGTGCTCACCATTAGGATAATCAGGCAGTGCCAGATCTCCTTTGCTGTCCTGCAATTGCAGAAGTTCTGCATCATTGAGTCATCGACTGCGCTGACCAGAATGTTCTGCGCCTTCTTGTCAAGTCCCACCAGCACCATCTCGTCCTTGTCCATTTCAGAAAGTTTTTTTGGCACTTTCTTGGTAGGTTCTATGGTGGAGACCTTAGTGGGAACATAAGGTCCCTCTTCCACGATCATGAAGAGTCGAGGATCAACTGCTTCCATGTAGAACCTAATCCTTTCCTTCCAGATAGGAAAGTTGAGCCTGGTGCACACTGGGATCTTGCCTGTGAACTTGAGCCCGTTCATAGTAGATGTTTGTCTTCTTCTTGACACTGGCGGCAGGATTCAACTCAAGGTGTTAACCTTTTTGATGAGTAACCTCGCTCTGATACCACTTGAAAGTCCACCTAGTGTCAACTACCTTCACCTATGGGGGGGGGGGGGGGGAATAGGTGACGTGCAGCGTTTTTGCGGAATTAAAATTGTACCTGCACACAAAAATAAAACAGCACAGCAAACAGAGTACACAAGCAATTTATAGTGGTTCCCCGATTTTTGTACATCCACTTTCCCCCTTCCACCTATCTCCCAACAAGGGACGACTCGGTCTCTTCACCAACAGGATTGAAATCCAATCCTTACACTATCGGAAGGAACCCTTCCACACGTAGGAGTCAACACTCCCACAACACGGGTTGCACCCAACCCGTACAACTCGGAACCAACGTTCCTTTACGATAAAAATGAACTAGAATGTACAAGAAATACAAACTACTTTTGGAGACTAAGGTGTCCCTCTTCGTTGACGACGTGTTCTTGAAATCCACGAAGAGTCCACAACCCTAGATCTCTCTTGGAGTGAATCTCCCCGGAACCGGCGGCGGTAAGATGGGCGGTAGCTTGGTTCACGGGATCGGCGGCGACAACGGTGTGCGGCTGCTGTACTTTGGAGATCCAAACTTCGTAGCAAAGCTAGTAAGGTCTTCCAACGGTCACACTAGGATCAATCGTCTCGATCGATTCGGACGGGGAAGGTTTTCCCGATCAACAAATCAAGAGACATAGGATCTCCGGTTAGACACGTGAGACTCTAAGCTTGGCTAAGCTTCTATCGCCGGAGGATCTGGAAGAAACCACGATCAAGACCGGCGATCAACTTGCTTAAGCGGCGACGGCGGTGGCGGAGCAGTTTCGCGATTTTATGTCAAGATTGTCGCTCGACTTCTTTCTGTGTGTTTTCACTGTTCAAAAATACGCGTGTATTTATACACAAGTATACTCCTAAATGACCGTTGAAGGTCCCACCAGAAGAAACCCTAATTCCGGTTCAAAACAGTGCCAGCGGCAGAATCCGGTCCAGCGGTTTCCAGAAAATTGTCTAAGGCAAAATCGACGAGAATCGAAGGTGATTCTCATCGAATCGGCGAGAATCGAAGGTGATTCTCATCGATTCGGCGAGAATCAACGGTGATTCTCGTCGATTTTGACTTGATGACACGCTCTGATAAAGCCGGAAATAGACGGTGAGAATCAGCCAGTGATTTTCGCCGAATCGGCGAGAATCACTTGAGATGCACGCTTTGAAGTAGCTAGATTGAGACGGCGAGAATCAGCCAATGATTCTCGACGATTCGGCGAGAATCAATAGTTATTCTCGCCGAATCGGCGAGAATCACTTGGTGATTCTCGTCGATTTAGACTTGGACGATTTTTCGTCTTTCCACCCATGAGCTGCTCCTTGACCCATCCTTGCTCCTTGTCTGCTCTTGCATGATCAAAGCCATGTACTTGAAAATAAGTACACTCCAATAGAGAGAGTGCACGTAGGACAACACACTGATTTGCTCAACGAGGGATTACGTCGTGCAGACCCGTGTATATTGACCTACTGCACCCTGACATTGATGTGCACTTAGCGTGGAATAACTGCAAGCACAACTTGAAATATTTTATCAAATACATTGTCTATTTACCTTAGCTTGTCCAGGGGCTTCTTCAAATCAGGTACGTTGTGGATACAATACCCAACAGAATTGATCCTCTATTTCCGGCCTTAACAGAGTAGGAACTCATCTGGGCCGTCGGATCTTAATTAAAGAAAATGAACGGCTCAGATCTGTACAGAAATCCTCAAACCTGGGCCAAACATGGTCGTGTCCCAGGTTGTGTGCCTCGATCCAGGCACGATCGTCTAATGCAGAAAAACCACACGGGCAAAGACACACCTGTGTCTCAACCTGACACGCCCGTGTCGGGTCCTCCACACGGCCATGACCGGAGGCATGTCACATATAACTGTCATGCCAACTGTCACGTCTCTTGGGAACACGGGTAGTGACACGGGTAGGCACACGCCCGTGTCATGTGACACGCCCGTGTCACGCTACCGTATTTCCTATCGTGTCCTTATCTAGACACAGCCGGCCAAAACACCAAGCAAGACACAGCCATGGACACGCCCGTGTCCTAGGCCGTGTACCCCTATACAGGTACCAAAATTTATTTTGGACGCTATCAACTCAAATACGATTTTCGGGGCGTTACAGATCTCCCCCCTTAAGGATTTTCGCCCCGAAATTATGTAAAGATACACAAAAATTATATGTTACCTGAGTGGAATAACTCGGAGTATTCCTCCAACATAGTTTGCTCTCGCTCCCAAGAAAGCTCCTCACGTCCGCAGTTATCCCAACGAACCTTAACCATTCGGATTTCCTTGTTGCGGAGTCGTTTGACTTCAACGTCTTCTATACGTATAGGCTTGACCTTTATCGTCAACTCGTAATCAACCGGCACTTGATCGACCGCAACTATCTGCGAAGGCTCTTGCACTGCATTACATAACACCAATACGTGGAACACATCGTGCAGCCCACTCAACTCCACCGACAGCTTCAATCTATACGCTGCTTTGCCAACACGCTCTAGAATTTCAAATGGTCCAAGGTATCTCGGACTACGCTTCTTCAAGCATCAAACCCGCGAAACGCCCTTAAACGGCTTGATTTCTAAATACACCCAGTCGCCAACACCGAACTCCATGTTCCTATACTTGGCATTATAGTACTTTTCTTGCATGTCCTGAGCGATCTTCAACCTTTCCTGAATTACATGTACCATTGAAGTGGCGTCTTCAACCGCTTGACGTTTATACAACTTCGACTCGCCTGTCTCCAACCAAGACAACGGCGTACGACACTTCCTCCCATACAAGGCCTCGAAAGGTGACATTCCAATACTCGCTTGAAAGTTGTTGTTATACGCAAACTCCACCATGTACAGGTGATCCTCCCAATGGTTTCCGAAATCTAGGACGCACATGCGAAGCATGTCCTCCATCGTCATGTTGACCCTCTCGGTCTGACCGTCCGTCTGTGGGTGGAAGGCTTTGCTGAAACTCAGCTTAGTTCCCAACAAACTATGCACCAGCCTCCAGTCCTTCGACGTGAAGTGTCCATCTCAGTCACTTACAATACTGCGGGGCACACCATACAACTGTACGATATTGTCCACATAGAGTTTGGCTAAAGTTTTCATCGGATCTTCCTTCCTATTCACGATGAAATGCGACACTTTTGTTAATCTGTCTACGACCACCCAGATGGCGTCGCTACCCTTCTGTGACTTTGGCAAACCATGCACAAAATCAATAGAAATGTCGTCGAATTTCCATTCCGGGATAGGCAAGGACTTTAGGAAGCCTCCAGGCTTCTGGCACTCCGCTTTCACCAAGGCACAAGTTTGGCACTTGGCCACATAAAGTGCTACATCCTTATTTAATCCTGGCCACCAAAATAACTTCTTCATGTCTCTATACATCTTCGTGCTTCCCGGGTGGACTGAGTACTTGGTATGATGTGCCTCATACATCAACTCCTCCCGAAGATTATCCGCACTAGGGACGCATAGACGACCGTACTTCCTCAGCAGTCCATCCTCAACCTCAAACAGGGAATTTGACCTATCCAAAGATTCATCTAAGATCCGCTTCATGCTGCTATCCTGAACAAAAGCCCGTCGAACTCTATCAGCCAGGTCATACTGCACCTCTTTACAACACAATATCGCCTCGACACTAGACTGCTTATCGACGCAGGAAATCTCTAATGCCTCCAAATCACGGACCAATCTCTCATCATGTACCGACAACCAACTGGCCTGCGCAGGAGCCCTGTGGCTCAACGCATCCGCCACCGCATTTCCTTTCCCAGGTACATAATGTATCTTGAAGGTATAGTCCCCCAAGAACTCCATCCACCTCCGCTGTCTCATGTTTAGATCCTTCTGATCTAGCAGGTACTTCAGGCTCTTATGGTCAGTGTTTATATCGACCTTTACCCCGTACAGATAGTGTCTCCATAGTTTTAGAGCAAATATCACGGCCTCTAACTCTAAGTCATAGACCTTCATAAAATCGGTTGGTCTTCCTCTCTTCTTCCGTAAACATGGCACCAACATATCGACCCAACCGTATAAACTCGTGGAGGTACTCGTCCACGCTTCTGGCTCCCTGAGTCAACCAAAGATACTGATTCTCCATCTCAAGCTTTTGAGCAGAGGGTAAATATCTGACCAAGAAAAATATTGAGAATTCCTCCATAGGCACATCAGCAAGCTGCCTTCCCACTAAGAGATGAAACTCCAACTCATCCCACCACAGCCTCGCCTCACCAGCCAAAAGGAAGGTCGTTATGGTGGTATTCTGCTACTCCTCAGTTAGCGTGGTCGTCAAGACCCTCTTTATTGTAGAGAGTCAATCCTCAGCTTGAGCCGGCGTTCCAATCCCATCAAACACCTGAGGATTAAAGCCCATTACATGCTTGAGCTATCTCTCCGTAGCCCTCCTCGGCTCTACCTGATCTACTGCCAAGTGCTCCACCACTCTCGGCTCTGCTTCCCTAACCGATTCTTGCTCATTCACAGGAGGTGAGTGATGCATCTGCCCTACAGGTTGGGCATTTATCACGGCAAAAACTACTTCAGCCACAAATCTGATGGTTTCCGATGAAGGAGGTGTTGTAGGCACACCCCTCGGTGCACTACTTTCCATCGATTGCGGACGCTCTGATTGACCAGCACCGCTCCTAGCTGCCTTTAATAGCAAAGAACCTAGATTAGACGATACACAAATTGCTAAAAGCAATCATTAGAACACTCATGTTCCACAAAAAAGTGTATTTTTTCATTCCTAAGTGGACATTCAAGGGTTCTTTTTGATGTTATAATGATGACGCACACAAGAGCTCACCACCCCTTAAATGAATTCGCCCATGAATTCATTTAAGCATGACCGTAACCAGAAGTCTGATACCAAATTGTAACACCCCCATCCGTCGTATGTCATATAACAGAAGGTCCAGCTGGAACCCGACGCCATATACCACGGACAGTTGGAAGGGTTACGCATGAATAACCAAACTATCAAATTAAGACTACTCGTCCTAACACAGAGCATTCTAGCGAAAGCTTTTAAACAGTTGAAAGAACCCATAATAGTAATCCAATAATCATGAATGTCCATAACCACTACAATTGGAATGAAATGCAAATACACTGAAAGATACTTGGCCTTATGGCCTTAAAGGAGTTCATTTAATAATATAATGTTTTCCATACATCGGCTCGCAGGCCGGCCACACATGACAAAATAAAGAACAACTATTCGCTTGAGTCTTCGAGGGCCAACTCAGCAACATGGGCTCTAGCCCGCTATTTGGCACCTGGCTCCGCAGCACCTGCAAGAAACATTCCACCGCACGGTGGCAAACAAAGCAACGGTCAGCCAAAGCCGACCAAATTATAACGACCCCGCCCCTTTCTCGGGACGGCGGTGCTCCTTCCCTACATTTCATTAGCCCAGCTAAACAATTAAGTATAAATATATTTCGCCACAGGTGTAGGCTCGCACGGCCAAACACCCCGTGCACTCGGGGCACATTAACGGTGAATCTGGTCAATTCTGTGGCTTCACCACCATCCCCAGGATGGAAATAACATGAGCATTTTAGCCTTTTTGACCACTATCTAAGGCTCCCAACTATGCCAACGGCCAGTCCCCATCAATGGGTCTCTCGCACGGAACCACATAGCCCAGGTCTGATTCCACTTGCCCATTGCTCACACCACCTAGTCACCTTAAGACCTACGCGCGGGCCAAGCTTCTCTCGGATCCTAACATTTACAAACAATCACATAACACAGTTATGTTCAATGCCGGTTCCCTGGCCGCCAAGTTAGCAAAACAACGAATACGCTCTGTTTTTCGGGTTCACCTTGGAGTTAATCCCCAAGAATCCCTATTGCAATCTACCGCGTAGAAACCCAAAAACCCAAAGCGCGGAGTCTTCTCCGGCAAACCATAACAAATGCAACTTCACCGATCCAGACCAATATGTCCGGGTAGGCTTCACACACAATGCCTATGTCCGTACTTCCATTCCAGACTCTATATGCAACATAAGGGGGACTATTCCTGTCAACCCCAGGGAACAGCGCACACTCGCCGCACACTCGCGGTAGCGGATTTCCCTATGCAAAAAGGAAGAGAGTTTCACATGCTCAAGTAGAGAATCCTTACCCTTGTAGTACACTTTTGCGCCATGGAAAACTATCCATATAGAAGTCTTCGCGACGGGATTTCCTCCACGGATCCGCTCTCGGTTCTCTAAACGGTGATCTGATGCTCCGCCGGCAGCCAGAATCCTCCTCCTTCTTCCTCCTCTCTCTAACTCCTTGAAATAGAGTGCTTAAGAGAAAAATGAGGAATTGATCCTCCATTTCCGACCTTAACAGAGCAGGAACTCATCTGGGCCGTCGGATCTTAATTAAAGAAAACGAACGGCTCAGATCTGTATAGAAATCCTCAAACCTGGGCCGAAGACGGCCGCACACAAGGTCGTGTCCTAGGTCGTGTGCCTCAATACAGGCACGATCGTCGAATGTAGAAAAACGACACAGGCAAATACATGCCCGTGTCTCAACCTGACACGCCCGTATGGGGTCCTCGATACGCCCGTGACTGGAGGCGCGTCACGTATAACTGTCACGCCAACCGTCATGTCTCTTGGGAACACGGGTAGTGACACGGGTAGGCACACGCCCATGTAATGTCACACGCCCGTGTCACGCTGCCGTGTTTCCTACCGTGTCCTTCTCTGGACACAGCCTGCTGATGGGCCCGCGGACAGACTCTTACTGTGGTTGGTTCGGTGAGTCGATCGTCGCGGGCTTGCTCCGGTAGGCAATTGCACCTATCGCAAGTAGTACTCGATATTCGGGGGAATACCGAGGTCGTATTGTTCTCGGGGTCGTGTTGACTATTCTTACTCCTCCGGGAGGACTATTATTTTACTGAAAGTAAGGTGGATTTTTTTACTTAATAAAAGACGGAAAAGTAAAGGAGCGAAAAAACGATTTAGAAAATATTCGATGAAGGGTTAACGCTCGACATCGAATCGGATTAAGACTAAAACAATTTTTAATAATTTTAGGACTTAGTTTTCAATTTAATAAAAGGCAACTTGGCCGTGGAGGTTCCACAAATGTGAGCGCACTTATCTCTAGGAATATTGCTCACCTGAACGTTAAGACTATTCGACCGAACGTTAGTCTGACGAAGGATTCCTCTTAACGCCCGCTTTACGCTAAGAACCCCGCTATTGGGTGGGGAACCCAATCGGGTAGAATCACGCTTGTCCTCTTTCGAGGATATGCACGCAACTCTATTTACCCAGGGGTGATCGGTCCATATGCACGGCCTCTCGGCTAGCTAGCATATGGACTACGGAAATAGGGCCCACACATCGATATGTGGTCCTACACGTCGTAAACCCGGGGTAAACCTTAAGTCCTTAAATTAAAATGAAAATAAAGAGCTTCAATTATTAGAAATCATTTTAAATGTCCCAATGCTCTTCGATGCCGAGGCTAATAGCGATTAGCCACACATCGGTATGGGGACGGCTTATAATTTAGTGAGGCGCGAGTTCGAAATTAAACGCTAATGATTATAAGAATGGGACATAAAAACAAAACAATCATTTAGAAAGCTAAAAAGTTAACTAAAACGAGAACTCACGCACACTCCAAATTATAAATTAAATAGAAACTAAGTTACATATAAAAGAAATTTGCATATTTCAAATTTGCGAGTCCCACTCAAACGAGTGAGGGCGGTAAATAAAAGCTGAAAATTGCAAGTCCTACTCAAACGAGTAGGACTGAAATGAAAGCGAGTCCTACTCAAATGAGTAGGAGAAAATAAATGTGATTACTGGGCGATAAAATCCGGCCATTAAACTCAAGTGAGTAGGCGGAAAAATAAAGAAAAATTACAAATCCTACTCAAACGAGTAGGCGGGAAATAAAGTCCGGCCATTAAACTCAAGTGAGTAGGCGGAAAAATAAAGAAAGAAAATTACAAGTCCTACTCGAACGAGTAGGACTGAAAATGAAAACGATGCGCCATTTAACTCTTAACGAGTAGGCGGAAATAAATGCACATGAACACACACACTCCATATGAATTTTAAGAAGGCAATAAAGCTAACACCTACACTCACACACTCTACATAATTTGAACAAAGCATTAAAAGAAAGCATTAAACTTTAACACCTACACTCACACACTCTACACAATTTGAATCAAAGCATCAAAACATTATTCTCATACACTCACACACACAACATGAAAATTAAGAAGAACAAAAGAAAATTTATGCTCATACACTCACACACACTAATTGAAAGCAAAATGAAAGTTACCTAAAAATTAAAACTTTTACTTTTTTCAAGCTTAGGTTTTGCCAAAAACAAATAAAAAGAAGAAATTACAATTTTTAGAAGACAAAAGTTTTTCAAAACAAATTAAAAAACCAAAGTTTTTGGAAAATTAAAATTTCAACATTTTCATTTCTAGGATTTCATAAAAGTGCTAAAAAAGTTGAAATAAAAAGAGAAAGAAAAAAAAGGGTTTTCATCCTAAAATAAAACTAAGTAAAAAAATCAAAAAAAACTTTAGTAACTCTTTTACACATTCATAAGAGTGAAGATGTTGAAGAAATTAAAAGAAGACATGAAAAAAAGGAAAAACCTAATTCATCATTTCATGAATTTCTAACAAAACCTAACTTGAGAAAAATTAAAGGCATGTAAAGTAAATAAATAACACTCATACACACACACACACATTTCATAAATGAAGAACTAAATGAAGAACAAAGATAAAACCAAGGATAAAAAGGAGAAGGAAAGTGGGCACAAGTGTTCATTCCAAAGCCAAATATGAAGAGAAAATCTAACATTTTATTGATTAAAGGAAACTATTACAAGCTATTACAAGAGCTAAAGCTAAAGCAAAGACAAACATGAAAGAAAAGAGGGAGAAATCTCCTTACATAGCTTTAGAAATCACGGATGCAGCCCACAAAAAGACACTAAAATGGCCCAAAAAATCTGAACCCTTGGACCTTACAGAACTGGGCAATTTATAGGCAAAAAATTCTAAGTACACGCCCTAGGTCACGGGTGTGTAGGGGGGGCATGACAGTACTATTCATGAAGGCGGCAGGCGATTGGACAGGAAAGTTGACTTCGGGCTGAGTTCGCGGCAGTCACGCCCCAGGTCACGGGCGTGACTCTGGGCGTGTCGGGGAGGTAGAACCGGGCGCGGGTTGCGCCAAAAGTCTTCGGCAGCATCTTGTCGGGCTAGCTGGAAAGGTCACGCCCCAGGTCACGGGCGTGACGCTGGGCGTGTAAGTTGGTGTCGACACTCGACGAATGTCGAGCGGAAAGTGTCGAGTCGAAATCGTCGAGCGGAAATTGAGTCACGCCCCAGGTCACGGGCGTGATGCTGGGCGTGACTGTTGGTGTCGACACTCGACGATCGTCGAGATGAATTCGTCGAGTGGAGTGAACACGGGCTTGGGTCACGCCCCGTGTCGGGTGACACGGGCGTGTCGCCAGGCGTGTCAAGCTTGTACTTCAGAAATCGTCCGATTTCATGGAAAATGCAATGTCACGGCCCGGTCACGGGCGTGACCAAAGTGTCACGGGCGTGTACTGCCCAATTTTGGCAGATTTTGGAAATTTTTCTGCAAAATAAAATAAAGCAAGTTAGTAATAAATTTACAAGAATAGGAGCATTTTATTGAACAAAAATAAGTAAAAACGACGAAAATAAATGAAAATGACTAAATTAATGTGCATAAAAATACGCATATTTACAAGTCATCAAATACCCCCATACTTAGGCTTTTGCTATTCCAAAGCAAAAGTTTGAGGTGAATCTATAAGGAATAAAAAAACTCTAAGTTTTAGCTACCGCTTAATCAATTATAAGAGAGATCGAAGTAAATATACGGGGTGTAAGAGTTAAGTCCTAAAATTATGTAGATGATTTAAATAGCGCAAAAGTTTTGGCCAAAAGACTTGTTGATGTAATCAAATAGAAGGCAATATTTGTAATGGTTAGATTAACGAAAATAGTTTGGAATTATAAGAACTCTAGCTTATACGAGTGCTACTGGAAATAATACAATTTACTAATTATGCTCTCAAAAAGATTTTTGAATTAATTCTAGAATCGTGTAATTGGCCAAGGGGGTAGTGGGTTTATGAAGAGGGTTTTGATTTTTGAGGCGAGGTAATTTTTTCTCGAACCTCCATTTTTTTTCTTTTGGATTATTAGGAAAACGAAATCTTATTTTCCTAATATGATTTTTGTTTTTCAACTTCATAAGAATAAAATTAACCCAATGTATATTTATAGGAGTAATGAATTTTATCCTCTTACTCCATATATAATCTTTTAAAATTATTGGGTGCCTATGTTTACGGAACGAAATCTTATTCCCATTGACATAGGATCTTTTAAGGATAAAATTTTTCATGTCAAGTAGGTCATGAAAGGTAAGGTGAGAAAGGAAAACTAGATTTTAATCCTAAAAATTTTTGAGAG
This sequence comes from Platanthera guangdongensis, assembly GCA_039583875.1. NCBI lineage: Eukaryota > Viridiplantae > Streptophyta > Magnoliopsida > Asparagales > Orchidaceae > Platanthera > Platanthera guangdongensis. Next base: position 74,466,727 of record CM077157.1, read on the forward strand.
CAACCTTAATAATTTGTACGTTCCAATGTTTTAGAAAGCTAAAAGTAAGTATAATAGAATTCTATAGTCGTTATTTCCTAACATAATATACGTGCTCCTATCAATGAAAAATTAGAAGTGGTGCCTAAAACGAGTTCGCTATTTTTAACAAAGCATAAAGAATTCTTTAAAACTTAACCCCGGGTATTTAAATTTTTCAATCAATAATTAACAAACGGGTAGTGAACAAGCATATAAATAAACTCAGAACAGAATTTTTGGATAGCAGGAAAGTTTAAGGATGGAATAATTGATTTATTTGCTGCAAAACATTTTGTTTTTTGATTTTTATGGTTTTATCATCATTTTTTTGTTTTTCATTTATTATCTTTTTTTGTATTTTTGTTTTGTTTTACTTAATTTTTTTTTAATTTTTGGATTATTATATTTTTTTTGTATTTTTGCTTTAAGAGAATTTTTATTATATGTACAAAAATATGGGAAAAAAAGGTTTGTACAAGAAGGAGAGAGAAAAGAGTATGTACAAAAAAAAAATTTACAAAGTGAAACTAAATATAATTTTTTTGTTGCTTTTGAGTTGTTTGGAAAAAAGAAAGAAAGAGAACAAAAAAATTTTTTTTGGATTTTTCATATAAATTTTTTTTTCATTTTAAGATGTTTTTTAATTTTTTTTTTGTTTTGTTGTTATATATATTTTTTTGTATTTTTGAAATGCAGAAAAAAAAGAAGTGCAGAAAGTAAAGCACGAAAATACCCCCATACTTAAGTCCAACATTGTCCCCAATGTTGTATCGTAAGTATGTGGAACAGAAAGGAAAGACAATATATACAAAGAGAAGAAATGGAAGGGGGGTAGAAGCTTCCCTGAAACGCGTAGGAGTAGGTCGATCAGAAACCCTGCGTTTATTAGAAAAAAAACAGCAAAGGTAATAAGGAAAGAGCGAAAAAGATAAGCGAGGGGTGTCTCCCAGGAGCGCTTTGTTTATAGTCATGTAGCTTGACTATTTTGGCGGAGTTATAGATCTAGGAGGGTTATGGTTTCGTAATGCTCGATCACTGGGTCGCCCGCGATGTATAACTTAAGCCGATGACCGTTTACTTTAAACGAACCTCTTTCCGGGTGGGAGACGAGTACGGTCCCATATGGAAAGACTTCTTCAACTAAGAAGGGACCAGACCATCTAGATTTTAGTTTACCCGGAAAAAGCTTAAGGCGTGAATTATAAAGAAGGACAAGATCGCCCGGAGAAAATATTTTTGGGGACTTTAAATTTCGATCGTGATATAACTTAGAACGCTCCTTATAGAATTTATTGCTCTCGTAAGCGTTCGCACGCCATTCATCGAGCTCGTTTAGTTGCAGTTTTCTATTCTGAGCGGCTAAGTTGGGGTCGAGGTTTAAGAGTTTTAAAGCCCAAAGAGCGCAATGCTCTAATTCTATGGGTAAATGGCACGCTTTGCCGTAGACTAACCGGAACGGTGTACATCCAATTGCGGTTTTGTATGCCGTCCGATATGCCCACAACGCATCGTCGAGTTTAACGGACCAATCTTTCCTATTTAGCGAAACGGTTTTTTCTATGTTGAGATGATATTAGCCAGCAGGACACGTGTGTGTGGGACCGCATGTTTGGGCTTTCCCCATCGCGTTCCAGGTCTGGGTGTTGACCCCGGTGGGCCCCCTTGTGTGGCGGAATATCCCCGCGGTCCTGTGGTTGGGGTTAGTCCCACATCGCCTGCAGCAGGCGATCCTTTGTGTTCATGTACCCCCGTCCCCCCTTACCATCACCTCGGGGTTTTGGGAAGATGTGCGGTGACGGGTGGTTTCCACATGGTATCATAGTCAGGTTGTCCTGCTGCGGGGGTGTGTTGACATGATATTAGCCAGCATGACACGTGTGTGTGGGACCGCATGTTTGGGCTTTCCCCATCGCGTTCCTGGTCTGGGTGTTGACCCCGGTGGGCCCCCTTGTGTGGCGGAATATCCCCGCGGTCCTGTGGTTGGGGTTAGTCCCACATCGCCTGCAGCAGGCGATCCTTTGTGTTCATGTACCCCCGTCCCCCCTTACCATCACCTCGGGGTTTTGGGAAGATGTGCGGTGACAGGTGGTTTCCACATTCTAAAATTCGCTTAATCTCTCGATTTACTACCTCGACTTGGCCACTTGTTTGCGGGTGGTAGGGGGTGCAAGCTTGTGCGTGACTCCGTATTTAGCTAACGTCTTAACCATAAGAGCATTACAGAAATGCGTTATCACTAACAATTGCGCGAGGCGTGCCGAAGCGAGAAAATAATTTTTTAAGAAATGTAACGACGACTCGTGCATCATTGGTGGGGAGAGCTTGCGCTTCCGCCCACCTTGATACGTAGTCGATCGCCACTAAAATATACATATTTTTGAAAGATGGAGGTAGGGGGCCAACAAAATCTATGCCCCACAAATCGAAGACTTCGCACTCTAAAAACATATTTTGGGGCATCTCGTCGCGACGAGAGATGTTACCCGACCGCTGACAGCTATCGCATGCGCGCACAAAATTATGCGCGTCTTTGAAGAGAGTGGGCCAAAAGTAGCCCGCCTCTAGCCCCTTCCGAGAGGTCTGGTTGGCTTGATAATGCCCCCCGGCTGGACCCTCGTGGCAGTGCTTAAGAATTTGTAAACACTCCACACCCGCAACGCATCTTCGGACCGCTTGGTCCGCGCAGATACGAAAAAGAAATGGGTCCTCCCAAAAGAAATTTTTCAAGTCAGAAAAGAATTTCTTCTTTTGATGACTTGAAAACTCTTTTGGAAGCACCCGCGCTACTAAGAAATTTGCAAAATCTGCGAACCAAGGCGAAGATGACGAAGATTTATTAATGGCAAGAAGGCATTCCTCGGGGAATCTGTCATTTATTTCAGATTTGATGAGTGCTTCCTCACCCGGATTTTCTAAACGGGAGAGGTGGTCTGCCGCTAGATTTTCCGCTCCCCGCTTATCTCGGATCTCCAAATCAAACTCTTGTAGGAGGAGAATCCATCGAAGAAGGCGGGGCTTCGCATCATTTTAGCTAATAAATATTTAAGCGCGGAGTGATCGGTAAAAACGATAACTTTAGATAGCGTTATATACGAGCGAAACTTATCGAAAGCGAAAACGGCGGCTAAGAGTTCCTTTTCCGTTGTCGTGTAATTTACTTGTGCGGAAGTGAGCGTCTTGCTAGCGTAATAAATAGGATGAAAATATTTTTCTACGCGTTGGCCAAGAACGGCACCTAAGGCAATATCACTAGCGTCGCACAATATTTTGAACGGAAGGGACCAATTAGGGGCCACTAAAATTGGTGAAGTGATAAGTTTTTGTTTTATTAAATTAAAGGCGGACTCGCATTCGCTACTAAAGATGAAACGTGATTCCTTTTCCAAGAGGTGAGTTAGCGGCTTTGTTATTTTTGAAAAGTCTTGAATGAAGCGTCGATAAAAGCCCGCATGGCCTAAGAAACTCCTAATAGATTTTACGTTTGTTGGATGCGGAAGTTTTTCTATAATTTCTATCTTGACCTTATCCACCTCTATCCCCTTATACGAAATCATATGGCCGAGGACCAAACCTCCTCGAACCATAAAGTTGCATTTTTCCCAATTTAAAACAAGGCTTATGTTCTGGCACCGCTGAAGGACACGATCTAAATTGTGAAGGCAATCGGGAAAAGAGCGTCCGAAAACAGAAAAGTCATCCATAAAGACTTCCATAATGTCTTCTACTAGCTCGCCAAAGATCGCTAGCATACATCTTTGGAATGTAGCTGGCGCGTTGCAGAGTCCAAATGGCATTCTTCGATATGCGAAGGTGCCAAACGGGCAAGTAAAAGTTGTTTTCTCTTGATCATCGGGGGAAATGGAGATTTGGAAAAACCCCGATAAACCATCAAGAAAACAATAATACGGATGACCGGATAAACGCTCTAAAATCTGGTGCAAAAATGGAAGAGGGAAATGGTCCTTGCGGGTGGCGTCATTAAGTTTTCTATAATCGATGCACACTCGCCAACCCGTAACAGTACGAGTTGGGACAAGCTCGTTATGCTCATTCGCCACTACGGTAAGGCCGCCTTTCTTGGGCACGACATGCACGGGACTAACCCATGCACTGTCCGAAATAGGGTAGATAATCCCCGCATCTAATAACTTAATGATTTCGGCTTTAACGACGTCTTTCATGTTTGGGTTAAGACGACGCTGCGGCTGAATCGTTTTGCGGCAATTATCGTTAAGGAAAATCTTATGGGTGCAAAAGGAGGGGCTAATCCCCTTTAAGTCAGAGATTTGTCACGCAATTGCGTGGCGATGTTTAAATAAAACTTCCAATAAATCGGAAGTCTCCGAATCACTCAAGTCCGAAGAAATGATAATGGGAAGCGTATCATCTTTTCCCAAAAATGCGTATTTGAGTGATGCGGGTAAGGGTTTGAGGTCTAGGATGGGCGGTTCTTCTAGGGAGGTTTTAATGCCTATGTCTTTCTTACAAATTGGTTCGAAAGGCAAGTCTAAAGAAGTATCCTCATCGCATTTAAAATTTTCGAGCGCATAAATATCGTCGTTTAAAAATACGGACTCGAAAACGGGAGAAGAACGATCTCCAAAAAAGGTATCTAAAGAGTAGCAGAAATCGTCGCTCGATGACAAATTGTCCATCGAGGGATTAATAGAGAAAGTAACCTGATCATCGCCTACTCGGAGGAGAAGGCTACCATTACTAACATCTATTAGTGCGCGGGAGGTGGCGAGAAAAGGGCGACCGAGTATTTTTGGTACCTCGGCGTCCTCCACGATATCTAAGATGACGAAGTCTACCGGGAAGGTAAACTTATCGACTCGGACAAGGACGTCCTCCACTACCCCGATAGGGAACTTAACCGAGCGATCCGCTAATTGGATGCACATATTCGTAGGACTAGGAGTACCCAAACCTAAACGCGAAAAGAGCGAGAACGGCATTAGATTAATGCTAGCCCCTAAATCAGCTAAGGCGTACTTTACTAATATATCGCCAAAAAGGCACGGGATGGAAAACCGTCCCGGGTCGTTTTATTTTATGGGCAATTTATTAGTAAGGGCCGCCGAGCAGACAGCGTTGAGAGATACATGTGAAATATCCTCTAATTTACGTTTATTAGAAAGTAGTTCTTTTAAAAATTTCGCATATTTGGGCATTTGTGAGATAGCCTCGCAAAAAGGAACATTAATATGAATTTGTTTTAATAATAAAATAAATTTTGCATATTGCGCGTCCTTACGCTCGTTTCTAACTTATGCGGATATGGAAGAGCCTTGTTTAAAATAAATTTTTCTTTTATAATTGGTAAAGGCGGCGTAAGCGAAGAAAGGGGAAGAGGGGTCGGAGGTGAAATATGTACCTGAGGGTCGGTCCGTTTTGGATCGACCACCTCCTTTCCGCTACGGAGGGTTATAGCGTTGGCGTTCTCCCGGGGATTGGGCTTCGTGTTTCCCGGCAGTGCCCCGAGCGCGCGCTCGGACATCATCCTCGCCAGCTATCCAACCTGTTGTTCGAGTGTTTTTAGCGATCCGGTGATGTTCCGGATATTTGACTCGTTGGGCGCAATATACTTCGAAAAATTTTCCTCCATCGGGGAGGGTTTCGGAAGAGGAGGAGGAAGAAATCCGGGAGCATAAGAAATAGGGGGACGCTGAGCATTATTCGGGTTGCTCCACGAGAAGTTGGGGTGATTCCTCCAACTCGGATTATAGTTATTACTATAAGGGTTGTTGTTGGGGTTGAAGGGAGGACGGCCCGAATTTCCCATGAAGTCCACGAACTCTTCAGCCACGCAGACATTAGGGGGAATAAAACAAGGTGGAGTGGAGGAGGCAGCAGACATCTCCGCCACCTACTTTGTTAACCTTTCAACTTGAAGGGTCAAGAGAGCAGTGACATCCACTTCAAAAAGACCAGCCGCCGGCTTTGGGCGTCCCCGCGGGACGTTCCATTGATAGGCGTTCATAGCCATCTCTTCGAATAAAGCCTGGGCGGCCTCGGGGGTTTTGTTGTTGAGAGTACCCCCGGCAGCCGCGTCAATCATTTGACGCGTCTGAAAATTTAGCCCATTATAAAAAATTTGAACTTGCAACCACGTTGGCAGCGCGTGGTGCGGGCAACGGCGGAGGAATTCCTTAAACCGTTCCCAAGTCTCGTATAGAGACTCAGGATCGTTTTGCACAAACGAAGAAATGTCCGCCCGCAACTTTGCAGTTTTTGCGGGCGCAAAGTACTTCGTTAGGAACCGTTCCGTCAACTCAGCCCACATGGTGATACATCCTTGCGGGAGGGCATTCAACCACGCCTTGGCTTTGGACTTAAGGGAAAAAGGAAATAAGCGCAAACGAATGGCGTCATCAGTGATGCCATTAATCTTGAAGGTGTCGCATATCTCCAAGAAATTGGACAAGTGGACATTCGGGTCCTCATCCGGCAGTCCATCGAACTGCACGGCGTTTTGGAACATTTGAATGACACTTGACTTTATTTCAAAATTATTATTGGCCACCGCAGGGCGAACAATACTCGACCCAGAATCATCCAGGTTAGGCCGAGCGTAATAGGACATAGTACGCTCGGCCGCCGGGGGAAGGTTAGGCGCGGCCATAACTACAACAGTAGGTTCTCCGATAGATTCCTCGGGATCCAAAGAAGGATTTCGGCGTTGAGATCGAATACGCGCAAGAGAGAGTTCGATCTCAAGGTCGAAGTCAAAATCTTCAGACTCTGAGGGTTGTCCACGGGTCATACACCCAAACAAAAATAAAACAAAATAAACTTCTTTTTTTTTGTTTTTAAAATAAAGTTTTTAGTTTTTTTTTTTTAGAAAATAAGTAAAAGTAATAGACTCCGGAATTCGAAATAGCAACTCGAAAAGAGATTCCCCGGCAACGGCGCCAAAAACTTGATGGGCCCGCGAACAGACTCTTACTGTGGTTGGTTCGGTGAGTCGATCGCGGGTTCGCGGGCTTGCTCCGGTAGGCAAGTGCACCTATCGCAAGTAGTACTCGATATTCGGGGGAATACCGAGGTCGTATTGTTCTCGGGGTCGTGTTGACTATTCTTACTCCTCCGGGAGGACTATTATTTTACTGAAAGTAAGGTGGATTTTTTACTTAATAAAAGACGGAAAAGCAAAGGAGCGATTAAAACGATTTAGAAAATATTCGATGAAGGGTTAACGCTCGGCATCGAATCGGATTAAGACTAAAACAATTTTTAATAATTTTAGGACTTAGTTTTCAATTTAATAAAAGGCAACTTGGCCGTGGAGGTTCCACAAATGTGAGCGCACTTATCTCTTGGAATATTGCTCACCTGAACGTTAAGACTATTCGACCGAACGTTAGTCCGACGAAGGATTCCTCTTAACGCCCGCTTTACGCTAAGAACCCCGCTATTGGGTGGGGAACCCAATCCGGTACAATTACGCTTGTCCTCTTTCGAGGGTATGCACGCAACTCTATTTACCCTTGGGTGATCGGTCCATATGCACGGCCTCTCGGCTAGCTAGAATATGGACTACGGAAATAGGGCCCACACATCGATATGTGGTCCTACGCGTCGTAAACCCGGGGTAAACCTTAAGTGCTTAAATTAAAATGAAAAAAAGAGCTTCAATTATTAGAAATCATTTTAAATGTCCCAATGCTCTTCGATGTCGAGGCTAATAGCGATTAGCCACACATCGGTATGGGGACGGCTTATAATTTAGTGAGGTCGCGAGTTCGAAATTAAACGCTAATGATTATAAGAAGGGGACATAAAACAAAACAATAATTTAGAAAGCTAAAAAGTTAACTAAAATGAGAACTCACGCACACTCCAAATTATAAATTAAATAGAAACTAAGTTACACATAAAAGAAATTTGCATATTTCAAATTTGCGAGTCCAACTCAAACGAGTGGGGGCGGTAAATAAAAGCTGAAAATTGCAAGTCCTACTCAAACGAGTAGGACTGAAATGAAAGCGAGTCCTACTCAAATGAGTAGGAGAAAATAAATGCGATTACAGGGCGATAAAATCCGCCATTAAACTCAAGTGAGTAGGCGGAAAAATAAAGAAAAATTACAAATCCTACTCAAACGAGTAGACGGGAAATAAAGTCCGGCCATTAAACTCAAGTGAGTAGGCGGAAAAATAAAGAAAGAAAATTACAAGTCCTACTCGAACGAGTAGTACTGAAAATGAAAACGATGCGTCATTTAACTCTTAACGAGTAGGCGAAAATAAATGCACATGAACACACACACTCCATATGAATTTTAAGAAAGCAATAAAGCTAACACCTACACTCACACACTCTACATAATTTGAACAAAGCATTAAAAGAAAGCATTAAAAGAAAGCATTAAACTTTAACACCTACACTCACACACTCTACACAATTTGAATCAAAGCATTAAAACTTATTTTCATACACTCACACACACAACATGAAAATTAAGAAGACAAAAGAAAATTTATGCTCATACACTCACACACACTAATTGAAAGAAAAATGAAAGTTACCTAAAAATTAAAACTTTTACTTTTTTCAAGCTTAGGTTTTGCCAAAAACAAATAAAAAGAAGAAATTACAATTTTTAGAAGACAAAAGTTTTTCAAAACAAATTAAAAAACCAAAGTTTTTGGAAAATTAAAATTTCAACATTTTCATTCCTAGGATTTCATAAAAGTGCTAAAAAAGTTGAAATAAAAAGAGAAAGAAAAAAAGGGTTTTCATCCTAAAATAAAACTAAGTAAAAAATCAAAAAAAACTTTAGTAACTCTTTTACACATTCATAAGAGTGAAGATGTTGAAGAAATTAAAAGAAGACATGAAAAAAAGGAAAAACCTAATTCATCATTTCATGAATTTCTAACAAAACCTAACTTGAGAAAAATTAAAGGCATGTAAAGTAAATAAATAACACTCATACACACACACACACATTTCATAAATGAAGAACTAAATGAAGAACAAAGATAAAACCATGGATAAAAAGGAGAAGGGAAAGTGGGCACAAGTGTTCATTCCAAAGCCAAATATGAAGAGAAAATCTAACATTTATTGATTAAAGGAAACTATTACAAGCTATTACAAGAGCTAAAGCTAAAGCAAAAACAAACATGAAAGAAAAGAGGGAGAAATCTCCTTACATAGCTTTAGAAATCACGGATGCAGCCCACAAAAAGACAATAAAATGGCCCAAAAAATCTGAACCCTTGGACCTTACAGAACTGGGCAATTTATAGGCAAAAAATTCTAAGTACACGCCCTAGGTCACGGGCGTGTAGGGGGGGTGGGGGGGGGGGCGTTACAGTACTATTCATGAAGGGGGCCGGCGATTGGACAGGAAAGTTGACTTCGGGCTGAGTTCGCGCAGTCACGCCCCAGGTCACGGGCGTGACTCTGGGCATGTCGGGGAGGTAGAACGGGCGCGGGTTGCGCCGAAAGTCTTGGCAGCATCTTGTCGGGCTAGCTGGAAAGGTCACGCCCCAGGTCACGGCGTGACGCCGGCGTGTCAAGCTTGTACTTCAGAAATCGTCCGATTTCACGGGAAATGCAATGTCACGGCCCGGTCACGGGCAGTGACCAAAGTGTCACAGGCGTGTACTGCCCAATTTTGGCAGATTTTGGAAATTTTTCTGCAAAATAAAATAAAGCAAGTTACTAATAAATTTACAAGAATAGGAGCATTTTATTGAACAAAAATAAGTAAAAACGACGAAAATAAATGAAAATAACTAAATTAATGTGCATAAAAATACCCATATTTACAAGTCATCACCTGCCAAAACACCAAGCAAGACACGCTCATGGACACAACCGTGTCCTATGCCGTGTACCCCTATACAGGCACCAAAATTTTATTGGACACGATCAGCTCAAATACGATTTTCGGGGCGTTACAATTGGAGTTAATCGGATGGGGTGTTACAATTGTAACACTCTAATAAAATTGGAGTTAATCTGGTTCCAGTTGGACCTTCTACAGTGGGTTCTACAGTTGGTTATATGCCATACGATGGATGGGAGTGTTACATATGAGCATTGGTTCTACAGTTGGACGATTAGTCAGATTTTACTTAAAGAAAACGAACGGCTCTGATACCAAATTTGTAACACCCCCATCCGTCATATGACATATAACAGAAGGTCCAGCTGGAACCCGACGCCATATACTACGGACTGTCGGAAGGGCTACGTATTAATAACCAAACAATCCAATTAAGACTACTCGTCGTAACACAGCATTCTAGCGGAATCTCTTAAACAGTTGAAAAGAAACCCATAATAGTAATCAAATTAAGCAGGTGTTGAAGTTGTAATAGCAGAAATGATAGCAGCAGATGTAGTAGAAGCAGTAACAATAGCAGCAACAACTATGGGCTCTGAGAGGTGACAGCAGCAACAACAGTCTCACTAACAGCAACTGAAACAGAAGGAATGTCATCAAAGACTACAGAAGTCTCAAATTCAGGTGCCTCTGATATAAGAATTTCCTTGGAAATTGATTCAACAGTAAGAACAGAAACTTCAGCAGTAGTAGGGGCAACAATAGCAGAAGCAACAATATACTTTCTTCAGAAGAAGCTGCAGCATCAACATTTTCAGCAGCAGCAAATACTGAATTGACAAAGGAGGTGATAATGCTTGGGTCACAACAAGAAAATGGCACAAGTGCCTTGGATAGATCCTCTGGAGGCTGGACAGCATTGACCTCTGGCAGACAGCTGAAGTAAAACTGATCAAAAGATGAAAGCAAAGACCTGAGCTCTATTGCAAGGACTGCAGCAAGAGGACTTTGTGCTTGAGGCACAGCAACAACAGCAGGAGGAGCTTGTGCTTGAGGCATAGCAATAGTAGCAGTAGCAACAGACAGGCTCACAGAAGCAGTCATAGAAGCAGCTGCAGCAACAGCAACAGTATGAAGACTCACTTCATATGGCATCTCCCCCTGCCTAGATTCATACGGGTCTGGATCAAGGCACATTGCTGTAGGGGCTGCCTGAGGGAAGACGGAAGAGAGCCTGGCAGAGAGAGCTGCCACTGATAGGTGTAATGGAGCCAAGGAGATCTCCAACAGCAGAGAGAGCCTGGGAGCAAGCAACTCATACAGCCTGTCAGCAAGGGCTGGGAGGTCTACTTGCTCAAGGGTTACTGGAGCATAGGTAGAAGATATAGGAGCAGCTGATGGGTCTGGTAGAGGAGAGCTGGTGAATGGTGGAAGGGATGGCTGAGGTGTTGGTAAGGTGGATGTGGAGGACAGGGGAATGGAGATAGATAGGGTGAATGTTGGTTGGTCAATGATTTGGTGTAGAAGGTCTTGAAAGGAAGTGGAGGAAGAGGGTAACTCAGGAGGAGAGGATGGGGAATCATCCATAAAGGAATCATCAATTAGGGTGAAGGATGGATAAGAGGGTGATGAGGTGACATCTGGTGGAGGGTAGGAGAATAGTGGATGAAAATGTTCTTCTGGTGTTGGTAGAATAGGTACTGGAGATGCTGTGGATGTTGGAGAGGGGCTGGATATGATGATGGTGGATGGAGCTGGAATGGTAGATGGTATGGGAAGGGATGGAATTGGAGGAGGAGGAGGAGAGGCAACAACAGCAGGCAGGTCATCTGCAGGGGCAGAGACCTATGGAGGAGTGACTCTTAGAGTCCTTGTGCCTGAAGGAGTACTGGAGGAGGGCCTGCTGGGCTTGCTGATTTGTCTGTCCCACTTTCCAAGATGGCACAAGACAGTCTCTTGGAAGCATTGATATGGATTCCAGAGGAGACCAGCAAGGCAGGGCACCTGTGCTGCAGAAACACTCCAATGATCCTTCCAAAGTTAACAAAACTTTTGTTGATTTTCTTCTTGATGAGGTCAAAGAAGATTTCTCCCCAGTTCAGATTCTTCTTGTCTACAAGAGCTCCCATGAGGCAGAGCTGATGCCTTGAAATTATATCATGTGCAGAGTGCTTAGCCAGTAGCACTTTCCTCACAACATCTGCCATAAATCTGTATTCCACAGATAGGTTCCTTTTGAAGAGCTTGCTAGGGTTGCCCTCTGAATGACCCATTCTGGCAAGCAGTTCAGAATACTCATCTCCAGATAAGTCAGCAGTATCTTCTCCATTCCTCAACTCAAAAACTTCTGATAGAATTGCTGGGGTTAGAGGTACCTGAGTTCCAGATATAGACCCAACAATGGTGGAGTTATCTTGATTGTGGGCAGTATAAACCCATTCCTTTATCTCATCAGAATCAAGCTTTATCCTTGTGGTCATTATTGCTGTCAGATTCTGGTCTTTGAACAATCCCAAAATATCTTGAAAAACCTGGTCAGTTGTGCTGAATGATTCCATGTCGATGTCAAAAGCAGCATCAAACTTCATAGCAGAAAGAACAGTAACTGACACAGCCATGGGTACCTACAAAAATTCAACAAACAAAACGACTAAGTGTAGAGCTGTTTGGAGGGAAAGAAAATTCTTGCAGAGAAATCGAAAGCGCAAAAGAGAACGACGGCGAAAAATGAGTTTTATATTAGGGTTCGACGCAGAATTGGAAAGATCGTTGAACTCAGTTCTTCGATCGAGGCTTCTAAAGAATCTGAAGAGTCTTCAACATCGTCGATCTCTGTTCGACGATATGGGAGAGTGTCGAGCTCCGTTCGACGATCGTTCAGAGAATAAAATCGTCGAGCACCGTTCGACGATCGTTGACCGGAAGAGATAGTTCATACTATCTGAGAGACGCTGAACTCAGTTCGACGATTTTGGAAATCGTCGATCTCCGTTCGACGATCTTGGGGCAAATCGTCGAGCACAGTTCAGAGATCAGAAAAATTCTAGACACTAAGAAAAATCAGAATGTTTGCCTAGTCTTGGTCAATTTTAAGCTTTCAAAATCTTGGATATTATTTAAGACTTCCTCCATCTAACATTCCTCACTGATTTAGGAAGAAGGTGTGTTTCTTTTCATCCAAGGGCTTGGTGAAAATATCTCCCCTTTGTAAATCAGTTGGGATATAGTGTAGTTCAATTTTATTCTTTTCAACATTATCCCTTAAGAAATGATGCCTAATCTCTATGTGTTTTGTCCTACTATGGAGGACTGGATTTTGAGCTATAGAGATAGCACTAGTATTGTCACAAAAGATTTTAGACTTCTCTAAGTTGTAGCCATAGTCTAGGAGTTGGTTTTGAATCCACAAGATTTGTGAACAACAACTGCCTGCAACCATATATTCAACTTCAGCAGTTGAAGTTGACACAGATGTTTGTTTCTTACAAAACCACGAGACAAGTCTGTCACCAAGGAACTGACAAGTTCCACTGGTGCTTTTCCTGTCAATTCAGCATCCAGCATAGTCAACATCAGAGAATCCAGTTAAATCAAATGCTGAATCTTTTGGATACCAGAGACCTAGATTTGGACAACTTTTAACATACCTGAGAATCCTCTTTACTAGTGTTAGGTGTGACTCTCTAGGGCTTACTTGGAACCTAGCACATATACATGTAGCAAACATTATATCTGGTCTACTAGCTGTAAGATACAGTAAAGAGCCAATCATTGCTCTATATGTTGTCTGATCAACAGGTTTGCCATGTTCATCAGCATCTAATACAACATTAGTAGGTATGGGTATTTTCATACAAGATGCTTCAGACATACCAAATTTCTTAACCAACTCATTTGCATACTTGGTTTGTGAAATGAAGATGCCTTCAGCATGCTGTTTGACTTGCAATCCTAGGAAGAAGGATAGCTCACCCATGCTACTCATCTCAAATTTAGAATGCATCAGGTTAGAAAACCTTATGCACAATTTGGAGTCAGTAGAACCAAAAATAATATCGTCTACATAAATTTGTACTAGTAGGTTATGGGACTTATGGGTTCTAATGAAAAGAGTTTGGTCTAATCTACCCCTTATAAAACCATTTTCCAAGAGAAAGCATGCTAGAGTCTCATACAATGCTCTAGGAGCTTGCTCGAGACCATATTATTCTTTGTTCAGTCTAAAAACATAATCAGGAAAAGTAGGAGAGATAAAACCTGGAGGTTGTCTGACATAAACTTCCTCTTTGATGTCTCCATTTAGAAATGCACTTTTGACATCCATCTGATATACCTTGAAGCCTTTGTGTGCTGCATAAGCTAGAAATATTCTGATGGCTTCTAGTCTTGCAACTGGTGCAAAGGTCTGGTCGTAGTCTATTCCTTCTTCTTGAGAGTATCCCTGAGCAACTAGCCTTGCCTTGTTCCTTATAATTACTCCTTGATCATCCAATTTGTTTCTGAATACCCATTTTGTTTCAACAATTGAGTGATCCTTAGGCTTTGGCACTAGTTCCCAAACTTTGTTCCTCTCAAATTGATGCAACTCTTCTTGCATTGCAATGATCCAGTGTGGATCTTGCTCTGCATCTTGAATGGACTGAGGTTCAATTTGAGATAGGAAGTAGGTGTGCAACAGGTTTTGGATGACCTGATTTCTGGTTTGCACACCAGCTGAGATTTCTCCAATTATTTGGGAAATTGGATGGTCTCTTGATGTTACTAAATCAACAGGGGGTGTTGATTGTTCACCAACCTGTGTTGTTTCCTCTTGTGGTACAACAACTGACTCTTCAAGTTGTTCTTCAATATGTTGAGCATTTCCTTCATCTTCACTGCTTTCATCCTCTTAAGTAACCTGTAACTTGTTCAAGTCTTCAACTAGAGAATGTTCCTGCAAGGGTTCTATGGTAGAAGAAATTTTCTCCTTGAAAGACATGTTAGTTTCATCAAATGAAATGTGAACAGATTCCTCAATTTTTAAAGATGATTTGTTATAGACCATATAAGCCTTGCTGATCATGGAGTATCCCAGAAACACTCCTTCATCAGCTTTGGCTTGAAATTTTGCTAAATATTTCTTGTCATTATTATGAATGTAGCAAATGCAACCAAAGACTCTAAAATAGTCAACTTTAGGTTTCTTCCCTTTGAGTAATTCATAGAGAGTCTTTCCCTTTAGTTTATGTATCAGACTTCTATTCAGCACATAGTTGGAGGTGTTCACTGCCTCTGCCCAAAAGGATAGAGGAAGGTGAGCATCTGACAACAATGTAGTGGCAGATTCAATACATGTTCTATTTTTCCTTTCAGCTACCCCATTTTGTTGAGGAGTTCTAGGAGCTGAGATAGTATGCCTGATCCCTTCATTCTGACAGAACTCTTGCATAAGAAGAGAATCAAACTCTATCCCATGATCACTTCTGATCAGGACAATGTGAGTATTGAACTCAATATGTATACATTTGAGAAACTCTGTCAGACACTTAAAGTTATCAGACTTCTTCCTTAGAAAGAACACCCAAGTGAATCTAGAGAAGTCATCTACAGCTACTAAAGTGTAGGATTTCCCTCCTAGGCTTTGTACTGTGATGGGTCCAAAAAGATCCATGTGTAACAGATACAATATCCTAGGTGAATCACTCTTATTAAGTGACTTAAAGCTGTTTTTAGTTTGCTTGCCTAATTGATAAGCCCTGCAGAGTCCTTCCTTCTTGTAGGGGCCAGAAGGTAGTCCTCTAACAAGGTTGTCCTTGGATAGCCTAGCAATAGTTCTAAGGTTTAGGTGTCCTAATCTCTTATGCCATAAAATATTTGGTCTACAGACAGAGTTGAACAAGCAGATATCTACATCAGTTGAAAGAAAATCTACTAGATAGATGTTACCTTTCCTTTTACCTGTCAACACAGTTCTGTTGTCTTCTGACTTGATTTTGCATAAGGCTTTGCTGAAGGTCACCTGGTAGTCTTCATCACACAGCTGACTGATACTAATTAGGTTGTTCTTCAGTCCTTCCACATAAGCTACCTTCTTGAAAGTTACTGATCCAATCTGGACTGCACCATATCCTTTAGTCTGTCCAAAGTTTGAATCACCAAAGATAACTTTGGGTCCAAGCTTGGCTCTGAAGGATGTGAGGTTGTCCTTGTTCCCTGTCATGTGCTTAGAGCACCCACTATCCAAGTACCATTGCTGGTTAGATGTTGGATAGGTCTTCACCTGCACATAAGACAATTCATTTGTTTTTGACCCAGTTTACCTTGGGCCTAGGCTGATAACCTTTAAATTCTGAAATGAAAGACATCCCGGGTTGACTCTTATATCATTCAGGATGATATCTCCTTGGAGGTATAATCCATTCAGTATAAGGGTTAAAGACTTGGGATGAAGGACCCTTAGGATTCAATTTTGATTTGCCCTTGAAAAATTTTCCAGAGCTCTGACCTCTGTTCGACGATCTTGGAGCTGTATTCGACGATCTTGGGTCAGATCGTCGAGCTCCGTTCGACGGTTGACTATGGGTGAGATCAGGTATTTGAGATCGTCGACCTGCATTCGACGACTTTGGCTGATATCGTCGATCTGCGTTCGACGATGTTGCCTGAGATCGTCGAGCTGCGTTCGGCGATCGTCGATCTTCATTCGGCGATCGTCGATCTCCGTTCGACGATTTCTGCTGGGACTTAGTTTTCTGGGGCAGATCAGAATTTTTCCTAGCAACCTCTACAACTCCCTTTCCTTTGTCAGAAATGAATTTGATTGGAGTTGTTAGAACTATAGGTTGGCTGGATGAAGCACCCAAGCCCAGCGTACTGTTAAATCTGGAGTTCACTGTGCTTGTGATGTCCATCAGCTTGATACTTCTCCCATTAAGGGATTCTTCAAGCTTCTTGGCATCAGAGAGCTCACTTCTCAGTGAAGCTATCTGTTCCCTACAACACTCCAACTCCTGAGAGAGTTTGAGGTTTTCTGACTTTAAAGTATTATGTTCAGATAATTGATTTCTGAGAGAGATAATTACTTTCTCAGACTTTAGCAGGTCTAAACACAGTGCTTTAAATTCAGATTTAAAATCCTCTGAACTAAAATCAAAAGAACCAATTACCTGATCTTCTTCAGGTTGAGTCTCTGAGTCTGACTCTGACTCCTCTTCTTCTGAATTATGCTGTGAGGCATTGATTGCCATCATGCAGAACTCTTTTTCTTCTGCATCATCTTCATCATCACTGGAACTGGATAAGGCTTCTGACTCTTCTTCAGTCTCACTCCAGGATTCAGCAATAAACCCTTTTCTTGTATGTTTGTTTTTGCTTGAAGAGAGTTTGCCATTGCCATTCCTCTTAGAGTCTTTCTCCTTTCTTCTTTCTTTCATGTCCCTTCTGTCCTTGTTCTTATTCTCTGGACAATCAGGTACTATGTGCCCTGGTTTCCTACAACCAAAGCAAATAATGTCTTTATTATTGTTAATGGACTTGTCATACCTCGGCTTATCCTGCTCCTTGTATGATCTCCTTCTGAAATCCTTTCTGGCCATTTTGTAAAATCTTTTGGCCCGCAGACTGAGTAGTTCATCATTGCCTGTGGCTTTGTCTTCAGGCAGATCTTCAGTTGCCTTGAAGGCTATGGTCTTCTCTTTTCTTATGGCTGGTGAGGCAGCCTTCTGTTCTTCCTCTCTATTTTTGATGAGTAGCTCATAAGATTTGAGCTTACCCAACAGAGCTTCAGTAGTGATCTCATTCAGACTTATGGCATCCTTAATTGGCCAGATTCTTGAATCCCAAGTGCTAGGGAAGCACATTAGGATCTTGTCATTGAATTCAGTTAGAGAGATCTCTTTGTCCAATGTCCTGAGTTCACTGACAATTAGACTTAGCCTGTTGTACATGTCTCCCACTGACTCAGTTTCCCCCTTCTTGAAATTCTCATATTGAGAGATGAGATGAGATCTCCTATCCTTTCTCTCATCAGCTGAGCTTGAGACTATTTCTGAGAGTTTGTCCCAAATTTCCTTTGCTGAATTGCATTCAGCCACCTTTTGAAATATGTCATCTGACATTGTCTGGGCCAAGATGTTCATAGCCTTGGCATCAGCTACCTTCCATCTCCTTATATCAGCATCTGTTCCTGATGGAGGTGGAACAGCATTTGTACTTGTGTTCTCTGGGGGTCTTGGACATACTGTCAAAACAGAATTAAAAATATCTTCGTCAATAGAGTTCATGTACAGTCTAATCCTTGCTTTCCAAAGTGCAAACTTGGATAGATTGCACACTGGAAGTCTGGTGCTAGCATAATCTTTGTTTTGGGCCATGATTTGTGAAAGCAAAATCCAATAATAAACTACAAAAGAAAAACAGATCTAACTTGGGATCTTTGGGTTCAGGTGTTAGCCTGTACAACCAATCAGGTATGGTATGTTTAACCAACCTCCCTCTGATACCAATTGAAAGTGCAGGTAGATCTGATATACTCTAGAGGGGGGTGAATAGTGTATATGGTGCTTTGAAACTTTTTACAACAAGTGTTGTAATAAGAGTGAGCAGGGAAGCAGTAAGAAATCTAATCACAGAACTAAACTATCCAAAAGCTAATCACAAAATAATCAAGGCCAGAAACAAAAATGAAAACAAGCAAAACCAGAAGACACAAGGAAATATAGTGGTTCCCCTAAACTTGGGTACATCCACTCTTCTACCACCCTAGGTAGGAATCCACTGCAAGATGAGTTGATCAGGTGTCCTGGGCACCAATGAGCTATTGATAAGGTGCTCAAAAACCAAAGCAGATTTTTGATCAGGTGTCTTGCCACCAATGAGCTTTTGACAAGGTGCTCAAAAACCAAGCTCAAACTTTTGAAGGGAGTTTGAGAAACCCTTTACAGAGAGGGGGTGAGAGAGTGATGGAGGTCTTCTCTTTCCCAAACAACTGAGAAGACTATGTGGATTGTTGATGTCAAAGCTCCCCCTGAATCCTTGAGATCTTCAGGAAGAGAAGCTTTGCTGAGGGTGATAGGCCTTCAAAGATTGAACTCCAGCAATAGATGATTTCAGCAATGACTGAAATGTTGGATGTCTGGAGTCTTGAAATATGTTGGCCTTGAACACTTTGAAACTAAAGAGATCTGAAGATTTCTGAAAAGATTGATCTCCTTGGATGAGTGTTGTTGAGAATTCTTTGAGATAGAATATTTTTGAATGTATCTCTGTAATCTGTGTGTCTCTCTCTGTAATGTGTATTCTATGAGTGATTCAAAAATTCTTCTCTTTTATTCTCTGATACAGAATAGAATAACATTCTCTTTCAAGTATAGCCGTTGGCCTGCATTAATTGCATCCTTAATTGCACAATCTCTTCTGGAGGAAAGTCCACAGAAATATTCCTTGAGAAATCCCTTGAAACTTGGTCCAGAAATGAATGAAAACGGCTAGGAAATCTCTGAATTAATTGCAGAATAACTCCTTAACTGATTTGAATTTGAATCTAGAAACATTCTTGAAGTTATCTGAAATCGTCGAACTGAGCTCTGCTATCATCGAGCTGAGCTCAGCGATCTGGAAATATACAGCAGCAAAATATCGTCGATCTGAGCTCCAAGATCGTCGAACTGAGCTCAGAGATAAAGATCCAAGGCAAAGTCAAAATCGTCGACCTGAGCTCACCGATCGTCGAACGGAGTTCGACGATATAATGAAGTTGAGCTCAGCGATCGTTGAATGGAGTTCGACGATCTGTCGAAGTTGAGTTAGACGATCGTCGATCGGAGTTCGACGAATCGTCGTGCTGAGCTCGACGATATGACTTAGTCTCCAAATAGAAAATTCTGGGTCTTCAGGGCAGCTTCCAAACCTAGACTTCTAACCCTTAGACTCAATTCTAATTGACCTATTGAGCTATACAGGAGGTCAAGCATTGATTCCTAGAGACATAGTGATCCTGACCCAAATAAGTAATATGGTGTTCCAACAGTATAGCCTCCCTTTTATAGAATAGAGGAGATGATAGAGATTACAATTAAGCAATGTGGGACTAAAAAATTACAGGTGTAATCAGTTTAATATAAAAATAAGATGAATAGGCCGCGCGGTTAGATGAATAGGCTAACTGCCCGACCACTGCAAAAGACAGGGAACAAGCCGCCATACAAGACCGCCAGTCCGCCCGGTCTCTAAGCCGCCTGAGTCAAACCATCAGAATGCCCGGATAACCACAGCCACAGTCCAGCCAACAAACCACATGAGAGAGACCGACAGACCGCGCAGTCTCTAAATTGCCAGAATCAGACCGCCAGAACGCCTGGTTGTAACGACTCCATCCGTTTACATAGTATATAATAGAAGGTTCTGTCGGGGCCCCACACCATATACCACAAAACAGGCGGCAAAGTCATGGAGTGATACCAGAGTTGCGCATCCTGACTCATAGCATTCTAGCGGAAGCTTATAACATGAAATTGAACTCCAAACATGAATGTCCACCATATAAATATCCACATTGACATATATAAACAGGAATGTTCATCAAATACAAAGTCAGTTGTTCTTTACAAAAGTGGCTTCCAAACATCGGTGTACAGGCCGGCCACACATGAACAAAACATAATAGTTTCAACATAGCCTTCGAGGTCTAGTGATAGCAGGGACTTCAGCCTTTAAATGTCCCGCTCGGTTCTCCAGCACCTGTACAAGGACAGCCCACCCAACGGTGGTAAACAAGGCAACGGTGAGCATTCAGCTGAACAATTTATAACGACCCTACCCCTTTCCCTGGGTAGTGGCATTCCTTCTCTGCAGGCGTAGAAATTTATATGCATATATATTCATCACATATTGTGCACTCACGCACAAACATTCCATCACAACCGTCAGCCACGCGGCCCGACGATCTGTGCACTCAGGGAACATTCTTGGTGTACCGGCGAACCCGGGTCCCACAATCGTATCAGGGCCGAAACCCAACGTTAAAAGTTGAGCATTTACTCCATGGCATGCAGCCGGAGATTTTAGTCTTAATGAGCCGAGATTGGCTCGTAGCCCCCATGCTGTCATGGCGCGCAGGCCTATGTCTCTCGCTATGCGCTCCAACAGACTGCACTTTCAGGTCTCACGTCGGACGGACATAACGCAGGTCGGATCAACCACCCCCCGTTGCTCAAGTCGCCTTGTCGTCACCGAGTACAGCGTACTCGCGGCTTAGAAAAGGCGCGGGTCGGTTTCACCTTACCTGTTTGGCATAAAGCCTGGGTGCTTTCCTGGGCACACCAATACTTCCTATTACTACCCTTCACAGGCACCACCCATTAAGTATCACAAGCATCAGAGGGTATTTCCTGGACTTCCGTACTAGTACTTCCTGCTACTACCCTTCACAGGCACAACCCAGTAAACATCACAATTATCAAGGGTATTTTACTGGATCTTAAATCCAGTACTTCCTCCTACTACCCTTCACATGCACAACCCATGACCCTCAACCATTACAAGGGTATTTTTTGGACTTCCAATCAAGTACTTCCTGCTACTACCCTTCACAGGTACAACCCAGTCAGCATCACAAGCATCAGAGGGGTATTTTCCTGGACTACCACTCCAGTACTTCCTGATGCTACCCTTCACAGGTCTAACCCATAGAATCCCAAAACTACATGTTTAATCACGGAGTCTTCTCCGGTGCGTATATGCAACATCACCAATCCAGACAAACTTTTCCAGATGGGTTCACACAACATGCATATTCTGTACTCCATTTTCGGATCTATATGCCAAATCATTGGTGATTCTAAGAATCAACCCAAGGGACTCCTGTAATAAGCTACCCTCTAGTGGGGGAATCCTATACACATGCCAAAAAGGAAACCTTCACATGGCTAAGAAGGAAGATTGTTACCCTTGAAGATCGCTTCGGAGCCATGGACTTTGGGCCGGCTGGAAAGCACCGCAGCGGCTTTGCCTCCACAACGCTAGCCTTGGATCGTGAATCGTAACGCCGCAGCTCCACCAGTGGCCGGATCCCTTCCTCCTCCTCCTCCTTCCTCTCTCTCTCTAGCTTTGTAGAAAGATGATAGCCAACATCAAATGAGTATTCCCAGCTCATTTTCGGCCTTAAGGAAGGAGGGAGAGACCTGAGCCATTAGGTCCCAGCTGAGAGAATGGACGACCATGATTTTGCCACAAAAGGCTAATTTTTGCCTGACACGGCCTGTGACACGCCCGTGTCACAGGCCCTGTGCCTTAAGCGGCACACAACCGACTGATCCAGACCAGTATACTGCCATGTGACAGGCCCATGTCATGGGCCATGTCACATGACATGGCTTCAGACATGCCCGTGTCTGTGGCAATGTACTCCAGGCTGCATACAACCAATTCAACCCGATCGGCATACAGCCAGTGACACTCCCGTGTCACAAGCCGTGTACCCCAAGACACGACAGTGTCCTGCCCGTGTTCACAGGGCCTCAAATGCCCTGGGCACATCCAGCTAAGGACACGGCCTGCGACACGCCCGTGTCACAGGCCGTGTGCCCACACATGGCAACAGACATGCCTGCAGCTCAACTTCATTGAACTGAATTCATCGACCAGAGGAGGATACGGCCTCGACACGCCCATGTTAGAGGCGTGTTCCCTCATGTTTCTTAGAAACGGATTTTCGTCGACCACTCGCCGGCTGCTCACCCGAGCAGGACACGCCCTGGGACACCCCCGTGTCCCAGGCCGTGTCACCCAATTTTTTCCCAATCCTGGAATTTGAGGTGTTACAACCCTCCCCGCCTTATAAAAATTTCATCCCAAAAAATTTGCACACAGGAAGGAAATCAAACACAAGATGTTCTATTCCATAAATGTCTCATACAACTTGACACGCACTGTAAAACAGTTACACAAAGAGCTCGGGAAATTTAACTCGCATGGTCTGCTCTTGCACCCATGTTAGCTCTTCACAGCCGCAACTGTACCATCGGACTTTGACCATCCCGATTGTCTTGTTCCGCAACTATTTATCAGCGCGATCAACAATCCAAATGGGTCGAACCTTCATCATTAGCCCATACTCCACCGGCACACGATCAGTCTCGATCACTTGAGTTGGATCTTTGACGGCTTTCCAAAACACCGAGATGTTAAACACATCAAGTAATCCACCCAAGTCTCCCGAAAGAGCTAGCCGATATGCAGCTTCCCCAGTTCGCTCCACCACTTCAAACGAACCAAGATACCATGGACTCAACTTCTTCAGTCGCCGAATCCTGGACACTCCTTTGAAGCGTTTGTTCTTCAATTATAACCAATCTCCCACCGCGATCTCCACATTCCGGTGCTTGGCGTTGTCGTATTTTGCTTGTCGATCCTGGGCTATTAGTAGCCGCTCCCGAATAGTGTGTATCGTCGAGTTAGCTTCCTCGACTTTGTTATGGTTATATACTTTGGATTTGCATGCTTCTGCCAAGCTAACGTCGTACGACACTTCCGACCATACAGAGCTTCAAACGGTGCCATACCGATGCTTGTTTGGTCACTATTATTGTAGGCAAACTCCACTATATAAAGATGATCGGGCGCATATTCAGAGCATATCCTCCATTGTCCTGTTGGTCCGCTCATTCTGGCCATCCGTTTGGGGATGAAAGGTCGTGCTGAATGTCAATTTCGTGCCCAACAGCTGATGGATTAGCCTCCAATCATTCGATGTAAAGCGCCCATCCTGATCGCTCACGATGCTACGAGGAACACCATGTAGCCGTACGATTTGCACCACATAGAGCCTTGGCAAACTTTCCACTGAATCGTCCCATTTGTTCGGAAGGAAGTGCGCCACTTTTGTCAACCGGTCCACAATCACCCAGATTGAATCATTCCCGCGTTGAGATCTCGGCAACCCGTGCATGAAATCCATTGAAATGTCATCGAACTTCCATTCCGGAATCGGCAACGACTTCAAGAAACCGTCAGGCTTCTGGCATTCCGCCTTTACCAAATCACAAGTCTGACATTTGGCTACATAATGAGCGATATCGTTCTTCAGTCCTGGCCACCAGAACAACTTCTTCATGTCCCTGAACATCTTTGTGCTCCCAGGGTGAATTGAGTACTTCATAAAGTGAGCTTCGTACATCAACTCTTCCCGCAACTTACCCATACTCGGACGCACAACCGACCCTCTTTCCACAAAAGGTCGTCATCCCAGGAAAATTTGGCCTCTGGCCCGTCCTTTGCATAGCGTTGGAGACTTTCATCTAGCTCGGTTGCTCGTCGAATTCTGTCTGCAAGGTCATATTGCACCTCCGTCCAGTTCAGACATGCATTGGTTGAGGAATTCTTATCAACACAAGAAATCTCTAATGCTTCAACTCCTGGATTAGACGTTCATCGTGTCTCTGCAACCAATTTGCCCTTGCCGGAGCCCTCTGACTCAAGGCATCAGCGACCACATTTCCCTTCCTGGGAGTATAATGAATCACAAAGGTGTAGTCCCCAAGAAACTCCAGCCACCTTCGTTGTCGCATATTCAGGTCCTTTTGTTCTAATAAATAATTTAGCCTCTTGTAGTCCGTATAGATATCCACTTTCACGCCATAAAAATAATGCCGCTATAACTTTAGTGCAAAGATCACTGCCGCCAACTCTAAATCGTGGACGAGATAATTTCGCTCATGCACCTTCAACTGGCGTGAGCCATAAGCAATCACTTTCCCCGACTGTAGAAGAACGCAGCCTAAGCCGCTTCATAAAGCATTACTAAAGATCTAGAATCTGTCGGTACCACATAGAGAGGTCAACACAGGCGTCGTGGTCAACCGACTCTTTAGCTCTTCAAAAGCTCGCGCGCACTCCTGCGTCCATACGAACTTCTGATCCTTTCGCATCAGTGTGGTCAGAGGTAGCGCGATTCACGAGAAGTTTTCTACAAACCGTCTGTAGTATCCTGCCAGTCCAAGGAAGGTCCTGACCTCGGCCACTGTAGACAATACCAGCCACTCCTAAATGGCTCTTATCTTTGACGGATCCACTGCGATGCCCTCTCCACTTACCACATGGCCAAGAAAAGCCACCGACGATAAACAAAACTAGCACTTCGAGAACTTGGCATAGAGCTTATGACTTTGCAAAGTATGCAACACCAATCGCAAGTGGTTTGCGTGATCAGCTTCAGATTTCGATTACACCAAGATATCGTCAATGAACAAAATCACGAACAACTTCAGGTACTCTCGGAATGTTCGGTGCATCAGATCCATGAATACCGATGGCGCATTGCATAGCCTAATTAGCATTACCGTGAACTCATAATGACCGTAGCGTGTTCCAAATGCGGTCTTGGGAACATCTTCTTCCCGTATCCTCGACTGGTAATACCCAGACTTCAAATCCAATTTCGAGTAGACGGTTGATACCACCAGCTGATCGAACAGTTCGTCTATCCGTGGAATCGGATACTTGTTCTTCTAGGTCAGCTTATTGAGTTCGCGGTAGTCAATACATAACCTCAAGCCACCGTCCTTCTTTTTCACAAACAAAACAGGTGTGTTGCACGGTGACATAGTTGGGCGTATATATCCCTGCTCTAACAACTCTTACAATTGGATTTTCATCTCAGCCATTTCCTTTGGCGCGACGCGATATGGCGAGCGGGCCACAGGTTTTGCATCTAGCACCAACTCGATCGTGAAGTCGATCTCCCGCTGGGGTGGTAGTCCAGGAAGATCCTTAGGGAACACATATGTAAACTCCAAGACAACCGAAACATTACTCACACTGGCCTTGGGCGCAACCGCCTGAATCAGTGTGAAGTATAACTTCACGCCCTTCCGAACAGCCTTGATGACTTGGAGTGCAGACATCAATGTCCTGCTCACTCCTCGCATCCCTGCGAACATAGTCTCCTGCTCGGTATTCTGGAACAGTGTGACCTCTTTGGCATTACAATCAATCAAGGCATGCTGCTCCGCGAGCCAGTCCATGCCAAAGATCATATCAAACTCCGATATCGGTAGTACAAATGCAGTCAAACAGAAATCCCGACTTCCAATTTGAACTGCCACATCGCAAGCCCGATCTGCGACCATCAAACAACCATTCAGTAACACCACACTGATGCTCTCTGTCTTCGCATGACTAGGTACTCCAATTTGCGCTACGAAGTCCTTAGACAGAAATGACTATGAAGTACCCGTATCAAACAGTGCTCGTGCCAGCGTGTTCTGAATCATAACAAAGCCTGTGGCAATTGTATCACACACAAGCCACATATAATGCATATAATAAACAAAGCATGCAATAAGCAAAACAATGCAATAACTTAACTCGTACCTGTGACGACATCACTCTGCTTAATGGCGTCCTGTAGGCCAAGGTTGTAGACTCGGGGGCTACACCTGGGATGCAGAGGACTCCACCACTACCTTTCCCTTCTCAGCATAGAACGCTCCCGCCTTCTTTTCTCCCTTTGGCGGACCAGCCCGACAGTCACGGGATATATGCCCCACTCGTCCACAAGAAACGCATGTACGAGTCTCTGGCCTTGACGTGGCCACCGACGTTGCACCCGATGCAACCGTAGAAGGGGCTTGTCCTAACAACTTGGACCTCTTGCCCCATTTCTTCTTATAATATGATTTCCCAGGTCGGGGCACCTTGAACACTGGCTTTGTTAAAACCAAGGCCCGCTTCCCCTGCACCCTTTTCATGTCCTTTTCCAGCGCGCACGCAGTGTCAACCAACGCCTGGAATCCTTGTTTCACTGAACTTGAAAGCAGGAATCACAACTCGTCCCGCATGACTTCATAGAACCGATTGGTTTTCCGCTGCTCATCGGCGAAGATTGAACACACTTACCGTCCCAATCTTGTGAACTCAAGCAGGTAAGTTTCCACACTGCCTTCTCCTTGCGTTAGCCTTTGGAACTCATTTTCCATTACAATGCGTTGTGCCGCTGGTAGGTGCTTTGCTAGGAAGAGTCGCGAGAACTCCTCAATTGACAATTGTTTTAACGGACTCCCCGCTAAGTGGTGTAGTTCCATCTCCTCCCACCATAAACGAGCCTCTCCTTCTAGTCAAAAGGTGTCTAAGGTGACCTTCTGATCTTCCTCCATCCCGATCGCCATCATTATCTGCTTGAGGAGCGACAACCAGTCCTCTGCCTGCATAGGGGATCCCACACCCGCAAAAATACACGGACTGAAGCTTATGAACTGCTTCAACTACCTTTCAGCTGCTCGAGGAGCCATAGCCGCAACATGTTCTGACATAGCCGCAACTGTTCTAGCCTCACTACCGAGTGTGCATGCCCTTGCTCCTGCCCAGTAGGCTGTGCTTGAATCATTGCAAACAGGGCCTCGGCATCTAATCGAATAGTTACCACAGAAGGGGGAGGTGTAGGCACCTCAGCTGGTGCCATACTCTCATCAGAACGCTGGGGCTCCAACTTCCCAGCACCACTTCGAGTCACCTAGAGGTGAACAAGACACGCACATTAGCGACCTCACACGAGCAATAACCACAAAATAGGAATGCGCAGGTTCCTCAAACACATTTATTTGCAGTCCTACGTGGACATTCAAGAGTTCATTATTGTCAACATGGTTCGAACATACACGTGCTTGCCACCCCACAAAAGAATTCGACCACAAATTTTAAAGGGAAAGACCGAGACAGCTGATACCAAAAATGTAACGACTCCATCCGTTCACATAGTATATAATAGAAGGTCCGGCCGGGGCCCCACACCATATACCACAAAACAGGCGGCGAAGTCACGGAGTGATACCAGAGCTGCGCATCCTAACTCATAGCATTCTAGCGGAAGCTTATAACACAAACTTGAACTCTAAACATGAATGTCCAGCATATAAATATCCACATTGACATATATAAACAGGAATGTTCATCAAATACAAAGTCAGTTGGCCTTATGGCCTTAGAGTTGTTCTTTACAAAAGTGGCTTCCAAACATCGTTGCGCAGGCCAGCCGCACATGAACAAAACATAATAGTTTCAACATAGACTTCGAGGTCTAGCGGCAGCAGCAACAACAGCAGCAGGGACTTCAGCCTTTAAATGTCCTTCTAGGCTCTCCAGCACTTGTACAAGGACATCCTACCCAACGGTGGCAAACAAGGTAACGATCAACATTCAGCTGACCAATTTATAACGACCCTACCCCTTTCCCGGGGCAGTGGCATTCCTTCCCAGCATGCATAGAAATTTATATGCACATATATTCATCATATATTGTGCACTCACGCACAAACATTCCATCGCAACCGTCAGCCATGCGACCCGACGATCCGTGCACTCAGGGCACATTATTTGTGTACCGACGAACCAGGGTCCCACCACAGTATCAGGGCCTAAACACAACGGTAAAAGTTGAGCATTTACTCCATGGCATGCAGACGGAGATTTTAGTCTTAATTACCCGGGATTGGCCCGTAGCCCCACATGTTGTCGTGGTGCGCAGGCCTAAGACTCTTGCTATGAGCTCCAACAAACCGCACTTTCAGGTCTCACGTCGGACAGACATAACGCAGGTCGGATCAACCACCCCCCATTGCTCAAGTAGCCTTGACATCACCGAGTACAACGTACTCGCAGCTAAGAAAAGGCGCGGGTCGGTTTCACCTTATATGTTTGGCATCAAGCCTGGGTGTTTTCCTGGGGACACCAGTACTTCCTGTTACTATGCTTCACATGCACCACCCATTAAGTATCACTAGCATCAGAGGGTCTTTCCTAGACTTCCGTACCAGTACTTCCTGCTACAACCCTTCACAGGCACAACCCAGTAAACATCACAAGTATCAAGGGTATTTTCCTGGATCCCATATCCAGTACTTCCTGCTACTACCCTTCAAAGGCACAACCCATGACCCTCAAACATTAAATGGGTATTTCCTCGACTGCCAATCCAATACTTCCTTCTACTACCCTTTACGGGTACAACCCAGTCAGCATCACAAGCATCACAAGGGTATTTTCCTGGACTACCACTCCAGTACTTCCTACTACTACCCTTCACAGGTCTAACCCATCGACTCCCAAAACTACACATTTAATCATGGGGTCTTCTTCGGTGCATATATGCAACATCACTAATCCAAACCAACCTATCCAGATGGGCTTCACACAACATGCATATTCCGTATTGCATTTCTGGATCTATATGCCAAATCATTGGCAATTCTAAGAATCAACCCAACGGACTCCCGTGACAAGCCATGCTCTGGTGGGGGAATCCTATACACATGACAAAAAGGAAGCCTTCACATGGATAAGAAGGAAGATCGTTACCCTTGAAGATCGCTTCGGAGCCATAGACTTTTAGCCGGTGGAAAGCACCGCAGCGGCTTTGCCTCCACAATGCTAACCTCGGATCGTGAATCGGAACGCCGCAGCTCCACCGGTGGTCGGCTCCCTTCCTCCTCCTCCTCCTCCTTCCTCTCTCTCTAGCTTTGTAGAAAGATGATGGACAACATCAAATGAGTATTACCAGCTCATTTTCGGACTTAAGGAAGGAGGGAGAGACCTGAGCCATCAACTCCCAGCTGAGAGAATGGATGGCCATGATTTTGCCACAAAAGGCTAATTTTTGCCTGACACGGCCTGTGACACGCCCATGTCACAGGCCGTGTGCCTTATGCGGCACACAACCCACTCATCCAGACCAGTACACGACCATGTGACACGCCCGTATCACGGGCCGTGTCACGTGACACGCCTTCAGACATACCCATGTCTATGGCCGTGTACTTCACGCTGCACAGAACCAATTCAACCAGATCGGGACACAGTCAATTATATTCCTGTATCACAAGCTATGTCCCCCAAGACACGACCGTGTCCTGCCCGTGTTCACCAGGCCTCAAATGCCCCGGGCACGTCCAACAAAGGACACGGCCTGCAACACGCCCGTGTCACAGGACGTGTGCCTATACATGGAAGAAGACATGCCTGCAGCTCAATTCATCGAACTGAATTCGTCGACCAGAGGAGGACACGGCCTCCGACATGTCCGTGTCAGAGGGCGTGTTCCCTCATGTTCCGTAGAAATGGATTTTTGTCGACCACTCACCGGCTGCTCACCCGAGCAAGACATGCCCTGGGACACGCCCATGTCCCAGGCCGTATCACCCAACTTTTTCCCAATCCTGGAATTTGGGGTGTTACACTGGTTTCCATACAACAATAATTACCAAAAATCGGAAGACATACCTGAACTAAGGGAATAGATACGGAAGCGATTCTCTCATAGGCGAGTCCAATTCCCAGGACGCACTCTTAATGTCTTGATTTCGCTAGAGAACTTTAACCATGGGGATGGTCTTTCTCCGCAACACTCGATCTTGAGAATCCAGAAAATGAACAGGTTCTTCAACGTGTGAAAGATTGGGTTGAATCTGGGGCACCGAGTCAAGAACTTGACGATCACTACGGATACACTTCCGCAACTGGCTCACATAGAATACATCATGGACACCGGGGAAGGTAGCAGGCCACTCCAGCTTATAAGCTGACACTCCGATACGCTAAAGAATTGGAAAAGGTCCCACATACCTAGGGTCAAACTTGTGGTTCCTTCCAAACCTTTTAACACCCGACATCGGAGAAACTTTCAGAAAAACCAAGTCCCCAACGATAAACACCAGATCAACCCTCCGTTGATTAGCATATTTCTCATATCGCACTTATGCCACACAGATCTTTTCTGGAATATGAGTCACGGTACAATTCATCTCATCAAGGGCTTCCGGACCTAGCAACGGTCTTTCACCAACTTTAGCACAAAACAAAGGAGTCCTACAATGTCTCCAATATAGGGCCTCAAACGGGGCCATCTATAGACTCTCTTGGTAACTATTATTGTACGCAAACTCCATGAGTCCGAGGCGTTCATCCCAAGCACCACCGTGATCCAAAATATAACACATGATCATGTCTTCTATGATCTGATTAAATCTTTCTGTCTGAAGATTCATATGCGGATGATAGGCGGTGGAATACCTCAAGTCGGTACCCAACCCCTCCTGTAAACTCTTCCAAAAATGAGACGTAAATCTAGAGTCATGGTCTGATATAATACTGACAGGCACTCCATGTAATTTGATAACCTCATCAAGGTACAATTCAGCTATCTTCTTCATAGAATACCCAATCTTAAAAGGTACAAAGTGAGCACTTTTAGTCAATCTATCAACCATCACCCATACAGAGTCATGCCCACGGGAAGATCTCGGTAATCCAGTGATGAAATCCATCAAAATACTCTCCCACTTCCAACTTCGAAAATCTAGCAGTGTTAATTTACCACCAAGCCTCTTATGGTCAGCCTTAACACGCTGACACGTATAACATTCCGCCACAAACTTTGCTATATCATTCTTCATCCCCAACCACCAAACTACATGCTTTAGATCTTTATACATTTTAGTGGAACCAGGATGGTAGGCAACACTGGAACCATGAGCTTCAGTACAGATTTTAGCCTGAATATCACCAAAAGCGGGAATGCAAAATCTACCCCGATACTTTAAGGTATCCAACTCATCCAAGGAGAAATCAGGTAGCTCTCCCTTCTCAGTTCTATTTTAGAGATGGAACAAATCCGGATCATCCTTCTAGTGTGCTCTAGTAAGGGAAATCCAAGAGGGTTCTTTTGCTTCCAAACCAGCTGGCAGAACATTATTCCCAACTTCAATGTACATCAACAAGAATTCGTCTTCCAACGACTGCACAGACAAATAAAAAATTTTGGTGGTCTTTCTACTCAGAGCATCGACTACTACGTTAGCCTTTACTGGATGATAAAGGATTTCCACATCATAATCTGCCACATATTCTAACCACCGACACTGGCGCACATTTAATTCCTTCTGAGTGAAGACGTACTTTAAACTCTTATGGTCTGTATAGATCTTGCACAGCGCGCCATATAATAAATGTCTCTAAAGCTTTAGCGCATATATTACTGCAGCAAACTCCAAGTCATGCGTAGGATAGTTTCTTTCATGAATCTTCAATTGTCTTGATCCATACACGATCACCTTCCCATTTTGCATCAAAACACAGCCAAATCCAATATGTGATGCATCCACATACACAGTGTACTTAACCCCTTCGGTAGGCAAGGGTAAGACAGGAGCAGTACACAATCTCTTCTTCAACTCTTGGAAAGCTTCATCACACTTATCACTCCAAATAAATGCAGTATTCTTCTAGGTAAGTCGAGTTAAAGGAGCAGACAACACTGAAAACTCTTCCACAAATCTTCTATAATAGCCAGCCAAGCCTAGGAAGTTCCTAATCTCCTTATGTGTATAAGGTCTCTCTCATTCCATCATAACAGAAATCTTGGACGGGTCTACGGAAATACAATCCTTGTTTAAAAACATGCCCCAGAAACGACACCTGAGATAGCCAGAACTCACACTTGCTCAGCTTTGCATGAAGCTTATGCTCCCTCAGGGTCGACAAAACCAGTTGCAAATGTTGAGTATGCTCCTCAACACTGCGATAATACACTAGGACGTCATCTATGAACACGATCACAAAACAATCCAAGAAATCCTTGAACACTCTATGCATTAAATCCATGAGCGCATAGGGTGCATTAGTCAACCCAAAGGACATCACCAAAAACTGAAAATGTCCATGCCGCGATCAGAAAGCGGTGCGTGGAATATCTGCCTCACGAATTATCAACTGGTGGTAGCCTGAACGAAGATCAATCTTTGAAAATACTGAGCTACCATGCAACTGATCAAACAGATTATCAATCCTTAGCAGGGGATATCTATTCTTAACAGTCACCTTATTCAATTCTCTGTAATCGATACAAATACTCATCGACCCATCCTTCTTCTTTACAAATAATACTGGAGCACCCCACGGAGAAGAACTTGGTCTAATAAATCCACACTGCAGCAATTCATCAAGCTGAGTACGAAACTCAACCAAATCACGTGGAGCCATGCGGTGCGGTGCTTTGGAAATAGAACGAGTACCTGGCTCGAGGTCTATCACAAACTCTATCTCCCTCACTAGTGGAAGTCCTAGAAGACAATCATGAAAAACATCTGGAAACACTCGTATCACTGAGACATCCTCAAGGCGTGGTGTAACAAAAGCAGTTTCCAAAGCAGAAATAGAAACCAAAAATGCCTCATAACCAGACTCTAAAGCACGACAAGTACATACCGTAAAAATTATAAGAGAAACCCTGTCCTGAAAACCATAGACACTCATAGGTTGGCCATTGTCCATCCTGAAATCAAGTCGCTTTGCCTTGCACTGGATGACCGCATCATACTTGGACAGCCAGTCCATGCCCAAGATCACAGCAAAGTCTGCCAAATTCAACACCGTCAGATTCGCAAAGGCTAGGAAATCGCCTCGATAAATACGACATCTCAGAACTCCTTGATTAGATATTACCGATTCACCGGAGGGAAGCTCGACGTTGAAGGAGTCTCCTAACTGATCCCCGTTCAAACGATGTTTAAATACGAACCTCCGGGCCACAAAGGAATGGGTGACACCCAAATCAAAAAGAACATGCGCCCATCAATTCTGCACCTTAAATTGCCTTAAAACCGTAGCATACATAACTAAACAAACGAAAACTAGGGAAACTAAAAAGAATAAAATTAAACTTGGGTCTCACCTGAAATCACTTGAGTAGATGTCTGAGCTTCCTCTCTGGTCATAACATTTAGCTTCCCTTTCCCTTTGTCCTGGTTAGGCGACGGCGGCAGAGCCCGAAGCGGAGCAGGATGCAGTAGGGTCTGAGCCTGGGGGCAAGAAGACTTCAGGTGCCCCTTCTGCCTGCACTAGAAGTAATTCGTATCCTTTGACCAACAACGACTGACGTCATGACCCTTCTTTGTATAGATCGGGCACACCAGATCACTTTTGGGTGCACGTTGGATGGCGAGCAGCTGGTGTTGCTTCAGGGTGGCAGTCCTCTTGAAACACCTTTTGAAGGGGTGGCCAGGTCTACCACAGAAGCTACATACTTCCATACTTTTCTTCTTTGAAGAAGGGCAGATGCCCTAGAGCTTCCATCCTCATCACCTTTCCTCTTCTCTTTCCTTGCTGCAGCACCTCGATTCTTGGCATTTTCGATGGCCTCAACATTCAGAGCGACTTCCACTGCCTCAGCATAACTTTCAGCTCTATAAGCACATGTCAATTTCTGGACATCGCTTCTAAATCCTTCGATAAAACGCTTCACTCTTCCTACTTCTGAGGCTACCAAATCAATAACAAATCTGCTCAACTTACTAAACTCAATCTCATAATCGGTCACCGTGAGCTGTCTCTGCTTCAAATGAAGGAAATTGTTCATCAAACGATCCTGCTCAACCGAGGGTAAGAACTTCTTAAGCAGCATCTTCTTGAAGGACTCCCATGAACATCCTTCCTTCAAACCTTCCTATTCTCGAATCCACCAAGTTTTTTCTAGGCCTTTCAGCTGGTAGGCCGCAATCATTACCTTTTGGGCATCAGCAGTCCCCGAATATGTGAACATCTCATCCATAGTGATGATCTAGTCGTCTAAAACCATAAAGTCGGCACTCCTGTCATAAGGGGGATGTCTCAATCGCTGGAAATACGATATAAGGTTCATCTTCGGTGGTAGCATCATTGGAGGTACTAAAGGAGCAGGAAAAGAAGGTATGGCTTGAACCACGGTATAATCTTGCGCTAGAGGTTGCTGTACATGAGCGACACACAACAAGGTCTGAATCTGCGACTACACCTCAACTAACTACCTTGACAGAGACTCATTACTCTGACACAAACTCTCGATCAACGCATCACTTTGCACACCTGATGACTCACCCTCTGACTATGGAGTCGACCTCATCGCAGGACGCTTTGGCAGCATTCTTAAAAAAGTAACAAACGACTCGTCAAAATTCCTAGATTACAACTAGGCCACGCAACTAGTTCAGACCAAACTTAAGACACTTGCTTACACTGCAACTTGCTCTGGGATTTTAAAATGATGTTATGTCCTACTTAGGATGATTTCCTCTCATCCTATTTACTCCTGTGCTTATGATATGAATGCATGAATTCTTTATTCTTCTTTAAAACCATGTGTGTACATATGTCATCATGTAAACCTTAACTTAGCATGCGTGC
Source organism: Platanthera guangdongensis (assembly GCA_039583875.1). Classification (NCBI taxonomy): domain Eukaryota; kingdom Viridiplantae; phylum Streptophyta; class Magnoliopsida; order Asparagales; family Orchidaceae; genus Platanthera; species Platanthera guangdongensis. Next base: position 74,501,732 of record CM077157.1, read on the forward strand.
ATATGTGATGATATGCTATGTATGCAGTGCTATACATTATAAAAAAAAAGGCTTTAATGCATGCATGGGCGGCGTACACATGAAATGTTATGCATCTCATACTACATAATATTGCATGCAACGAAAAAGAAAATATGCTAATTGTCACAACCCGCATTTTCTCAACGGTAAAATCGTATCAGAGTAAGAGAAAACACGTGCTGTGATGCCACGTCGTGCAGGGGATAACTGCACACGCTCAGGCAAAACTCCAGACATTAGATTTTAAGGAAAATTGTTGATTAAATGTGAAAGAAAATCAGTTAAGTTGAATTGCCGTATCCCTCGGCACGGTGGATCAGCTAGTCCACAGTTAAAATTATATTTATATGCAGCAGAAAATATTTTGGTTCAATTAAGTTGACACCCTAAATGAGCATGTGTCCCCGGGGGATGACACATGGTATGCACGACCCTAAGGTGAATATAGTAGGTATGATAAAATAGTGTTTTACGTTGAGGAAAAAAAATAGTGTCTTTGATTTAGAAACATGTTATGCATGGGGTGCATATAATAATACTTTTAGGTTTTAAAATATCTAACATTCAAACTAGCATAAATCCTTCCCAAAAGCAAGTAACCAACCACAAGAAGGCAAAAGCAACAGTTTAAGTTCATACCCAGCATCATAAGAAGCCACCAGTGGTCATCAACAACCTGACACAAACCCACTGGCGAGTATGTATGTCTATACGGAAAAGTAAGGAACTACCTCACAACAAAACGGGGATCAGCTAACTCAGCTACCCTAGAGTCCACCAACAAGCCCCTCCAAAAGAACTAGCCGCTGATCTGGCCACAACCTGGACCTGAGGCATTCAAGAAAAGAACACCTCAGCAAGAAAATAATCAAAAGATAAATAGAGCAATAGATTAATTAGCAAAATAAGAAGAAGGGTTTACCAACCCGGCAATAAACTGCAATAAGCAAAATAAAGGGGGTGACAGTAAGAGGAGAGTACTGTCTAAAGCACAGCAGAGCACACCAAGTGCAAGCAATAAAACCATTATGCCCTACCAAAAGAGTCTGCAACAACAACAAGACATATACATATATGCCAAAAGAAAGGAAAGCATAAACAGGAAAGGGACTAACAGTCCTAACACGTGGGTAAGTGGCAGTGGTCAAACATGGATCTGAATACATAACCAAAATCAGACCAAAAAAGGGCTAAGGGGTCAAACAGTGGCAGCTTTAGGGTCCCACACACACCAACCCAAACCGGGGCAAAAGACGGTGGCCACAGCTTTCCACATAAAACCACCCCTCCAGAGGCCACCAAAACTCCACCATCTGCCACAACCCAAGAGTCGGCATGCAGAAATTAGCTGAACACCCAATGCCCCCCCTAGGAAAAGTCACACTAACAATCCTAAGAACACACGAACCCAAGGCAAAAACGTCGGGTCCAACCGACGCGGCCTTGCACGCCTAAAAAAGAACCAACCCCGAGTCTACCTGACCCCAAAACGAGCGCAGCACCCAGTGTCAACACGTTGTGTCGACACCACGACAAGCCGGTGTCGACACAAGGTGTCGACACAACCGCTGCCGGTGTTGACACCAAGTGTCGACACCACAATGGTCGGTGTCGACACAAGGTGTCGACACTACCGCTGCGGGTGTCGACACCAAGTGTCGACACCACTGTGGCCGGTGTCGACACAAGGTGTCGACACTGCCGCTGTGGGTGTCGACACCATGTGTCGACACCCCGACTGGCCGGTGTCGACACCAAGTGTCGACACCACGACTGGCCGGTGTCGACACCAAGTTTCGACACCACGACTGTCCGGTGTCGACACCAAGTGTCGACACCACGACTGGCCGGTGTCGACACCAAGTGTCGACACCACGACTGGCAGGTGTCGACACAACGGTGTCGACACCCCGACTGGCCGGTGTCGACACAACGGTGTCGACACCCCGAGTGGCCGGTGTCGACACAACGGTGTCGACACCCAGAGTGGCCGGTGTCGACACAACGGTGTCGACACCCCGAGTGGCTACAGGCGCCCGATCCAGCAAACAACCAAAAATGAGAACGAGGTCTCTCTAGGGTACAACATCCATCGACACTAGCAACTACTCGACCTGAACCGAACCAAATCTGTCCCTAATAGACACAATCCCTCAGAAAAACTGAAATTTAACTGGAACTTTCTACACTAACCACGGCATGATCGGGAACGAACCCTAGCGTACACCTAGGATCTAAGCAGGAAAGAGATAAAATAAAATCAAAAGAAAGACAAAGATCAACTCTGGCAAGGATGAGGGGACATCACTTGCCTGAATACCAGAAAAACTTGGTCGGCGGAATCCCCCACTCCCGGATCTAGCCGCAGAGTAGCAAGCCGAGGAGCAGAGAGAATGCAGATCCAGGCGAGGGCTGTCCAGATCCACTCTTGAAATCGAATTCCGACCGCTAAATCTCCAGGAATCGTCGTCCGAAGGCTAGGGTAGTCCGGCGGTTCTCTTCCTCTCGCACAGGCAGCGGATTCTTCCAAGCATAGAAAAAGAAAAGACAAAAGAACCCATCCCCAATTCTAACCTAAGACTATATATATATACACAGTAATTTAATAATAAACAATCAACATATTAATGACTTACACGCAAAAATCAAAACAGCACAAGGCCCGAAACATCTCGGAAAAAAGGCGAAATTCGCATCGCAGCTAAAAACCCACGCTACGAACACAACCGCGAAGTCGAAATTGGCATTCGACGAACAAAACCTGGGATAACACCTCCCGAAGCCAAAACGCAAGCATTCCCTAAGAGGCCCAGCCGAGTCATCAAACGAACTCCGGCTAGCTGGGGAATCTTGCTAACAGGCTACAAACAGGCTACACAGGGAACCCTAAGAGCTAAGACCACGCTCTACAACGGCAAAAAGCCAGAAATACGCCATCGTAACGCCAGCCAAAGATCAAACAAAACACAGAAAAACCGGGGGCGTTACAGCCACTCCCCCTAAAAGAAAGTTTCGCCTCGAAACTTTACTCACAACACTCCTGTATAGAAGGAGAGAGAAAGGGCTAGGAAATGGCTATATAATAAAACAGAGCATACCAGGCACAAGATCAGGGAAACAGATGAGGGTGAGCCTCCCTCATAGCTGACTCCAACTCCCAAGTCGCGCTTTCCACATCTTGATTCCTCCATAAAACTTTAACCACAGGAATAGTCTTCTTCCGCAACGCCCGAACTTGAGAATCCAAAATACAAACTGGCACCTCCACATAAGAAATATTCGGCTCAAAGTGAGGCACAGAATCCAAAAACTGCCTGCCATTTATCACACATTTTCGCAGCTGACTGACGTGAAAGACATCATGCACGCTAGGGAAATTTGCGGGCAAAGCCATCATGTAGGCTGATACCCCAATCTGCTCAACAATCGGAAACGGCCCCACGTACCTCAGGTCCAACTTCCTATTCTTGCCAAACCGCTTGACTCCAATCAACGGGGAGACCTTTAAGAACACCGAGTCCCCCACAGCAAATTCCAAGTCCGATCTATGCCGATTGGCGTTCTTCTCATATCTCTCATGGGCTATTCGAAGCTTTTCCCAAATAAGCTTCACAGCGGTTTCCATCTCCTCAAGCGCTTCTGGACCCAACAAAGGTCCCTCGCCAAGCTCAGCCCAAAACAAGGGAGTCCTGCAGCGCCTCCCATACAAAGCTTCAAAAGTAGCCATTTGTAAGCTTTCTTGATAACTGTTGTTATATGCGTATTCCATAAGCCGCAAGCGCTCGTCCCACGCTCCTCCGTGGTCCAGAATATAGCATCGGATCATATCTTCCACAATCTGATTTACTCGCTCCGTCTGACCATTGGTCTGTGGATGATAAGCCGTGGAATAACTCAAATCTGTACCTAACCCTTCTTGAAGGCTCTTCCCAAAACGAGACGTGAACCTGGAGTCTCGATCTTATATGATACTCACGGGTACACCATGCAATCTGAGAACCTCTTCCAGATACAGCTCAGCTATCTTCCTCATCGGATAATCGATCTTAAATGGTACGAAATGAACGCTCTTCGTCAATCTGTCTACGATTACCCAAAATGAATCATGCCCCTTAGGAGTTCTCGGTAAGCCGGTAATTAAATCCATCGAGATACTCTCCCACTTCCACATCGGAATCTCCAAGGGAGTCAGCTTGCCACCAGGCCTGCCATGGTCGGCTTTCACACGCCTGCAAGAGAAATACTCTGAAACAAATCTGGCTATGTCCTTCTTCATCCCGTACCACCAGGCAATCTGTTTTAAATCATGATACATCTTGGTCGACCCTGGATGGTAGGCAACACTAGATCCGTGGGCGTCTCTGCACACCATATCCCGGATATCTCCAACTGCGGGGATGCAAAGCCTGCCACGATACTTCAGGGTTCCCGCATTATCTATAGAGAAATCTGGTAATTCACCCTTCTCAGCTCGAAGATACAAATGCAGAAGATCGGGGTCGTCCTTCTGATGCAGTCTCGTAAGCGCAATCCACGAAGGTTCTGCTACTGCAAAGCTACTCTGCAAATCACAGCTTCCCACAGAAATGTCCATCAAAAGAAACTCTTCCACTAGACGCTCGGCGGAAAGATTAAAATCTTACCTGACTTCCGACTCAGGGCATCAGCCACCACATTTTCCTTGCCCGGATGATGCTGAATTTCGACATCATAGTCAGCCACGTACTCCAACCACCGCCGCTGGCGCAGATTCAATTCTTTCTGAGTGAAGACATACTTCAAACTCTTATGATCCGTGAAAATCTTGCACTGCGCGCCATATAACAAATGCCTCCACAATTTCAGCGCATAGATCACAGCTGCAAACTCCAGGTCATGCGTAGGGTAATTCCTCTCATGAGTCTTTAGTTGTCTTGACCCGTACGCAATCACCTTCCCGCCCTGCATCAAAACGCAGCCCAGACCGACATGTGACGCATCCACATATATATCATACTCACTACCCTCCATAGGCAAAGACAAAATTGGAGCCGAACATAGCCTTCTTTTTAGTTCCTCAAAAGCCTTCTCGCACTTATCATCCCATAAAAAGGCTACATTCTTCTGCGTCAACTTGGTCAACGGCGCGGACAAGGTAGAGAAACCTTCTACAAATCTCCTATAATAACCAGCCAAACCCAAGAAGCTTCTGATCTCTTTGGGGGTAACAGGTCTCGCCCATTCCATAACAGCAGCGATCTTTTCTGGGTCCACCGATATTCCCTCCTTATTAATCACGTGGCCTAGAAAAGAAACTTGGGGCAATCAAAATTCACATTTGCTTAGCTTGGCGTATTGCTTATGGTCTCTCAGAGTCTCCAAGACCAGCCGCAAATGTCGATCATGCTCCTCCGCATCCTTAGAATACACCAAAACATCGTCTATAAAGACAATTACAAACTTATCTAGAAAATCCTTGAAAACTCTGTTCTTCAAATCCATAAAAGCTGAGGGCGCATTAGTCAAACCGAATGACATAACTAAAAACTCAAAATGCCCATGTCGAGAGCAGAACGCCGTCCGCGGAACATCTGACTCCCGAATCCTCAACTGGTGATAGCCCGAACAAAGATCTATCTTGGAAAACACGGCACTACCACGCAGTTGGTCGAACAAATCGTCGATTCGCGGCAAAGGGTACCTGTTCTTAATAGTAACCTTGTTCAGCTCTCTATAGTCAATGCATAATCTCATCGACCCATCCTTCTTTTTAACGAACAGCACTGGCGCACCCCAAGGCGAAGAACTCGGCCTTATAAAGCCTTTTGCGAACAACTCATCCAGCTGAATTCGCAACTCTTCCAGCTCTCGCGGGGCCATCCGGTACGGCGCCTTTACGATAGGACGCGTGCCTGGCTCCAAATCTATCACAAACTCGACATCTCGATCGGGTGGAAGACCGGGAAGATCGTCAGGAAACACATCAGAGAAGTCACACACTACAGGAATCTCTTCCAAACTGGGCACACTAACAATCGACCCTACCAGAGAAACCACACAGGCAAAACAGCCAGAAACAAGCAACTTCCATGCACGCACCACAGAAATGATTGGAGACTCCTGGAGAGAATATCCATAAATGCTCCCTCGCTGACCGTTGTCTTTGACGAAGTCCAAGCGCTTACCCTTGCACTGGATCACAGCATCGTACCTTGACAACCAGTCCATGCCCAAAATAACATCGAAGTCCTCCAGGTCAATCACCTTCAAATTTGCCTTGGCTAGAAAATCTCCCAACAAAATCAGACAATCGAGGACACCTAGGTCCGTAACCACAGAGTCACCGGAGAGGAACTTAACGCAGAAGGCACCACCAACACGATCTAGGCCCAAACTGAACCGCTGCACGAAGGCTCTAGCCACAAACGAGTGGGTACCGCCGGAATCGAAGAGAACACGCGCCCAACGGTTCTTTACCTTAAATCGTCCTACGAATTGCACACGCATCTAAGGCAACAAGCGCTAAAACGAAAACTACAACCAAAAAGGGAACGTAATGAAATGACTGGGGAGGAGTCGAACCTGAGATAACCTGGGTCGAGGTCTGCGCTTCGTCTGCCGAAAGCACATTCAGCTTCCCCTTTCCTTTATCCATTTGCTGAGGCGGCGACAAAGCCTGGAGGGGATCTGGCTGCAGAATAGGCTGGGCCTGAGGGCACCTTGTCTTGAGATGATCTTTCTGGCCGCACTTAAAACAGACCTTATCTTTTAACCAACAACGGGCAGCCTCATGCCCCTTCCTTCCACACAAGGCACACACCAAGTCTCCCCTAGAAACACCATGAATCACGTGCACCTGTTCCTTCTTCTGCGCTCCCAATCTTTTGAAACACTTCTCGAAGGGGTGGCCTGGCCGGCCACAAAAGCTATAAATCTCTTTGACCTTCTTTCTCGAGACAGCATCAGGTTGCTGAGGGCTCTTCCCTCCACCGGACTTCCGCTTATCCTTCCACAACTGCTGGCCTCTATTCTTGGCATTCTCAATGGCCTCAACCCTCAAGGCAGCTTCAACCACGCTGGCATAACTGACTGCTCCATAGGCATTCGCTTACTGCTGAATGTCGCTTCTTAGTCCACCCAGAAATTGCTTAACTCGGTCTGCCTCAACACTCACCAGACCCGGAGAAAACCGACTCAACTTACTAAACTCAATCTCATACTCACTAACCGTGAGTTTCCTCTGCTTTAAATGAAGAAAGTTGTTCATTAGCCGGTCCCGCTCGACTGAAGGCAGAAACTTACTTAACATCATCACCTTAAATGACTCCCAAGTGCAACCTGCCACTAAGCTCTCTTTCTCCCTCAGCCACCAATTCTTTGCTAAGCCCTTGAGCTGGTAAGTAGCGAGCATCACTCTGTGGTCGTCCGTAATCCCTGAGTAAGAAAATATCTCCTCAATGGTAATCAGCCAGTCATCCAAAATCATGAAATCTGCCTGCCCATCATAGGTAGGGGGTCTCAGCCGCTGGAACTGGGATATGAACGCCATCTCCGGGGGCACCACAACCAAAGGTACGGGAGGAGCAGGAGGGGCAGGAACAGCTACCCCCTCAGTGGGGTTCTGAGCTCTCGGGGTCTGTCCCGCCACCACTGCTACAAGGGACTGAATTTGAGCCTGCATAGCCACTACCTGCCTCGATAACTCCTCATTACTCTGCCGCAGGCTTTCTACCAACGCATCGCTCTGCGCTCCTGACGTCTCACCCTCGGATTGGGGGGGTCGATCTCGTCGCAGGACGTCTCGCCATCCTAAAATCGCACAAACTTTAGACAAAACCTAGCCCATCAACTAGAACAAAACTACCCGGTACAGACAAACACACTTAAATATGAACTTCAACAGCTAAAACTTGCCCTGGGAGTTGTTTTTACCATGATAATGTTATGCTTAACCTAAGATGGTTCACCACCATCACACTAACTCAGGTGCCTAAACCATGAATGCATGTATTTGTATTCTTTTTTGACTCAAAACCATGTGTGTACATATGTCATCTTGCAAATCTTTAGCTTGCCACGTTGTGCTTATGAAATGTTATGTTATGCATGATGTGCTATGCATTCTAAAAAGGCCTTAGTGCATGTCATGGCCGGCGTACACATGAAAATATTATGCATCCCATACTACATAACATTCCCATGTAACGAAAAAAGAAAACGTGCTAGCCGCATTCATGTGGTGAGGTTATGCATCCCATACTACATAACCCTCACATGTTGCCTCCTATGGTGGATCCATATACAAACACATATTATGCATCCCATACTACATAATATGCCCCGTATACTTCTTTATGCTCATGGGAGTAGTGTTCGTGCTTCGGCCAAGACGTGCTGATGACATATCAGTGTGTGAATGGTATGATGCTAACTACTAATGCAGACAAGGGAAAGGTTGCCCAACCATTTGTCAAGCAACCTCCCTCTGATACCAACTGTCACAACCCGTATTTTCTCAACGGTAAAATCGTATCAGAGTAAGAGAAAACACGTGCCGTGATGCCACGTCGTGCAGGGGATAACTGCACACGCTCAGGCAAAACTCCAGACGTTAGATTTTAAGGAAAATTGTTGATTAAATGTGAAAGAAAATTAGTTAAGTTGAATGGCCGTATCTCTCGGCACGGTGGACAAGCTAGTCCGCAGTTAAAATTATATTTATACGCAGCAGAAAATACTTTGGTTCAATTAAGTTGACACCCTAAATGAGCATAAGTGTCCCCGGGGGACGACTCATGGTATGCACGACCCTAAGGTGAATATAGTAGGTATGATAAAATAGTGTTTTACGTTGAGGAAAAAAAATAGTGTCTTTGATTTAGAAACATGTTATGCATGGGGTACATATAATAATTCTTTTAGGTTTTAAAATATCTAACATGCAACCTAGCATAAATCCTTCCCAGAAGCAAGTAACCAACCACAAGAAGGCAAAAGAAGCAGTTTAAATTCATACCCAGCATCACAAGAAGCCACCAGTGGGCGTCAACAACCTGACACGAACCCACTGGCGAGTTTGTATGTCTATACGGAAAAGTAAGGAACTACCTCACAACAAAATGGGGATCAGCTAACTCAGCTACCCTAGAGGCCAACAACAAGCCCCTCCAAAAGAACTAGCCGCTGATCTGGCTATAACCTGGACCTGAGACATTCAAGAAAAGAACACCTCAGCAAGGAAATAATCAAAAGATAAATAGACCAATAGATTAATTAGCAAAATAAGAAGAAGGGTTTAACAACCCGGCAACAAACTGCAATAAGCAAAAGAAAGGGGGTGACAGTAAGAGGAGAGTACTGTCTAAAGCACAGCAGAGCACACCAAGTGCGAGCAATAAAACCATTATGCCCTACCAAAAGAGTCTGCAACAACAAGACATATACATATATGCCAAGAGAAAGGAAAGCATAAACAGGAAAGGGACTAACAGTCCTAACACGTGGGTAAGTGGCAGTGGTCAAACATGGATCTGAATACATAACCAAAATCAGACCCAAAAAGGGCTAAGGGGTCAAACAGTGGCTGCTTTAGGGTCCCACACACACCAACCCAAACCGGGGCAAAAGGCGGTGGCCACAGCTCTCCACATAAAACCACCCCTCCAGAGGGCACCAAAACTCCACCATCTGCCACAACCCAAGAGTCGGCATGCAGAAATTAGCCGAACACCCAATGCCCCCCATAGGGAAAAGTCACACTAACAATCCTAAGAACACACGAACCCAAGGCAAAAACGTCGGGTCCCACCGACGCGGCCTTGCACGCCTAAAAAAGAATCAACCCCGAGTCTACCTGACCCCAAAACGAGCGCAGCACCCAGTGTCGACACGATGTGTTGACACCACGACAAGCCGGTGTCGACACAACCGCTGCCGGTGTCGACACCAAGTGTCGACACCACAGCGGCCGGTGTCTACACACTGCCGCTGCGGGTGTCGACACCAAGTGTCGACACCACTGCGGCCGGTGTCGACACAAGGTGTCGACACGGCCGCTGCGGGTGTCGACACCAAGTGTCGACACCACTGCGGCCGGTGTCGACACAAGGTGTCGACACTGCCGCTGCGGGTGTCGACACCAAGTGTCGACACCCCGACTGGCTGGTGTCGACACAAAGTGTCGACACCATGACTGGTCGGTGTCGACACCAAGTGTCGACACCACGACTGGCCGGTGTCGACACCAAGTGTCGACACCACGACTGGCCGGTGTCGACACAACGGTGTCGACACCCCGACTGGCCGGTGTCGACACAATGGTGTCGACACAACGGTGTCGACACCCCGACTGGCCGGTGTCGACACAAAGGTGTCGACACCCTGAGTGGCTGTTGTCGACACAATGGTGTCGACACCCCGAGTGCCCGGTGTCGACACAACGGTGTCGACACCGCAAGTGGCTACAGGCGCCCGATCCAACAAACAACCAAAAACGAGAACGAGGTCTCTCTAGGGTACAACATCCATCGACACTAGCAACTACTCGACCTGAACCGAACCAAATCTGTCCCTAATAGACACAATCCCTCAGAAAAACTGAAATTTAACTGAAACTTTCTACACTAACCACAACATGATAGGGAACGAACCCTAGCGTACACCTAGGATCTAAGCAGGAAAGTGATAAAATTAAATCAAAAGAAAGACAAAGATCAACTTTGGCAAGGATGATGGGACATCACTTGCCTGAATATCAGAAAAACTTGGTCGGCGGACTCCCCCACTCCCGGATCTAACCGCAGAGTAGCAAGCCGAGGAGCAGAGAGAATGCAGATCCAGGCGAGGGCAGTCCAGATCCACTCTTGAAATCGAATTCCGACCGCTAAATCTCCAGGAATCGACGTCCGAAGGCTAGGGTAGTCCGGCGGTTCTCTTCCTCTCGCACAGGAGGCGGCTTCTTCCAAGCTTAGAAAAAGAAAAGACAAAAGAACCCAGCCCCAATTCGAACCTAAGACTATATATATATACACAGCAATTTAATAATAAACAATCAACATATTAATGACTTACACGTAAAAATCAAAACAGTACAAGGCCCGAAACATCTCGGAAAAAGACGAAATTAGCATCGCATCTAAAAACCCACGCTACGAACACAACCGCGAAGTCGAAATTGGCATTCGACGAACAAAACCCGGGATAACACCTCCCGAAGCCAAAACGCAAGCATTCCCTAAGAGGCCCAGCCGAGCCATCAAACGAACTCCGGCTAGCTGGGGAATCTTGCTAACAGGCTACAAACAGGCTACACAGGGAACCCTAAGAGCTAAGACCACGCTCTACAACGACAAAAAGCGGGAAATACGCCATCGTAACGCCAGCCAAAGATCAAACAAAACACAGAAAAACTGGGGGCGTTACAACATTTTAACGTCCCCTTTGCCGTCCGTGGATCAACACCACTAGGCCTCCGGCGGACCGTTACCGGGCTGCAGCCCAAGCACCCCAACCACTCTCCAAGGACTGCCTCAATCGGCGCCTCTGCCCACTAGCGGGTTGTTGGTGGCCACAACCTCCCTTTGATGAGGTAAACTCGATAGTCAAGCCCGCACTACGGGGAGTTCCCAGGAGGTCACCCATCTCAGTACTACTCCATCCCGAGCACGCTTAACTATAGAGTTCTTTCAACGCTCATCACCAATTGAGCTGCAAAAAAGTGCACTTTTATTGTAACGTCCCCGTTGTCGTCCGTGGATCAACACCACTAGGCCTCCGGCGGACCGTTACCGGGCTGCAGCCCAAGCACCCCAACCCCTCTCCAGGAACTGCCTCAATCGGCGCCTCTGCCCACTGGCGGGTTGTTGGTGGCCACAGCCTCCCTTTGATGAGGTAAACTTGATAGTCAAGCCCGCACTACGGGGACTTCCCAGGAGGTCACCCATCCCAGTACTACTCCAGCCCGAGCACGCTTAACTATAGAGTTCTTTCAACGCTCATCACCAATTGAGCTGCAGCTCAGTTGGTGATGAGGGAGTGGTGGAAAGCTCTCTTATCAAGGTCCTGGGTTCGAGACCTAGTGGCAACAACCTACCGTGCTAATAAACAGGCCGGAGAGGGGTTGGGGTGCATGGCCTGCAGGCTTGAATGTGATAGGCTGACTACCAGGAGTGGGCCCGGGTCTGGACTCTGGTAGGCCGGCGGTCCAGCGGGTTCCCATGGGAAAGCTCTCTTATCAGTTGGTGATGAGCGTTGAAAGAACTCTATAGTTAAGCATGCTCGGGCTGGAGTAGTACTGGGATGGGTGACCTCCTGGGAAGTCCCCGTAGTGCGGGCTTGACTATCGAGTTTACCTCATCAAAGGGAGGCTGTGGCCACCAACAACCCGCCAGTGGGCAGAGGCGCCGATTGAGGTAGTTCTTGGAGAGGGGTTGGGGTGCTTGGGCTGCAGCCCGGTAACGGTCCGCCGGAGGCCTAGTGGTGTTGATCCACGGACGGCAACGGGGACGTTACAATAAAAGTGCACGTTTTTGTAACGACCCGGCCCTTTAGACCAAGGCCGCCCGGCCTACCAGTAGGCCATGGACCTTTAGACCACGGACCACGGTGGTACAGCCGGTATATACCAAGGCCTGCAGGACGTACACCCCAACGCCTCTCTGGCCTGTTTCTCAGTAAACAGCGCGTTGTTGGCGCAGGGATTCGAACCCGCAACCCTTGATAAGAAACCTTCAACAGTTCTCATCACCAACTGAGCTGCAGCTCAATTGGTGATGAGAAATGAAGGAACTCCATAGTTAAGCGTGCTCGGGCTTGAGTAGTACTGGGATGGGTGACCTCCTGGGAAGTCCCCGTGGTGCGGGCTTGACTATCGAGTTTCCTCATCAAAGGGAGGCTGTGGCCACCAACAACCCGCCTGTGGATGGAGAGGGGTTGGGGTGCTTGGGCTGCAGCCCGGTAGGGTCTCCTAGAGCGGAGCCGTGACGCTGTCATGTTGGATCGGCTAGGGGCCTTACAATAAAAAGTGCACTTTTATTGTAACGTCCCCTTTGCCGTCCGTGGATCAACACCACTAGGCCTCCGGCGGACCGTTACCGGGCTGTAGCCCAAGCACCCCAACCCCTCTCCAAGGACTGCCTCAATCGGCGCCTCTGCCCACTGACAGGTTGTTGGTGGCCACAGCCTCCCTTTGATGAGGTAAACTCGATAGTCAAGCCCGCACTACGGGGACTTCCCAGGAGGTCACCCATCCCAGTACTACTCCAGCCCGAGCACGCTTAACTATAGAGTTCTTTCAACGCTCATCACCAATTGAAAGAACTCTATAGTTAAGCGTGCTCGGGCTGGAGTAGTACTGGGATGAGTGACCTCCTGGGAAGTCCCCGTAGTGCGGGTTTGACTATCGAGTTTACCTCATCAAACGGAGGCTGTGTCCACCAACAACCCGCCAGTGGGCAGAGGCGCCGATTGAGGCAGTCCTTGGAGACGGGTTGGGGTGCTTGGGCTGCAGCCCGGTAACGGTCTGCCGGAGGCCTAGTGGTGTTGATCCATAGACGGCAAAGGGGACGTTACACTAATGGGCACCCATGTGATGATGGTTATGCATCTCATACTACATAACCATCACATGTTACCTCCTATGGTGGATCCATATACAAACACATATTATGCATCCCATCACATAATATGCCCCGTATATTTCTTATCATATTATGAGTGTTCATACTATGCTTCGGTTAAGATGTACTGATGACACATCGGTGTGTGTATGCAAAGGAATGACGGGAGACAAACTAAACGAGATTGGCTGATTCGACTAACTTGTCAAACCAACCTCCTTCTGATACCAACTGTCATAACCCGCATTTTTCACCGCCAAAAAAGGTGTATTAGAGTAGGGGAAAAATGTGCGTCATGATGCCACGTCAGCAGGGAATAACTGTGGATGCTAAGGCAAAACACCTACTTTATCATGAAGAAAGATTCTTAAGTTATTTAAAGGTAAAAATCGGTTCAAGTGGTAGTTAGCCATATCCCTCGGCTTAGTGGCTCATCTAGTCCACAGGGAAAGTAGTTATACGCTGCGGAAATTACTTCTTTTATGAAATTAGATGCCCTACAAGAGTTTAGAGGTTCCCAGAGGACACCTACAAGTATGCAAGTTCTAAATTTATAATTGCAATAGAAATAGATTTTTACGGTCGTGAAATATAGGGAGTTAGAGTTTTAAAGTATGCAAGACATGAAGTAATAATAATAGTAGATTTTATACTTGAAAATACCTAACATGCAATCTTAACATAAAATATCCCAAAGAGCAAGTAATCATATACACAGAAGGAAAACTAGCAGCTAGCAAGTATCCAAAATCAACAATCCTATGGGTGTCAACAACTGACACGAACTCACGTAAAAAAAGTATGTTTGTGCTAGCAAAGAAGACAAAACAACAATCTACCTTGTTACAACAAGGCAAAAAATCCACATCCAAGACACCTTCCCAAGAACTCCAACACTAGCCGTGCTATCAACTACAGCTCTGAACCTGAGGCATTACAAAGACAGAACACCTCAACAAGAAAGTACAAGTGAAGGCAGAAAGTAAGCCAACAGTAAACGATTCAAGGGGTACCAACCCAAGACCATGGAATAAAATACTCAGATAAAGTACATCAGTCATGTACAGGGTAAAAAGAGAAACACTTACGTGAAGCATCACGAATAACTACAGCGCCCCAAATACACAAGACTATGAGGGGAAAGAAAGTTAAGCTTAAAGCATCAGGAGAGAAACAACCCCTATTAGCCACCTGTGGTCAACTCCACCAAAAAAACCAAACGGGCAGGGTGGCAAACCCCGAAGACAATTTATTCGTCTAATTCCAGGGGAGACTGGATACTCCACAATTCACAGCAAATGCCCCGAACAACCGGTAGAGCCCCACAAAGTATTAATAGGGAGAACAAACGTTTCTACGGTGGTTTCGTCCACAAATAATGTATCACCCCCTATCTATCGCATGACATATAGCAGTAGGTCCGGACGGGGCCCGATGCCATATACCACAGACATACCGGGTGGTTACTCAATGAAAACCATCCATCTTATATAAACGTCCTACACAGAGCATTTTAGTGGAAACAATTATTAATAGTTGTAAGAATAAAGAACCCAACACTAGCATGAATGTCCACTAACAAGCCACAGAATGAACGTACAAATACACAAGTACAATGGCCTTAAGGCCTTACAATTGTTTACTCAAATAGAAGTATTTTCCAAACCTTGGCACGCAGGCCGACCATAGATGAATAAAAGAAAACACTAAGCATTAGGCCTTCGAGGGCCAGCACAGCAACTTGGGCTTTAGCCCGCTATTTATCGCTCGGCTCCGCAGCACCTGCAAGCACAATCCACCGCAACGGTGACAAAGCAAAACAACGGTCAGCAATGCTGACCAAATTATAACGATCCCGCCCCCAACTCAGGGCGGTGATGGTCCTTCCGTGCACTTTATTAGCATAACCAAGCAGTATATATATACATTTCATCACAGGTGTTGCCACGCATGGCCACACGCCCCGTGCACTCAGGGCACATTCTCGGTGATCCGCTCAATGTCACGTCAATTAAAGCCATAGACATTTCGGTCCCACCACTACCACATTGATGACCAAACTATGAGTATTTGTCTTTCAGGCATTGTTCACGTTATTTTAAGCCATAGATCTCCTAAGACCCTCATCTATGCCAACGACTCCAACCGAACGACATAGAACAGGTACGGTTCCGCCTAACCCGTGCTCACATCACAACGACAATTTAAGCCATATGTGCGGGTCAAACTTCTCCGAGTCCCGCTTCCATTACACACTTCACATAAACCGGTTATGTTCAAGTTGGCTCCCAGGCCACCATGTTAGTAGAATCACGCATCTGCCTAGTTTTCTGGGTGCACTTAGGAGTTAATCCCCAAGGCTCCCTGTTGCAATCTACCACGTAGAAAACCCGAAAAACAACCATTCGCATGGAGTCTTCTCCGACCCTTATGCAATGAAACATCACTGATCCAGACCAACTTGTCCGGGTAGGCTTCACACATCATGTCTATGTCCGTTCTCGAATACGGACTACACATGTACACAACGGGGACTATTCATGTCTACCCGAAGGAACGCCTCAAACTCACCGCAAACTCGCGAGAGCGGGCTTCCCTATGCAAAATAAGTAGAGCTTCACATGCTCAAGTAGAGAATCATTACCCTAGCATTTTTCCTTGGCGCCATGGAAATGTAAGCAGATGAAAATCACTGCACTCTCCTTGCCTCCATAGATCCGAAATCGGTTCGCGATTTGGAGCTCTGAAGCTCCGCCGGTGATCGCATCTAAGCTTCTTCTTAATCGTTTGCTCTCCCCTCTCTCTAGGCTTTAGAAAGAGAATACCCAAGTGAAATGAGGGTTTTCCAAGTCTAATCCCGGGTATATCCCATCAGGAATAACCCCAAGCCGTCGGATCCCAAAGTAAAGAAATGAACGGCCACGATTCGGTCCTGAAATGCAAAATCTGCGCCGAACACGGCCTATGACACGCCCGTGTCCAGTGTCGTGTCCCTCATTCGCCGTCGAAATCGACGCATTTCGAAAATTACACGGGCACCAGACATGCCCATGTTTGACCTGACATGCCCGTGTCACACAGTACACGGCCGTATTCCCTGCTGTGTTCCTCCATCAACATAGGCCAGCAGCAACTAGAGACACACATGGGTATTGGACACGCCCGTGTCACATTTGACACGGCCGTGTCACCACTGAACATGCCTGGGATTCCAGGCCATGTTTCACCTGTGAATAAAATCGACCAACTACCGGAGAAGGATACGGCCTGTGACACGCCCGTGTCCCAGGCCGTGTTCGCCTCTCGACGATCGTCTGTTGAAATTTGTGAAGTGGAAGTGGTTGACGGGACAAGCCGGGCGGCCTGGGCAGACAGCATTGGTGGGACTATTGTGTGCGACCTGGTGGAAAGTCTAGTGAAAGCCGACTGTTCTTCTGAGCGGGTTATATGCAAGTAGTCCGCGGACTATGCGGCCTAGCATCTGCGGATAAGGCGTTGGCTGATCAGTTTAGCCAAGGAGCGGCCTGAGCGGATAGAGGCTTGCGGACTGGTTCATGGCTCAGTGGTCATGGTGCGAGCTTGTGCTGATTGGCGGTTTGGCTCATGTTCGCGGAAAGCTTGCGGACTGGCGTGTTCGTGGTATAGGATGTTGCGGACTGGGCTTAGAGCTTGGCTGAGGCCTTGTCGAGCTCTGGTGTTACAGTAGGTGCTTTGCTATGGACGTCATTGGCATACTGGTGTGTGGTGTCCGGGAGATGGCTGCTGCATTGGGCAGGTGTGCGAGTGGCTGGCGGACTGCTGGCAGTCTGTGCTAGGGTGTTTGGCGGACAAGAGTTTATGTCCGCCATGCTCGCATTGGCCTTTGATGCTTTTGGACTTGGTCACACTCTATGCCAAGACCATGGTGTCCGCCGTATCCGCCAAGTCCGTTGTTGACCGTGCGGACTTGCTATCTGCCTTTGGTCGTGGACTTGTGGCGGATTGAGGCTTGAGTCTTGCGGACTGCCTCGGGTTTGTGCGGACAGCCATTGAAGGGGGGTTCTATACTGTAGTGGTTGGAGGCTTTGCGTGCTGATGCCTTGTCCGCAAAGCTTAGGCGGACTGAAGTGGGTTCGTCAACGTTGACTTGCTCCTGGAGGTTTTCCTTGGTATCCGGCTAAGTCCTTGCGGACTCGGCGGACGGTGTTTTGCTATCGTGCGGGCTGGGGCGGTGTCGCTATCTCTTGGGCGGTGACCACACTCCTCACCTCGCCTATAAATAGGACCCCCCTGACACATCTACACTAACTTGAGTGAACAGTAAGTTGGGTTGGGCAAGGAGCTGCGGTCTTAGTTTGTCTGTCCGAGCGGATTGATTCAGAGCTGACGGTTTGTTGTGTGCAGGTCGCGCGGGTAGCTTCAAGGAGCCAAGAGTTTGGTTTTAACTTCGGTCAAGTACTTGGAAGTTGTGTGGTCTCTGCGGATTCAGCAGGAGGTCGCTCTGCAGCTTGTCAACTCTGTTTCAACTTTGCCAGCTTCAATAACCTGTCCGCCAGCTTCATGCAGGTAGGGGGTGTTCCTCAGTTTAACTTCAGCAGGAGACGAATAATGGTGTGTCCGCGCGGCCTCGCGGCTTCGGCGTACACCGTGGTTATTCGGCAGATTGCAGCTTAAGTTCGGGCGATCTCAGCGGACTCGGCGACCTCGGCGGTCTCGACGGACTCCGGTGCTGTCCGCCTGGCTTGGTTTTTGGTGCTTTTTGTTTACAGCTGTTTATACTAGAGAAATCATGTCTCGCTATGTATGCCTCGTGTTGTAAAGAAGTGAATGTATAAAAGATCTGCTTGTGCTTCCATTGTTTGTTGGGATTAGCCTTGTTCCTTGGTTTTCTGCTGGTTCAATGTGAGAACTGGGTAGTGCCGAAGATATTAATTTGGCGTTTGGGCTACCTTGCTGACCACGCTGAGAAAATTTTAACATGTTATCAGAGGGAGGTTCAGTTGCGTGAGCGGTAGTCAACCAGTGTTGTTACTCAGTGATTGAGTGGTGTTCAACCTGTGTTGTTGCTCGGAGCTTCTGAAAGGTTGCCAACAGGTGTTGCAATGGAAGGGAGCTTTGCAAGGGGTCTTGGCATTGAACTCTTAACGCCGACTAACTTTAAGAAGTGGAAGTCGTGCATGAAGAGTTATCTTCTTGGCGAGGAGCTGTGGGAAGTCGTCGGTGGTGACGACAGGCAGGAAGTCACGGCTGCATTCGGTACTACTGAGCAGGTTAAGCTCTGGAGAAGAACAAATGCTAAGGCGGAGTTCATTCTGAAGAGGGCCGTGTCTCCGGAACTGTTTGATCACATCATTGGATGTGAGTCGGCTGCTGATATTTGGACAACAATTGATGAGTTGTTCAATAGGAATAATGTGGCGCGGCTTCAGTTCCTGGAGAATGAGTTGGACAGGGCAACTCAGGGAGACCTTTCCATCTCGAAGTACTTCTTAAAGATGAAGATCTTATGTGTTGAGCTGTCGGCACTGGATCCTGATAAGCCTATCTCTGAGGCTAAGATGAAAAGGCACATAATCTGCGGCTTGCGGAAGGAGTATGTGGCCTTTATGACATATGTTCAAGGGTGGGCTACTCAGCCATCTTTGCTGGAGCTGGAGAATCTGCTTGCATCGTAGGAGATCTTGGCAAGGCAGATGGCTGGAGTGAACCTGAATCAGGAAGGCAGCGAAGCTCTCTTCTCAGGCAAGAAGAAAGGATGGGAAGGGAAGAAGAAGGTGCAGGTCGCTGGTGAGAAGGAGACTTCAACTTCATATCAGCCGGAGTGGAGCAATGCTCCTAAGGACTGGAAGAAGAACTTGAAGTGCTACCAGTGTCATCAGCGAGGGCACTTCAAGCGGGACTGCAAGGTCAAACTACAGCCTGGGCATGCTGCGGGAAAGGAGGAAGCTTGCTCAAGAAGTGAAGAAGCAGAATGGGGCGGAGATTTTATGACGGGCACTTGTGTCCGGTCCTTGTCTGCTGAGGACTTCAACAGCGAGTGGATCGTGGACTCCGGGTGTGGTCATCACCTCACCGGAGATAAGTCAAAGTTCACCTCCATGCAGGCATACTCAGGTAATGAAGCTATTATCACTGCTGATAATAATGTTTATGCATTAGAGAAAGAGGGGGTAGTGTCTTTGCGTAGTGATCAGGGGCCACTCACGTTAAGGAGTGTGTATCACGTGTCGGGCATGAAGAAAAACCTCTTCTCAATAACCAATGCGGTGGACGCTGGTTATCACATTCTGTTGGGCCAACAGACGTGAGGTTCCTTCGCAATGTATCAGCGGTGAAGGCTGATGTTGCTCATGTAGGGAGGGGAGTGAAGAACTTGTTTGTTCTTGCCACCAATTCTTATGTTGATCGTATGAGGGCCAACGATAGCGCTGCTATCTGGCATGAGAGGCTGGGGCATGTTAACATGGACAAGCTGAAGGCGATGGCTAGTAGAAGTTTGGTGAAGGGGTTGCCTAAGTTGTCTTCCTTTGGTGACGGGCATGTTTGTGTGGGCTGTCAAAACGGTAAGGCACATCGCCTTCCGTTTGATAAATCACAAACAAGGAGCAAGAAACCATTGGAATGCATTGATGGCGACCTGATGGGACCGACGGTTACTGCCAGCCTTGGTGGTACCAATACATGCTTGTCTTGGTTGATGACTACTCAAGGTATACTTGGGTGTACTTCTTAAAGGAGAAGTTGGAAGTCTTCCGTTTGTTTGTGGAGTTTAAGGAGTTGGTAGAAGGCCGACTTGGCTTGCGGATTAAGAAGCTTAGAACTAATAACGGGGGTGAATTCGTTTCCTCCGAGTTTTCTAACTTCTGCAGGAAGCACGGGATCCAATGAGAGCTTACTTGTGCTCACACTCCACAACAAAATGAGGTAGCGGAGCGGAAGATCCATCATCTGACAGAGACCTGCAAATGCTGGCTTCATGCGAAAGATATCCCAAGGTCCTTTTGGGCGGAGGGGAAGTCTTGTGCTGCTTATATCATCAACCGGATGCCACTCAGCCCTATCAACATGAAGACTCCAATTGAGCTGTTGCTGAAGGAGAAGCCGAGTGTGGGACACCTTAGGGTGTTCGGTTCAACTTGCTACGTGCATATCCCAGATGCTTCACGTACTAAGCTGGATGCGAAGGCAAGGAAGCTTATCTTTGTTGGCTACGATGAGCGGAAGAAGGGAAGGAAATGCATGGACCTTGTGACGAAGAAGTTCGTGGTGTCAAGAGACGTTGTCTTTGACGAGCTGACGTCATATGGAGGTGGCTCGGTTGAGCCAACCGGAAGTAGCAAGGTTGATGAAGCACCGGTGGTGGCTGCTGAAGTCTTGGAAGAGGAGCTTGCTATTTCACCAGCAGCTCCTATTGCTTCTATCTCCGAGGCTGAACCTTCTGGCTCAGGAAGCAGGGGGAGCACTGCTCAATGCTTGCCCCAAGTAGGAGTTAAGCCCGAAGAAGCAACAGAAGCAGTGAGCAAGGAGCCGACCCTTCGGAGATCGAAGAGGGTTGTTAAGCCACCGGCTCGGTACTGTGATGGGAATGCAGTGAGCTTTGTCTCCTGCTTCTTTGCAGGTCCTCTATATGTGCGAGAGCCTGCAACCTTCAACGAGGCCACTAGAGTGAAGGAGTGGGAAGGTGCCATGAAAGAAGAGATTGATGCTCTGAAGAAGAATGAAACCTGGGACCTTGTGCCCAAGGTTGATGGCATTACTTCGGTTACTTGCAAGTGGGTGTATAAGTTGAAGAAGAAGGCTGATGGGAGAATTTATAGGTTCAAAGCTCGCCTAGTCGCTAGAGGATTCTCACAGCAGTATGGAGAAGACTCTAAGGAGACATTCAGTCTAGTTGCGAAGATGACTTCAGTAAGAGTGGTGATCTCCTTGGCTGCTAGCAAGGGATGGAGGTTGTGGCAACTCGATGTGAAGAATGTCTTTCTTTACGGAGAGATTGACAAGGACATCTTCATGGATCAGCCGCTTGGTTTTGTCTCTGAAAAGCATCCGGACTATGTCTGCAAACTCAGGAAAGCTCTCTATGTATTGAAGCAAGCTCCTAGAGCGTGGTATGGGAAGATTGCAGAGTACTTGCAATTCTGTGGATACCTTGCTTCCAACTCGGATTCAAGCTTGTTCGTCAAGAAGAAGGGAGAGCTACAAGTCTTGGTCCTGCTGTATGTGGATGACATGATCATCACAGGGAATTCAGAGGGGGAAGTAGCAAGGATCAGGGCTGATCTTGCTATATGCTTCGAGATGAAAGACTTGGGAGAGTTGCATCACTTTCTCGGTCATGAAGTGGAGAGGAAGGAGTGTGGAGTTCTCATTTGCCATAAAGGGTATGCTGATCGCATTGTGAATCGGTTCGGCATGGGCGAAGGGAAGAAGTGCTCTACTCCACTAGAACCTGGGCTGAAGCTTCGACGAGATGAGGGAAGGGTTCTTCATGATCCCTTGGTGTTTAGGGCTCTTGTTGGGAGCTTGATTTACCTGACGATTACAAGGCCGGACATTGCTTATGTTGTTGGCTGAGTAAGTCGGTATATGGCTGAACCAAGGCAATCTCATCTAATGGCGGCGAAGGGTATTCTGAAGTATGTCAAGGCGACTTCTGACATGGGACTCCTCTATGGAAGGGACTCGGAGTTTGCGTTGCTTGGGTACACGGATGCTGACTATGACGGTGATTCAGATGATCGGAGGTCTACTTCAGTTTATGTGTTCACTTGCGATTCAGCTAGCATCTCGTGGTGTAGCAAGAAGCAGACTCGGTGTCAGTCTCAACTACAGATTCAGAGTATAAGGCTTCGGCCTTGGCTGCTCGGGAAGCCATCTGGTTGAGGAAGTTTATAGAGGACGTTCATGAAGAAGTGCAAGGGCCGACTTTACTCCGGGGTGACCATGAGAGTGCTCTCAAGCTGGTTAATAATCCAGTATGTCACGCCACGGCCAAGCATATAGAGATTGATCACCACTTCATCAGGGAGAAGGTGTTGGAGGGGTCTCTTCTGGTCGGGCATGTTCGTAGTGAAGATAATCTTGCTGACATCTTCATGAAGCCACTGTGGAATGGGCCGTTTGAGCGCTTGCGCAGCTTGTGGGCTTGGTCACCACTTCCCACTTCAAGGGGGAGTGTTGAAATTTGTGAAGTGGAAGTGGTTGACGGGACAAGCCTGACGGCCTGGGCGGACAGCATTGGAGGACTAGGCGGACTGGGCAGACTGTTGTGTGCGACCTGGTGGAAAGTCTAGTGAAAGCCGGCTGTTCTTCTGAGCGGGTTATATGCAAGTAGTCCACGGACTATGCAGCCTGGCATCTGCGGATAAGGCGTTGGCTGATCGGTTTAGCCAAGGAGCGGCCTGAGCGGATAGAGGCTTGCGGACTGGTGCATGGCTCAGTGGCCGTGGTGCGAGCTTGTGCTGATTGGCGGTTTGGCTCATGTTCACGGAAAGCTTGCGGGCTGGCGTGTTCGCGGTATAGGCTATTGCGGACTGGGCTTAAAGCTTGGCTGAGTCCTTGTCGAGCTCTGGTGTTACAGCAGGTACTTTGCTGTGGAGGTCGTTGGCGGACTGGTGTGTGGAGTCCGGGAGATGGCTGCTGCGTTGGGCAGGTGTGCGAGTGGCTGGCGGACTGCTGGCAGTCTGTGCTAGGGTGTTTGGTGGACGAGAGTTTATGTCCACCATGCTCGCATTGGCCTTTGATGGTTTTGGACTTGGTCACACTCTGTGCCAAGACCATGGTGTCCGCCGTATCCGCCAAGTCCGTTGTTGACCGGGCGGACTTGCTATTTGGCTTTGGTCGTGGACTTGTGGCGGATTGAGGCTTGAGTCTTGCAGACTGCCTCGGGTTTGTGTGGACAGCCATTGAAGGGGGTTGCTGTCCTGCAGTTGTTGGAGGCTTTGCGGGCTGATGCCTTGTCCGCATTGCTTAGGCGGACTGAAGTGGGTTCGCCAACGTTGTCATGCTCCTGGCGGTTTTCCTTGGTATCCGGCTAAGTTCTTGCGGACTCGGCGGACGGTGTTTTGCTATCGCGCGGGCTGGGGCGGTGTCGCTATCTCTTGGTCGGTGACCATACTCCTCACCTCACCTATAAATAGGACCCACCCTGGCACATCTATAGTAACTTGAGTGAACAGTAAGTTAGGTTGGGCAAGGAGCTGTGGTCTCAGTTTGTCTGTCCGTGCGGATTGATTCAGAGCTGACAGTTTGTTGTGTGCAGGTTGCGCGGGTAGCTTCAAGGAGCCAAGTGTTTGGCTTTGACTTCGGTCAAGTACTTGGAAGTTGTGCGGTCTCTGTGGATTCAGCAGGAGGTCGCTCTGCGGCTTGTCAACTCTGTTTCAGCCTTGCTAGCTTCAATAACCTGTCCGCCGGCTTCAGGCGGGTAGGGGGTGTTCCTCAGTTCGGCTTCAGGCGGGTAGGGGGTGTTCCTCAGTTCGGCTTCAGCATGAGACGAATAATGGTGTCTCCGCGCGGCCTTACGGCTTCGGCGGACTCCGTGGCTATTCGACGGATTGTAGCTTACGTTCGGGCGATCTCAGCGGACTCGGCGACCTCGGCGGTCTCGGCGGTCTCGGCGGACTCCGGTGCTGTCCGCCCGGCTTGGTTTTTGGTGCTTTCTGTTTACAGCTGTTTATACTAGCGAAATCATGTCTCGCTATGTATGCCTCGTGTTGTAAAGAAGTGAATGTATAAAAGATCTGCTTGTGCTTCCATTGTTTGTTGGGATTAGCCTTGTTCCTTGGTTTTCCGCTGGTTCAACGTGAGAACTGGGTAGTGCCGAAGATATTAATTTGGCATTTGGGCTACCTTACTGACTACGATGAGAAAATTTTAACATCGTCGACTCCAAACTTCGTTGTCCACTTGTTCAGGTCAACGACCCAAGCTCGACACGCCCTGGTACACGCCCGTGTCCCAGGCCGTGTGCCCCCTGCCAAATTACAAACTAGGCTCAAAACGCCTCCCGTCACTCTTTTGAGTTTCGGGGCGTTGCAACTCTCTCCCTCTTAAAATAATTTCGCCGACGAAATTACATAAAGGAAAGATAAGCATAAAACTTAAACGGTACCTGAGCAAAACAACTCCGGGTACTCCTCAAGCGTAGTCTGCTCTCGCTCCCAAGAGAGCTCCTCCCGACCGCAATTGTCCCAACAGACCTTGACCATCTTGATCTCTTTATTGTGTTGCCGCTTGACTTCCGAGTCCTCAATACGTACGGCTTGACCTTCGTCGACAACCCAATATCGATCGTCACTTGATCGACTGCGATCACTTGCGTAGGCTCTTGCACCGCCTTCCGTAGCACCGATATATGGAATACATCATGTAGACCACTAAGCTCCACTGATAGCTTCAACCGATAAGCTGCTCCACCAATCCGCTCCAGAACCTCAAACGGTCCAAGATACCTCGGTCTTAGCTTCTTTAAGCGCCGCACCCGCGAGACACCCTTGAACGACTTGAATTTCAAGTACACCCAATCGCCGACAGCGAACTCCACGTTCATGTGCTTGGCATTATAGTACTCTGCCTGTCGGTCCTGAGCGATAAGCAACCTCTTTCGAATCGTTCGAACCAAAGACATAGCATCATCCACCTCTTGGTTCTTGTACAACTTTGACTCACCCGTTTCCAACAAAGACAACGGCGTGCGACATCTTCTACAATAAAGGGCCTCGAAGGACGCCATTTGTATGCTCGCCTGGTAGCTATTTTTGTATGCGAACTCCACCAAGTATAGATGATCTTCCCACTGCTTTCCAAAGTCCAGGACACACATGTGAAGCATGTCTTCCATTGTCCTATTGACCCTCTCGGTCTGCCCATCCGTCTGCGGATGCAAGGCTGTGCTAAAATTCAACTTTGTTCCCAACATCTGCTGCACCAACCTCCAATTGTTGGACGTGAACCTCCCATCCCGGTCACTCACGATGTTGCGGGGCACACCGTGAAGTCGTACTATGTTATCCACATACAACTTTGCAAATTTCTCAACAGGATCATCCTTCCTATGCGGAATGAAGTATGACACCGTCGTTAGACGATCTATGACCACCCAAATGGAGTCATTCCCCTTTTGCAACTTTGGCAACCCGTGTATAAAGTCCATAGTAATGTCGTCGAACTTCCACTCCGGAATAGGCAAGGACTTCAAGAATCCTCCCGGCTTTTGGCACTCTGTTTTCACCAAGGTGCAAGTTTGACACTTCGCCACGTAGAGTGCCACATCCTTTTTCAGTCCTGGCCACCGAAACAATTTCATAATATCGCGCTACATCTTAATGCTCCCAGGGTGAATGTGTACTTAGTATGATGCGCCTCGTACAACAATTCCACCTGCAAAGTGACCACATTTGGGATACACAGACGACCGTCTTTCCAAAGCAATCCATCCACAACAACGAATTGGGAATTTGACCCATCCAGAGCTTCAACCATGATCTACTTCATGTGGCCATCCAAACCCAAAGCCTGCCAAATCCGATCAGCCAAGTCATACTAGACTATAGTCCAATTAAATAGTGCTTCAACACTTGACTGCTTATCCACACAAAAGATCTCCAACGCCTCCAACTCCCGAACCAACCGCTCGTCATGGAGCGATAGCCAATTGGCTTGAGCTGGGGCGCGGCGACTCAATGCGTCTGCAACCGCATTGCCTTTACCAGGCACGTAGTGGCTCTTGAATGTATAGTCCCCCAGGAACTCCATCCATCTATGCTGTCGCATGTTCAGATCTTTCTGATCCAGCAAATATTTCAGGCTCTTGTGATTGGTGTAGATATCAATCTTCACACCGTACAAATAATGTCTCCACAGCTTCAAGGAAAAAATCACGGCAGCTGACTCCAAGTCGTGGACCGGATAATTCCTCTCGTGCACTTGCAACTGTCTCGAGCCATACGCTATAATGCTTCCATGTTGCAGTAGCACGCAACCCAAACCACTGCCTGACGCATCGCTATAAATATCAAAACCTTCGGTCCCACTCGGCGAACTCAGCACAGGCGCCGTGGTCAACGAATACTTCAACTCCTCAAAAGCTCGTGCGCACTCCGGTGTCCAAACGAACTTCTGCTCCTTCCTCGTCAAAGTAGTGAGAGGTAACACTACCCGCGAGAAGTTCTCCACGAAGCGCCTGTAATAGCCGGCAAGCCCCAAAAAACTCCGGATATCCGCTACTGTAGCAAGCACAGGCCACTCTCGTATCGCAACAATCTTTGCCGGATCCACTGCAATACCCTCTCCACTCACTATATGACCGAGGAATGCCACTGAGGACAACCAAACTCACATTTAGAGAACTTGACGTACAACTGATTCCTCCTCATCGTCTCCAAAACCAAATGTAGATGCCTGAAGTGATCCTCCTCACTCTGCGAGTACACCAAAATATCATCGATGAAGACGATCACAACATGGTCCAAGTACTCCCGGAAAGTCCTGTTCATCAAATACATGAACACCGACGGCGCATTGGTCAGCCCAAACGGCATGACCGTAAACTCGTAATGCCCGTATCTCGTACTGAATGTTGTCTTAGGGATATCACTCTCCCTTATTCTCAGCTGATAATAACCGGACTCGAGGTCCAACTTTGAGTACACCGTCGACCCGACTAACTGATCAAAGAGATCATCAATGCTTGGGATCGGGTACTTGTTCTTTTTCGTTAGCTAGTTTACCTCCCGATAATCGATACATAGCCTCAATCTCCCATCATTCTTCTTAACAAAGAGGACCGGTGCGCTCCAAGGCGTAGAACTTGGACGCACATATCCTTGCTCCAACAACTCTTGAAGTTGCACCTTCAGCTCCGTCATTTCCTTAGGCGCTAGCCGATATGGAGATTATGACACAGGATTTGCATCTGGCATTAACTCAATCTTGAAATCTATCTCCTGCTGCGGAGGGGCTCCAGGAAGATCACCAGGGAACACATCAGGGTACTCCGATACCACTAAAATATTATCCAACGTAGGCTTTGGCTTTGCAACCTCCACTAGCGTAAAGAACAGCTCTGCTCCAGCATGAACCGCCTTCACCACCTGAAGGGCAGACATCAACGTCTTGCTCGACCATTTTAAGCCCGTAAAAGTCGTCTCACGACCTGCTCCAAACTTGACTTCCTTGCGACCGCAATCAATATAGGCTTGCTGCTCCGAGAGCTAGTCCATGCCAAATATAACGTCAAACTCCACCAGTGATAGTAACGACGCTTGCAGATCGAACTATTGATTCTCAATGCGAATCTTAACGCCGTAGATTTTATCCCCGCGCATCGAACACCCATTCGGTAACAACACATCCAACTTGTCCTTCGCCATCGAAGAAGGTACTCCGATGTGCTATATGAATCCTTCAGACAAGAAGGAGTGTGAAGCTCCCGTATCAAAGAGTGATCTGGCCAGATTCTCACAAATCAAAACAAATCCTAAACAAGCAGTGGTAAGGTAACATGCACATAACAAGTATAAAACAATTTGACTTGCTATAAATTTAAACCATACCTGTCACCACATCCGCTTGTTTAATGGCCTCCTCTTGGCCAAGATTATAAACCCTTGGTTGAGCTAGAGCATAATGTGACGCGGTTGACTCCACCCCCTTGCCCTTCTCTTCATAAGTTGCTCCCAGCATCCTTTTGGACTTGCGATGTCTGCTCCAGCAGTCATGGGCAAAGTGCCCCGGCTTCCCACAAGTAAAACATGCACCCGGGGTCCGACCTGTAGTCGCCCCAGAAGCACCGGAAGAAGGAGATGGACCCGAAGTCCAAGCCTTCTTAAAGAACTTACGGTACCCAGACTATGAGGTAGTCGGCACCTTGAACTCAGACTTCTTATCACCAAAGCCTTTCTTTGTTTGTACATTCTTCATATCCTTCTCCAAAGAGCGGGCCGTGTTGACCATGGTCAAGAAGCCCTGTGTCATAGGCCCCGAGAGCAGTAGCCTCAAGTCATCTCTCAGTCCTTCGTAGAAACGGTTCGTCTTGTGCTCCTCATCCGCGAATATGGAGCTAGAATACCGACCCAAATGAGTAAACTCATGGAGATACTCATCCACGCTACTCTCTCCTTGCACCAATTTAAGAAACTCATTCTCCAAAGCAATCCTCTGAGTGAGAGGGAGGTACCTAGCCAAGAACAGTTTTGATAACTCCTCCATCGAGACGTCAGTAATTTGCCTTCAACTCAAGAGGTGCAACTCCAAGCCTTCCCACAAAAACCTAGCATCACCGTCCAGAAGGAACATAGTTATATTGGTCATCATCCACTTCTCCGTTTCAGTAGCTGTCTGGACTCTGTTCACTCGGGAGAGCCAATCTTCAGCTTGCGATGGGGTTCCCAACCCCGAGAACAAAGGAGGATTAAAGCTCATAACGTACTTGAGCTGCCTTTCAGTTGCTCGCTTCGGCACCAAAGGCTCCACTACTACATGCTCCACTCTTCTCAGCTCAACCTCTAGAAGAGGTACCTGCTCCATCGCAGGAGCGGGCTGCTGCATTTGCCTTACAGGCTGCGTATTGATCATGGCAAGCACTGCATCGGCAACCAATCGTATGGTTTCAACCGATGGAGGTGTTGCAGGAGCATCGTTTGGTTCACTACTAGCCTCAGAAACTCGGTGTTCTGACGGCCCAGCACCGCTTCTGGTCACCTATAGTTGTACAAAACACCGTTAAGCTACCAAAAAAAAATTACAAAACGGAATTATAGGAACACGCAGGTTCCTCGAACACGTGTATTTTCATTCCTAAGTGGACATTCAAACCGAACGACATAGAATGGGTACGGTTCCGCCTAACCCGTGCTCACATCGCAACGACAATTTAAGCCATATGTGCGGGTCAAACTTCTCCGAGTCCCGCTTCCATTACACACTTCACATAACAAGGTTATGTTCAAGTTGGCTCCCAGGCCACCATGTTGGTAGAATCACGCATCTGCCTAGTTTTCTGGCTGCACTTAGGAGTTAATCCCCAAGGCTCCCTGTTGCAATCTACCACGTAGAAAACCCGAAAAACAACCATTCGCATGGAGTCTTCTCCGACCATTTTGTAATGAAACATCACTGATGCAGACCAACTTGTCCGGGTAGGCTTCACACATCATGTCTATGTCTGTTCTCGAATACGGACTACACATGTACACAACGGGGACTATTCAAGTCTACCTGAAGGAACGCCTCAAACTCACCGCAAACTCGCGCGAGCGGGCTTCCCTATGCAAAAGAAGTGGAGCTTCACATGCTCAAGTAGAGAATCGTTACCCTAGCGTTTTTTCTTGGCGCCATGGAAATGTTATCGGATGAAAAGCACCACACTCTCCTTGCCTCCGTAGATCCAAAATCGGTTCGCGATTTAGAGCTCTGAAGCTCTGTCGGTGATCAGATCTAAGCTTCTTCTTCCTCTTTTGTTCTCCCCTCTCTCTAGGCTTTAGAAAGAGAATACCCAAGTGAAATGAGGGTTTTTCAAGTCTAATCTCGGGTATATCCCATCAGGAACAACCCCCAGCCGTCGGATCCCAAAGTAAAGAAACGAACGGCCACGATTTGGGCCTGAAATGCAAAATCTAGGCCGAAAACGGCCTGTGACACGCCCATGTCCAGGGCCGTGTCCCCCATTTGCCGTTGAAATCGACACATCTCGAAAATTACACGGGCACCCAATACGCCCGTGTTTGACCTGACACGCTCGTGTCACCCAGTACACGACAGAGTTCCCGGCCGTGTTCCTCCATCGACATAGGCCAACAGCGACCCGAAACACACACGGGTATTGGACACGCCCGTATCCCATTTGACACGGCCGTGTCACCACTGAACATGCCTGGGCTTCCAGGCCGTGTTTCACCTGTGAATAAAATCGGCTAACCACCCGAGAAGGACACGACCTGTGACACGCCCGTGTCCCAGGCCGTGTTCGCCGCTCGATGATCGTCGACTCCAAATTTCGTTGTCCACATGGCTAGGTCGACGACCCAAGCTCAACACGCCCTGGTACACGCCCATGTCCCAGGCCGTGTGCCCCCTGCCAAATTCCAAACTTGGTTCAAAACGCCTCCCGTCGCTCTTTTGAGTTTTGGGGTGTTACAAATAACACCAGGAACAAAGGAATCCTGTAAAGAAAAACCTCGTAACGACCCGAGTTTAGAGCTCAGAGGCCCACCACAACCCTTCCTGGTCTGGAGGCGTGTATCTCCCCACATCGTCGCCACGAAAGAAACCTTGATATAAGTCTCAAGACAACAATGACACATCGGATTCTACAAGATAATTCTAAATTTGACATGGTTGATCAACCTTTAGGAAGAATTTACAATCATATACGAACTCTAACACGTCCCACTTAAATGTTGAGGAATGGTTAAAAGAGTAAGATCTCACCACACGTAATACTAACAAGATTAGGTAACAAAATCAAGAACTTGGTGATTATAAACGAACTAGACAAGAGTTCTAAACCGCACTAAAATTCAGCAAGTTAATTAATAATCATGAGAACATAAGTTAGAAATTTCTGTAAATCGGGGTAAAGAAAGGAAGAGAAGTAGGAAACCATCACTTGTCTTGTTTTTTCCGAAGAAAGACGACAAAATCGCACCACGGCGTAGATTGGAGCTAAAGTAGATGAGGGAGGTCGAAATCTAACAAGAATGGTCAAAAATAGGAGTTAGGGCCGAAAACCCTAGCAAGAAAAACTCAATGGGGAAAAATTTACCACGATGACGAAGCTCTCTCTGACAGATTTCCGGATCTGTACTTGGTTGAGGATTTAGAGCACCGGTGCACCGTCGGCGGCCACCGGAAGGGTAGGTTAAAAACTCCTCACACATGTTTATGCCACTCTGGTTCAGGAGATAGACAGAAAAATTCGGTCGGCTAAAAGAGGAAGAAGAAGAAGTAGGTATATATATTAGTGTATCATTAGGATAACCACACCTAAGAAATGAACTGGGTCCTGCTGAACAGGGTATCCTTAGAAGAAAGGAGGTTTTCTCGAGATCAACCAGACATCTCGAGAACAAGAATGTTGTTCTCGAGAACAAAATGGCAGTTCTTGAGAGCAAGGAGGCTACTCTCGAGAACTAAGAGACTATTCTAGAGAATAAGAGGGTTGTTCTCGAGAACAAGAATGTCATTCTCGAGTACAAAATGGCAGTTCTCGAGAGCAAGGAGGCTGCTCTCGAGAACTAAGAGACTGTTCTCGAGAACAAGAGGGTTGTTCTCGAAAACGAAGACGCAGTTCTCGAGAACAAGAATGTCGTTCTCGAGAACAAAATGGCAGTTCTCGAAAGCAAGGAGGCTGCTCTCGAGAACTAAGACTGTTTTAGAGAACAAGAGGGTTGTTCTCGAGAACGAAGAGGCCTATTCTCGAGATCAAGGAAGCTTTTCTAGAGATCAATGAAGCTTTTCTCGAGTACAGGAACAACTTCTCGAATACAAGCAGGAAGGACAAAAGTCGCTCGATGCTTCGTCGAGCTCAGCTCGAGGATCATCGAGCTCCGCTCGATTTTCCTCGAACACACATAGGAAAACCCCATTCGATGAATTCTGTTCGAAATTCGTCGAACTCAAGACCCGATCTTTAAGCTCAGCTCGACGATCGTCGAGCCCCATACAATGCCCAGATATTTAGGGAAATAACTGAGTTCGACGAAAACACACCCCTTTAGGAGAGTTTCCTGAGAATCAAAACAAGTTTAAGGTTTTGACAAAAAAGAAATTATCATAATCAAATGGTTGACATAGAATTATCATAATCAAATAGTTGAACAAGGAAGTATGAGTTCAATAACAGAGGCCCAAACGCGCGTTGAATTAAACGAATTCAACAACGACGACAACCCTAGAATCTGATGTACCATTTCTTGGGGCACAACATCAAATGTTGTCACATGCAAAAAGATAACCACAAGGACCAAACACGCGTTGAGACTCCAAAATGCTCGGAACGCAACAATACAAGACAAATCCAAATCCTCAAAACTTCAACCTTAATATCAAGGAAAACATTCCAACCGATCAGAATCCCAAAATCTGGGTAAACAAGCTCAACAGACGCAAAAACGCACAAACGGTGCAGCGCCGTCAACCAAAATGAAAAAGAGTAACGCCCTGAGGTCAAAATTATAACGTCGACAAACCAAATAATGACATCAAAAAATCAGGCATGTTTCAAAGAGACTTTCTCATTTGCTACCAGACATATTGCTGAGTCTGTACTTAAACACAAGAAGTTTAAATAATACATATTTCCACTCTTAGTGCTTGTCAATATGACCTATTGGTCACTTGATCTTTTGATCTGACACTCATCCTTGTGGAAGACAATGACATTGCCCATATCACATACTTGACTTATGCTGATCAGATTGTGTTGCAATCCTTCCTCATAAGCAAATTTTGAGATTGAGACTATGTCATTGGTGATCATACCATAGCACTTGGTTACTCGTCTGTCTGAACCTCCAAAGATCACCTTAGACCCATTCTTCATAAGTGTATAATCATTCAGGTGGCTCCTTGTTCCAGTCATATGTTTGGAACATCCACTATCCAAGTATCATATTGTCATTGCATGGGTACTTGGACGATCCTGCAAATACAGTTTAGTTTACCTTAGGACCCCAAAGGTATTAGGTCTTTGGTTCTTATTAGCCTAAAAATGGACATGTCTACCTACAACACTTCTAATAGGAAGAATTGTCCTTGATCTTAGCACACTAGAGTTGTGCCAACAATTTATGACAAAGTGACCCAATTTACCACAGCACCAACATTCATGAATATTGTATCTCCTCTTCTGAGCAGACCTTATGGAGTGCAAGCTATCAATAGCTATCTGTTCAGAAGGGAGAGTAGTAGCTTTCTTCTTATTTCTTTCAACAAGAATTTGACTGAAGGTGAGTCTACTAGTAGATGTACTTGGGTTACTCTAAGTTCCACCAACAATATTATTCTTTGCAGTTGACATGCTATTGATGGCATCAGAGACTGCCAAGTGAGTCTTACTAACTAACTTACCCTTAGTTAAGGTGTTGCTGGAGGAACCTGAGAATAGGCCACTCTGTTATTTTTGAGTGTGGGGGCTGGAGCAACAAATATAAATGGTCAATGATGGACCATCTGAATTTCCTCATGGGAGCCTTCAGTACTCTCAAACCCATGCCCTTTCTCCTTCCATTATAAAATCTTCTTGTATTCTTACAAGAAGGATTCTTATTGTTCTATTAAACATACAAATTGTCATGGTCATACCTATTAGAAGGGAGGATTACCTTGTAAAAGGTGGTCTGAGGCACTACTGGAGCTTTGCCTTTCCCTTTGGAATGGGCAGATCTAGAGTTCTACTTGTACCCTAAACCACTCTTATCCTTTTGAGAGGTAAAGGAATCTATCAGTGGTAGCACTATTTTGGGCTTCGAGAATTCAGCCACAAACTTTCTCTCCTTATATTGCTTCTCTTCAAGATCCATAAGTGTCTTGTTCTTCTGGTTGATGGTCCTAATTTGGATGATTGAGATTGTCTTCAGTTGGCTAACTTCCCTCCTCATCTGAGCTTGTAAGGGTGTTGACTCAGACTGTAAGAAAGCAGCTTATTGTAGGGAGACAATCTCCTTAGCTTGTCTCTTGACAAGCCTTTTGCTCCTCTTCAGAACATCCAGAATTGCATCAAACTTGTCAATCAATTGATTGACATCATCTTAAGAATCCAAACCATCATCATCACTGGAGGAAGTGGATGCTTCGGAGTATGATCCAGACTCATAGACAGAAGTAGAGCTAGGGATAGAATGTACCTCATCAGGAATAGGATTATCCTAATTTTATTCTAATAGAGCCATAAGACTGAATTCCTCATCCTCTTCGCAATCACTATCAATAGTGGATACCTTATGCCTGATGGGCCAGCTGGATGATCTTCCTCTTCTTCAATGGACATGATACTAATGTAGGTCTCTTCTTCTGCTTCAGCAACAAACTTTTCTTTGGCTCTAGCTATCTCATTAGCAGTGGGGCTGAATGTTAGAATTTTAGTAGCAATGGAGGTTTTAACCAATTAAGCACCACCTTGTACATCATATTGAACTACCCCCTAATCATCACATTGTACATCATTTAGGCCTTCTAGAACAGCAGATATATTTTCATATGAATACTGCTCAAGCCCCAATGATCCTCTGATAACATTTATGACTCAGACAGCAGTCTCAGTATTTTCCTTGATCATTGCCATCTCCCCCTATTGGGTCTATTGATCCATATGGCCCAGATTTGTAAGAAGTAAAACAAGTCAATAACATACACATAAGTTGTATTTGATGTGTGTTTGGGTTTATGCATGCAGGTAGACACCAAGCCAGCTGGTGGACAGGTAGGAACTTGCCTGAGTCTACAGGCATTGAGTGAAGTATGCTCACACAATGCAAGGTGAAGGAATTCAGTCTAAGTCCACAGGCATTGAGGGAATCAAGCTCACTCAACGTCAGATGCAAAAGAAGATGCTGGATAGGCTGGAAATCACCTAAGTCCCCATATGTTGAGTGAAGTCCCTTCACTAAATGCCAGGTAAGTAAAATCATTAAAAATAGTTAGTTTTGTAACACCCCCATCCGTCGTATGGCATATAACAGAAGGTACAGCTGAAACCCGACGCCATATACCACGGACAGTCGGAAGGGTTACTTAAGAATATCAAAACATTCCAACTATGACTACTCGCCCTAACACAGAACATTCTAGCGGAAGCTTTTAAACAATTGGAAAGAACCCATAATTGAATAAACAACTAACACGAATGTCCACAAACTACTATGGGATTGAAACAACATATACACTGAAAGTACTTAGTCTTATGGCCTTACAAGAGTTCACTTAACAAATAGTGTCTTACATACATCGGCTGGCAGGCCGTCCACACATGACAAAAATAAAATACAACTATTCGCTTAGGCCTTCGAGGGCCAGCTCAGCAACATGGGCTTCAGCCCGCTATTTGGTACTCGGCTCCGCAGCACCTGCAAGCAACATTCCACTGCACGGTGGCAACAAAGCAACGGTCAGCCAAAGCCGACCAAATTATAACGACCCCGCCCCTTACACGGGACGGCGGTGCTCCTTCCCTGCATTTCATTAGCCCAGCTAAAGAATAAAGTACAAACATACTTTGCCACAGGTGTAGGCTTGTACGGCCAAACAGCCCGTACACTTAGGGCATATTATCGGTGAATCAGGTCAATTCTGTGGCTTCACCACCATCACCGGGATTGAAACAACGTGAGCATTTTAGCCTTTCTGACCAACGTCTAAGGCTCCCGACTATGCCAACGGCCAGCCCCTCTTTGGGTCTCTTGCACCGAACCACATAGCACAGGTCTGATTCCACTTGCCCGTTGCTCACAGCACGTACTCACCTTAAGACGTACACACGAGCGAAGCTTCTCTCGGATCCCGCATCAAATCCAAACATCACATAACATAGTTATGTACAAGGCCGGCTCCCAAGCTGCCAAGATAGCAGAATTACGTTTCCACTCAGTTTTCAGGGTGCGCCTTGGAGTTAATCCCCAAGGATCCCTGTTACAATCTACCGTGTAGAAACCTGAAAAAACAATGCACGAAGTCTTCTCCGGCAAACCATACAAAATGCAACATCAACGATCCAGACCAACACGTTCGGGTAGGCTTCACACATAATGCATATGTCTGTGTTTTGATTTCGGACTCTATATGCAACACAAGGGGTACTATTCCCGTCAACCCCAAGGAACATCGCACACACACCGCACACTTGCGGGAGCAGCTTTCCTTATGCAAAAGAATGAGAGCTTCACATGCTCAAGTAGAGAATCATTACCCATGTAGTACGCTTTTGCGCCATGGAAAAACTATATGGATAGAAGGCTTCACAATGGAATTCCCTCCGTGGATCCGCTCTTTGTTCTCAATTCGGTGCTCCGATGCTCCGCCGGTGGCCGGAAACCTCCCCTTACTTCCTCCTTGCTCTCTCCTCTCTCAAACTTATTAGAAAGAGAATGTTAAAGAGCAAATGAGGATTACAACCTCGATTCTCGACCTTAACAGAGCAGCAATAGATCTGGGCCATCAGATCTTAATTAAAGAAAACGAACGGCTCAGATCAACCCAAAAATACTCAAACCTGGGCTGAACATGGCCTCGCACACGGCCGTGTCCTTGGCCGTGTGCCCTGATCAAGGCACGATCGTCAAGCACAGAAGAGGATACGGGTCAAGACACGCCCGTGTCTCAACCTGACACGCCCGTGTCGGTTTTCGACACGCTCGTGTCCCTGGGGTGTGTTACCAGTAACCGCCACACCAACCGACATGACTCATGGGAACACGGGTATGCACACACCCGTGTCAGTTGACATGCCCGTGTCACGCTGTCGTGTTTCCTTCCGTGTCCTTCTCTAGACACAACCGGCCAACACAGAGAACCACACTGCTTGGACACGCTCGTGTCCCATGCCGTATACCCCTATACAAACACCAAAAATTCTCTTGGACACGACCAGCTCGATCACGATTTTCGGGGCGTTACAATTCTCCCCCACTTAAAGAATTTCGTCCCAAAATTATGTAAAGGCACACAAAAATTTAAATGTTACCTGAGTGGAATAACTCGGGGTATCCTTTTATCATAGTCTGCTCTCGCTCCTAAGAAAGCTCCTCACGTCCGCAGTTATCCCAGCGGACTTTAACCATTCGGATATCCTTATTGCGGAGCCGTTTAACCTCAAAGTCTTCAATGTGCACTGGCTTGAACTTTGTCGTCAACCCGTATTCAACCAACACTTGATCGACCACAATGACCTGTGAAGGCTCTTGCACCGCCTTCCACAATACCGATATGTGGAACACATCATGCAGCCCACTCATCTCCACTAACAGCTTCAGTCGATACACAACTTTGCCAACACGCTCCAGGATTTCAAACGGTCCAAGGTATCTCGGATTCAGCTTCTTCAAGCGTCGAACCCGCGAGATACCCTTGAACAGCTTGATTTTCAAATACACCCAATCGCCAACACCGAACTCCACATTTCTATGCTTGGCGTTATAGTATTTTGCCTGCCTGTCCAGAGTGATCTTCAACCTTTCCTGAACTGTACGTATCATTGAAGTGGCATCTTCCACCGCTTGATGTGTGTATAACTTCATCTCGCCTGTCTCCAACCAAGACAACGGCATTCAACACCTTCTCCCATATAAGGCCTCGAAAGGCTCCATTCCAATACTCGTCTGATAACTATTGTTATATGCAAACTCCACCATGTACAGGTGATCTTCCCACTACTCTCTGAAATCCAAACGCACATGAGAAGCATGTCCTCCATCGTCCGGTTGACCCTCTCGGTCTGACCATCCATCTGCGGATGAAAGGCTGTGCTGAAACTCAACTTCGTTCCCAACAGACTATGCACCAGCCTCCAGTCGTTCGACGTGAAGCGTCCATCTCGGTCACTAACAATACTGCGGGCACACCATGCAATCGTACAATATTATCCACATAGAGTTTGACTAACTTTTCCATCGGATCTCCCTTCCTGTTTGGGATGAAATGCGACACCTTTGTCAATTTATCGACGACCACCTAGATGGCATCGTTTCCCCTCTGCGACTTTGGCAAACCATGCACAAAATCCATAGAAATGTCGTCGAATTTCCACTCCGGGATAGGCAAGGATTTCAAGAAACCTCCGAGCTTCTGGCACTCCGCTTTCACCAAGGTACAAGTCTGGCACTTGGCCACATAAAGTGCTACATCCTTCTTTAGTCCTGGCCACGAGAACAACTTCTTCATCTATTTATACATCTTCGTGCTCCCCTGGTGAATTGAGTTCTTGGTATGATGAGCCTCGTACAATAACTCCTCCGAAAGATTACCCATACCAGGAACGCATAGGAGACCGTCCCTCCTTAGCAATCCATCCTCGACAGCAAATTGGGAATTTCACCCATCCAAAGATTCATCTAAGATCTGCTTCATACTGTTATCCTGAAACAATGCCCGTAGAACTCTATCAGCTAGGTCATACTCCACCTCTATCCAAAACAATTTCTCCTCAGCACTAGACTGCTTGTCGATGCAAGTTATCTCCAATGCCTCCAATTCACGGACCAAACTCTCATTATGTACCGACAACCAGCTGGCTCGCGCAGGAACCCTGCGACTCAACACATCTGCCACTGCATTTCCTTTCCCGGTACATAATGTATCTCAAAGGTGTAGTCCCCCAGGGACTCCATCCACCTTCGCTGCCTCATGTTCAGGTCCTTCAGATCTTACAGGTACTTCAGGTTCTTATGATCGGTGTAGATATCAACCTTCACACCGTACAGATAGTGCCTCCATAGCTTTAGAGCAAGGCCGCTAACTCTAAGTCATGGACCAGATAATTCCGCTCATGAACCTTCAATTATCGCGAACCATAGGCTATCATGCTCCCATGCTGTAGCAGAACACAGCCCAAACCACTGCCCGAAGCATCACTATAAATTTCAAACCCTTCGTTTCCACTCGGCGAACATAAAATAGGCGTCGTGGTCAACCGCCTCTTCAACTCTTCAAAAACTTGCTCGCACTACAACAACCACACAAACTTTTGATCCTTCCTTATCCGCGAGAAGTTCTCTACGAAGCTCCTGTAGTAGCCGGCAAGCCCAAAAAAGCTCCGGACTTCCGCCATTGTAGTCAATACAGGCCACTCCCATATCACCAATATCTTCACCGGATCCACCGCCATCCCTTCTCCACTAACAACATGACCAAGGAACGCTACCGAGGATAACCAGAACTCACACTTGGAGAACTTAGCATACTACTAATTCCTTCTCAATGTCTCTAACACCATATGCAGATGCTTGTAGTGATCCTCCTCACACTGCGAGTACACCAGGATATTGTGAATAAATACTATCACGAAATGCTCCAGGTACTCTCTGAACGTCCTGTTCATCAGATCCATAAACATGGATGGCGCATTGGTGAACCCAAACGGCATGATCGTGAACTCATAATGCCCAAACCTCGTGCTAAACGCTGTCTTTGGGATGTCGCTTTCCCTTATTCTTAATTGGTAGTAACCAGATTTCAGATCTAACTTCGAATATACTGTAGACCCAACCAACTGATCAAATAGATCATCAATCCTTGGGATCAGATACTTATTCTTCTCTGTAAGTTTGTTCAACTCCCAATAGTTAATACAGAGTCGCAAGCTCCCATCATTCTTCTTAACGAAAAGGACCGGTGCGCTCCAAGGCGACGAACTTGGACGCACATATCCTTACTCCAACAACTCTTGCAGTTGCACTTTCTGCTCCGCCATCTCTCTTGGCGCTATCCGATACAGAGAGCGTGACACCGGTTTGGCACCCGGAACCAGCTCAATAGTAAAATCAATCTCCCACTGAGGAGGGGCTCCTGGGAGATCATCTGGAAAGACATCAGGATACTTGGACACAACTGGAATACTGCCCAGATTCAGCTTAGGCATTGAAGCATGCACTAATGTGAAAAACAACTCTGCCCCAGACCGAACTGCCTTGATCACCTGAAGGGCCGACATCAAAATTTTACACGACCCCTTCATACCCGCAAATGTAGTCTCTCGATCAGTGTTCAGTCCCAACTTAACCTCTTTTTGGTTGCAATCAATGCATGCTCGCTGTTCCGAGAGCGAGTCCATACCAAAGATTACGTCGAACTCCGCTAACGGCAGTACCGATGCTTGCAAGTCAAACTCCTGGTCCCCAATCCGAATCTTAACCACACAGACTCTATCCACACGCATTAAGTACCCATTGGGCAACAACACATCCAACTGGTGTTTAGCCATCGAGGAAGGGACTCCAATGCGCGATACGAATAGTTCGGACAAGAAGGAATGTGAAGCTCCCGTATCAAACAGAGCTCTCGCCGGACAATCAAAAATCAACACGAAGCCTAGCACCAATAAATGTAAGCTAACATATAAAAAGGTAACAACTACATAAAGTTAAACTGTTATAATTTAACCCATACCTGTCACCACGTCAGCTTGTTTTATGGCCTCTTGCATACAAAGGTTATATACTCTAGGCTGGGCTGGAGCATGGTGGGACGTGGTTGACTCCACCGCCTTTCCTTTCTCTTCGTAGGTTTCTCCAGGCTTCCTCTCGTACTTTGCGCATCCGCTCCAACACTCATGAGCAAAATGCCCCATCTTTCCACAGTTATAGCACGCTCCAGGGACTCGACTTGTGGTTGCCCCCGCCGCACCAGACGAAGGGGCTGAGCTCGAAGTCTTCGGCTTCTTAATCCATCTGCGGAAACCCGACTATGTATTCGGCACTTTGAACTCTGACTTCTTTTCCCCTGGGTCCTTCTTCTCTTGCACTTTCTTCACAACCTTTTCCAACGACCGGGCCGAATTGACCAAGGCTAGGAAGCCCTGTGTCTTAGGCCCAGCAAGGAGTCGCCAAGAAGACCGTTATAAAATCAGTTGGTCTTCCGCTCCTCTTCAGTAAATATAGCACCAACATAACGACACAACCGCGTAAACTCGTGGAGATACTCATCCACGCTTCTGTCTCCCTGAGTCAAACCAAAGTACTGATTCTCCATCTCAAGCTTCTGAGCAAAGGGTAGATATCTGGCCAAGAACAACCTTGAGAATTCCTCCATAGGCACATCCGCAAGCTGCCTTCCCACTAAGAGATGAACCTCCAACTCATCCCACCACAGTCTCGCCTCACCAGCCAAAAAGAAGGTCGCTATGGTGGTCTTCTGCCACTCAACAGTTTGTGTGGCTGTCAAGACTCTCTTTATCGTAGATAGCCAATCGTCACCTAGAGTTGGCATTCCAATCCCGTCGAACCTCGGAGGATTAAAGCTCATTACATGCTTGAGCTGCTTCTCCGTAGCTCTCCTTGGTGCTACCGGATCAACTGTCACGCGCTCTACCACTCCCGGCACTGCCTCCCAAATCGGTTTTACTAATTTACAGGTGGTGCATGGTGCATTTGCCCTGCAGGTTGGGAATTTATCATAGCAAAAACTTCTTCAGCAACCAATATGATAGTTTACGCTGAAGGAGGTGTTGTAGGCACGTCCCTCGGTGCACTACTTTTCGCCGATTGCGGGCATTATGATTGCCCAACACCGCTCCTAGCCACCTATAATAGCAAAGACCCTTGATTAGACAACAAACAGATTGCTAAAAACAATCATTGGAATACTCAGATTCCCTAAAACAAGTGCATTTTTCATTCCTAAGGGGACATTCATGGTTTCTTTTTGATGTTATAACGATGACGCACAAATGTGCTCACCACCCCTTAAAAAGAATTCATCCACGAATTCATTTAAGTTGACCAAAACCAAAAGTCTGATACCAAATTGTAACACCCCCATCCGTCGTATGGCATATAACAGAAGGTGCAGCTGGAACCCGACGTCATATACCACGAACAGTCGGAATGGTTATTTAAGAATATCAAAACATTCCAACTACGACTACTCGCCCTAACACAGAGCATTCTAGCAGAAGCTTTTAAACAGTTGGAAAGAACCCATAATTGAATAAACAACTAACACGAATGTCCACAAACTACTATAGGATTGAAACAATATATACACTGAAAGTACTTAATATATACACTGAAAGTACTTAGCCTTATGGCCTTACAAGAGTTCACTTAACAAATATTGTCTTACATACATCGGCTAGCAAGCCGGCCACACATGACAAAAATAAAATACAACTATTGACTTTTGCCTTCGAGGGCCAGCTCAGCAACATGGGCTTCAGCCCGCTATTTGGTACTTGGCTCCGCAGCACCTGCAAGCTACATTCCACCGCACGGTGGTAACAAAGCAACATTCAGCCAAAGCCGACCAAATTATAACGACCCCGCCGTATACTCGGGACGGCAGTGCTCCTTCCCTGCATTTCATTAGCCCAGCAAAAGAATAAAGTACAAACATACTTTGCCACAGCTGTAGGCTCGCACGGCCAAACACTCCGTGCACTCAGGGCACATTATCGGTGAATCCTGTCAATTCCGAGGCTTCACCACCATCCCCGGGATGGCAACAATATGAGAATTTTAGCCTTTCTGTCCAATGTCTATGGCTCCTGACTATGCCAACGGCCAGTCCCTCTTTGGGTATCTCGCACCGAACCATATAGCCCAGGTCCGATTCCACTTGCTTGTTGCTCACACCACGTAGTCACCTTAAGACGTACACACGGGCCAAGCTTCTCTCGGATCCCGCATCAAATCCAAACATCATATAACCCAATTATGTACAAAGCCGGCTCCTAGGCCGCCAAGTTTGCAGAATTACGTTTCCGCTCAATTTTTCGGGTGCGCCTTGGAGTTAAACCCCAAGGATCCCTACTGCAATCTACCGTGTAGAAACCCAAAAACACAAAGCACGGAGTCTTCTCCGGCAAACCATACAAAATGCAACATCACCGATCCAGACCAACATGTCCGGGATTGCTTCACATACAATGTCTATGTTCGTGCTTCGATTCCGGACTCTATATACAACACAAGGGGGACTATTCCTGTTGTAACGCCCCCGAATCTTCTGCGATTATTTAATTCTCGTTTGGCGTTACGTTGACGCGTTTCCGACATGTACCATTTGTTAGAGCGTGGTCTTAGCTCTCTAGATTCCTTGCGTGGTGGTTTGTAGCCTTTTTGGCAAGATTCCCTACCAAGCCGGGTCTGTTTTGGTGACCGGTGAGGCCTCTCGGGGGATGCTTGTGTTTTGGCTTCGGGTAGTGATAACCCGAGTTTTGTTCGTCGAAAGTAGATTTTGACTTCACCGTTGTGTTTGTAGCATGGGTAATTAGCTACCGTGTGAATTTCGTCGGATTTCGAGGTGGTTCGGTTTTCGCGTCGTTTTGATTGTGTTAATAATAATGATGCAAATGATTAATTAATTTATAAAGTTTGAAATCAAGTGGTATTAGGTGGCAGTTTAGGCTGAATAGGCGTGTCCCTGCATAAATATATATAGTCTCAAGACAAAAAACGAGTCTTTTCATTGTCTCCTTCTTTGTAAGAGTAACTGCTGCTTGTTCAAGAGGAAAAAAACCGCCAACCCTGCTACTCTTTAGACGCCGATTCTGGTAGTGTTAGTGGACGGAATTTGATTCTGAAAGAGGATTTGGAGTGCTCTCGCTTAGACCTTCATTCCTATGGTAAGAGATTCAATTTTCATGGTTTTCTAGGGGACTCAGAATTTTTTTTTGTTTGATCCTTTTCCGCCATTAAAACCTTAGATCCTGTTTAGGTGCTGTTGCGGCTGGAGCCGAGAGAGAGGGAGGCAGGGCTGTGCAAGATAAATGCTGGAATTGAGGCAAGTGGTGCTCCTACCCTTGCCAAGTTTTCTTCT
Organism: Platanthera guangdongensis; assembly: GCA_039583875.1. Taxonomy (NCBI): domain Eukaryota; kingdom Viridiplantae; phylum Streptophyta; class Magnoliopsida; order Asparagales; family Orchidaceae; genus Platanthera; species Platanthera guangdongensis. Next base: position 74,545,789 of record CM077157.1, read on the forward strand.
CCTTTTCATGGTCATATTTGCTATAATTTTCCCTGTTACCCGAGATTAATATTTTACTCTATTCTTTTCTTTCCGTCAAAAGCATGTTAATCTTAAACCATAATGCCCCTTTATGTTTCTGTTTGCATTCTCTCAAGTTCTGAAACTCAAACCTTCGGCTGGAGTGTTGTGGTCTTCTTTGTTTTTATCAAATTGTTCCCTGTTAATCATTCAAATTGTTCCCTGTTAATCTCGGTTTGGGTAGAAATTAGCCTATCAGCCCTAGATCTAGTAGCAGTGGGATTTCCTACTTAAATTACGAGTAATAGAATTGAATTAGGCTAAGGAGATTGGACGAAAATGAAGTAGGAGGTGCAGGATGTTTTGTGCGCTCATTGCAGCCAGATCGACGGAGATCGTCGATCTAGGTTCGACGATTATCGTCGAGCTGATCTTGATGATGCGCCTTAGTTCTGGGTCTGATGGAAATCGTCGAACGGAGTTCGACAATTCTCCTGTTGCCAGTGTTAGGCGTAAGGAAAATCGTCGAACGGCGTTCGATGATATTACCCGTGGCCTGTATTAGACGTTTTCCTATGGCCTGCGTTTAACTCAAAATCGTCGAACGGAGTTCGACGATTTCCTGTGGCCTGTGGTTAAGGAAAATCATCGCATGACGTTCGACGACTTTTCCCGTGACCTGCGATCCACGAAAGGCAAATCGTCGAATGGAGTTCGACGATTTCCCGAGTCCTGTGATTCGACAAAATCATCGAGCTGCGTTCGACAATTTTCTTGAGTTCGACGATTTTTCCCGCGCTCGACGAAACTCGTCGAGCTGCGTTCGACAATTCCTGTAGGCATAAATTTATTTCTTTTCAATTACTTTTCTTCCCGAGTGATAACCTCCTAGGAGAAATGTCTTGTCGACCTTTCGTTCTTCCTTTGTTTTGAGGGACAAATCGTGGGTTATGGCAGGTAGTGTGTTTTGACACTCTAAAGGAGCGGCATGTTTTGTGTGCGAGCCGTGGTCGCCACTTTTTAGTCCCAGGTACGGGCTGGGCATTTGCTGTGGCCGCCACCCTTTTTATCCCAGGTACGGGCTGGTTTTGTGGTGGTTTTGTGATGACACAGTGAAATTTTATTTTAGTTGGAACTGTCTTGTTTGGGGGACTGTTTTTGGTCACCAACTCAGGTTCATGTTGTTTACGACTGCCATTAACTCACAAATTAGGATTGTTAGGTATTTCTTCCTTGTTAAATGCAATATATAGTGTCAATTTTTTCTTGTCTTTTACCTTGTAGCCTCTACAGGATTTGAGCAGGGCTTGGTGTTGTTGCTTGGTACTTGGTGTACTTTTGCTTCTTTGGGCAGTGTTTGTTTTCACTGTCATGTTTACTTACCCTCTTTGTTCCATTTTAATTTAATGCCCTAATTCATATTTTACTGATTTACATGATGAGGTGTTCTTTTCTTTTCTGAATGCCTCAGGTTCTGACTAGTAGCCGAGTAGACGGCTAGATTTACTGTGGTGTTGCTGGTGATCCCTTGAGTTGTAGGGATCTTTCTCTTGCTGTTGTGAGGTAGTTTTCCTGTTTTCTTACAGACATACATACTTGCCCATGGGTTCGTGTCAGTTTGTTGGCGCCCACTGGTAATTTTACCTTTTGATACTAGATATGTTTCTTTTACTGCTATCTTTTCTGGAGATAGTCTACTTGCTCTTGGGAAGTTTTATGCTAGGTTGCTAGTTACTTTAAAATATAACAAACACTATTATGTATATATCTCATGATCAGCATGTTTTATAAAGCTCATACATTACTTTTCAAGCAACGTAAAAGATCGTTTTCCCACTTATAATATAATATAAATCTAGAGTCTTGCATAGTATAAGTTGACCTAGGGGGCTACTTATGCACTCTCATAGGATGTCAAAAATAAATAAAGTATTTTTCGCTACATATAAGTATAGTTTTTAAACCGTGGACTAGATGATCCACCGAGCCGAGGGATACGGCCCTTAAAAAAATTATATCTGATTTTCTAATCATTAAACTTAAGAAATTTTCATAGTCTAGTTAGATGGTATTCGCCTGAGCGTCGATAGTTATCCCCTGCTCGATGTGGCATCACGATGCGTGTTTTTATCATACTCTGATACTTCTTGAATTCGGAGATAAATGCAGGTTGTGACAGTTCGTATCAGAGGGAGGTTGCTTGACAATTTGTCGGGCAACCTTTCCTTGTAGGTATTAGGTGTTTAGCATCATATCATACACACACTGATATATCATCAGCACATCTTGGTTGAAGTACGAACACTACTCTCATAGCATAACATGAAGTATACGGGGCATATTATGTAGTATGGGATGCATAATACGTGTCTGTATATGGATCCACCAGAGGGGCAACATGTGAGGGTTATATAGTATGGGATGCATAACCTCACCACATGAATTTGACTAGCATGTTTCTTTTTCGTTGCATGGGAATGTTATGTAGTATGGGATGCATAACATTTTCATGCGTACGCCGCTCATGACATGCATTAGGGCCTTTTTAGAATGCATAGCACAATCATGCATAGCATAACATTGCATAAGCACAACATGCCAAGCTAAAGATTTGCAGGATGACATATGTACACACATGGTTTTTAAATCAGAAAAAGAATATAAATTCATGCATTCCCGATCTAGGCACAAGAGTTAGATGATGGTGGTTAACCATCCTAGGTTATGCATAACATCATTTTTGTTCAAATAAACTCCCAGAGCAAGTTTAACAGTTTTAAGATCATATTTATGTATGTATTGTCTATACTTGTAGTTAGTTCCAACTATTGTACCAGGATTTTACTAATGTTGATATGGTTTTAGGATGGCGAGACGTCCTTCGACGAGGTCGACACCCCCGTCTGAGGGTGAGACTTTTGGAGCGCAGAGTGATGCGGCGATCGAGATCTTGCGGTTGAGCAACGATTCCTTAACAAGGCAGTTGGTGGAGATGCAGGTCCAGATCCAGTCTCTGGCGGAAGTTATGGCAGGACAGACTCAGGAAGTGCAAGACCCTGTAAGGGGGTCAGCTTCCCCTCCCCCTCCTACTCCCCTGAGACCTCCAGTGGTGGTGCCAGCGGAGATGGCCTTCATTTCTCAGTTTTAGAGACTTAGCCCTCCTACATATGATGGGAAGGCAGATTTCATGGTCATAGATGATTGGCTGATCTCCATGGAGGAGATGTTCTCGTACTCCGGTGTTGCAGATGATCGATAGTTATGATAGCTGCCTATCAGCTAAAGGGTTTCGCTAAGACCTGGTGGCTTAGGGAAAAAGAGAGCTTGGTGGTTGGTTGCACTTGGGGATTGTTCAAGGAGATGTTGTTGAGGAAGTTCTTGCCTTCGGTCGAGCGTGACCAACTTATGAACGACTTCCTTCACCTGAAGCAGAGGCAACTCACGGTCAGTGAGTACGAGATAGAGTTCAGCAAGTTGAGCCGGTTTGCCCCTGGGTTGGTGAATGTTGAAGCAGATCGAGTCAAGTGGTTCCTTGGTGGCTTGAGGAGCGAGGTTCAGCAGTTAGCCAGTGCTTATGGATCAATGACTTATGCAGGGGTGGTGGAGGCTACTTTGAAAGTGGACGCAATTGAGACCGCAAAGAATAGAGGCCAGCAAATGAGGAAGGACAAGAGAAAGACTGCTGAGGAAAAGAACCCCCAGGTACTCGATGCTGCTCCGGGAAAGAAGAGCAGGGTAGTGTGTAGCTTCTATGGCCGGTCAGGCCACCCTGTTGAGAGGTGTTTCAAGAAGGCGGGAGCTGAGAAGAAGGAGCAAGTTCATGCCATTCAAGGTGCTCCTAGGATGGATGTTCCATGTTCTGTGTGCAAGCGACCCGGGCATGATGCTGCCCAGTGCTGGTCCAAGGATAGAGTCTGCTATCAGTGTGGGCAGAAGGGCCATATCAAGACTAGGTGTCCTCAGGTCCAGCCTATTCTTCAGGCAGTTCCACTTCAGGCTTTAACTCCGCTTCAGCGTGTGGACAAGGGCAAAGAAAAGCTGAACGTGATCTCTTCCGAGGAGGCTCAGACCTCGACTCAGGTCATTTCAAGTTAGTTGTTTTCCTAGATTGAAAGTTTTATTTGCTAGAATGGTTATGGTTTTGTTTTGATAGTGCCTTAGTTGCTTATATATATACTCCTATAGGGAAATTTAAGGTGAAGAACCGCTGAGCGCGTGTTCTGTTCGACTCCGGCGCTACCCACTTATTTGTGGCTAGAGCTTTTGTAGAGCATTATCAGTTGATTCTAGATCAAGTTCGTGATACCTTCCGCGTCAAGTTTCCTTATGGTGAATTTGTGTTGTCAGATCTGTGCATTTTGGATTGCCCGGTTTTGTTGGGGGACTTTCTTGCGAAGGCAGACCTGAAGATGATTGATCTAGAGGACTTCGATATTATTCTGGGCATGAACTGGTTGTCTAAGTATGATGCGGTTATTCAGTGCAAAGGGAAGCGCTTGGACTTCATCGAGGACAACGGTCAGCCTGGAAGTGTGTATGCTGATCCGTGCCAGGATTCTCCTATCATTTCTGCGGTATGTGCTCAGAAGCTGTTTTATTCTGATTGCTTTGCTTGTTTAGTCTCGGTGGTTGGGACTGCTGTTAGTGTACCGTGCTTGGAGGAGATTCCTGTGGTTTGTGGTTTCTCAGATGTTTTTCCTGATGACCTTCCTGGTCTTCCCCCCAAGCAGGACGTTGAGTTTGTGATTGATTTGGAATCGGGTACGCGTCCTATTGCTAAGGCGCCGTATCGGATGGCCCCTCGCGAGTTGGAGGAGTTGCGAGTCCAGTTGGATGAGTTATTGGCAAAATGTTTTATCAGGACGAGTTCGTTGCCTTGGGGTGCTCCTGTTCTATTTGTGAAAAAGAAGTATGGGTCGATGAGGTTGTGCATCGATTATAGGGAGCTGAACAAAGTCACCATTAAGAACAGGTACCCTCTGCCGAGGAACGATGATTTATTTGATCAGTTGCGTGGTAGCACGTTGTTTTCCAAGATCGATCTTAGTTCAGGCTATCATCAGCTCAGGATCCGTGAGTCGGACATTCCACAGACCGCTTTTAGGTCGAGGCATGGGCATTTTGAATTCCTGGTTATGTCATTTGGTTTGACCAATGCGCCATCAACATTCATGGACATGATGAACTGGGTGTTCAAGGATTTTCTGGATATGTTTGTAGTCGTATTTATAGAGGACGTTCTGATTTATTCTCACAGTACTGAGGAGCATGAGCAGCATCTGTGACTAGTTTTATCTGCTTTGAGAGACCATCAGTTATTCGCCAAGCTGAGTAAAAGTGAATTCTGGTTGTCCCAAGTTTCCTTCCTGGGTCATGTGGTGAACAAGGATGGCATCTCGGTTGACCCGAAAAAGATTTCTGTAGTGATGGATTGGCATAGGCCCAGCGCACCCAAGGAGATTAGGAGCTTGTTGGGGTTGGCCGGCTATTATAGAAGATTCGTGGAGGGTTTTTCTACCTTGGCAACCCCCTTGACTAAGCTGACGCAGAAGAATGCGACATTCATTTGGAGCGAGAAATGCGAGGAGGTTTTTCTGGAGCTGAAGAGCAGGTTGTGTTCTGCTCCTGTTTTGACATTGCCTACGGAGGGCATGGACTATGATGTGTATGTGGATGCCTCGCATGTTGGGCTCGGAGGTGTGTTGATGCAAGAAGTAAAGGTGATTGCGTACGGGTCGAGGTAATTGAAGACTCATGAGAGTAACTACCCTACGCATGATCTTGAGTTCGCAGTAGTGATGTTTGCCTTGAAGTTGTGGAGACATTTACTTTATGGTGCTCAGTGCAAGATCTACACCGATCATAAAAGCCTAAAGTACGGGTTCAAACAGAAGGAGTTAAATCTGTGCCAGCGACGGTGGCTAGAGTATGTGGCCGATTATGTTGTGGATATACAGTATCATCAGGGAAAGGCCAATGTGGTGGCCGACGCCCTGAGCCGGAAGACGGGGAAGATCTTTAATCTCACCGCCGATCGTTTAGTGGAAGAGTTCCTCCTGATGGATATTTCTGTGGGATGCTGTGACATGCAGAGCAATTTGGCAGTGGCAGAGCCGTCTTGGATTGCACTCACCAGGTTGCACCAGAAGGATGATCCGGATCTTCTGCACTTATACCTCATGACTGAGAGAGGGGAGTTGTCGGATTTCTCTATCGATGATGCGGGTACTTTGAAGTACCATGGCAGGTTTTTCATCCCAGCTGTTGGAGACATCAGGGGTATGATTTGCAGAGAGGCTCATGGATCCAGTGTTGCTTACCATCCAGGATCTACAAATATGTATCATGAATTGAAGCAGATTGCCTGGTGGTATGGAATGAAGGGAGATATAGCCCGATTTGTTGTTGAGTGCCACACTTGCAAGCGTGCGAAGGCCGATCATGGAAGGCCTGGTGGCAAGTTGACTCCGTTGGAGATCCCTACTTGGAAGTTGGAAATTATTTCTATGGTATTCATTACGGGCTTGCCGAGATCTCCTATAGGTTTTGATTCTGTTTGGGTTATAGTGGACCGATTGATGAAGTGTGCCCACTTTATGCCGTACAAGATTGATTATCCGATGAAAAAGATAGCAGAGCTGTATCTGAATGAAGTCATCAGATTACACGGTGTGCCAGATAGCATCATTTCGGATCGAGACTCCCGTTTTACATCTCGCTTCTGGAGGAGTCTGCAAGAGGGTTTGGGTACAGATTTGAGGTATTCTACAGCCTATCACCCGCAGACCAATGGTCAGACTGAGCTAGTGAACCAGATAGTTGAGGATATGATCAGGTGCTACATCTTGGACCATGGTGGAGCGTGGGATGAGCGTTTGTGGCTTATGGAATTTGCATACAATAACAGTTATCAGGAGAGCTTGCAAATGGCTCCATTTGAGGCTTTGTATGGGAGGCGCTGTAGAACTCCCTTGTTTTGGACCGAGGTCAGTGAGAGGCCTGTGTTGCGTCTGGATGCGCTCGAGGAGATGGAAACTACTGTGAATCTTATTTGAGAAAAGCTTCGTATTGCTCAGGAGAGATATGAGAAGAACGCCAACCGGCGTAGGTCTGACTTGGAGTTTTGTGTAGGGGACCTTGTGTTTCTTAAGGTTTCCCCGATGGTTGGTGTTAAGAGGTTCGGTAAGAATCAAAAATTGGACCCGAGGTATGTGGGCCCGTTTAAGATTGTTGAACGGATTGGCGTGTCAGCATATAGATTGCATTTGCCAGCAAATTTCCCAGGTATTCATAATGTGTTTCATGTAAGCCAATTGCGGAAGTGTGTGTGAAGCAGTGGGAAAGTCTTGGATATTGTGCCCTAGTTGGAGCCTAATCTTTCATATGTTGAGGTGCCGGTCCGCAACTTGGATACTCAAGATCGGGTGCTGCGGACAAAGTCTATCCCGATGATGAAAGTTCTATGGATGAATCAGGATTTGGAAAACGCGACTTGGGAGCTAGAGTCGGCTATGAGGGATGCTCACCCTCATCTGTTCCCTTGATTTGATTGGTACGTTTCCTTTCTAGTACTCTTGTTGGTTACCTTCCTTCTATAGTAGAAGTAGTGTATGTAAAGTTTCGGGACAAAACTTTCTTTTAGGGGGAGTGACTGTAATGCCCCCGATTCTTCTGCGATTATTTAATTCTCATTTGGCGTTACGTTGACGCGTTTTCGGCATATGCCATTTGTTAGAGCGTGGTCTTAGCTCTCTAGATTCCTTGCGTGGTTGTTAGTATCCTTTTTGGCAAGATTCCCTAGCAAGCCGGGTCTGTTTTTGTGACCGGTGAGGCCTCTCGGGGGATGCTTGTGTTTTGTCTTCGGGTAGTGATAACCCGAGTTTTGTTCGTTAAAAGTTGATTTCGACTTCGCCGTTGCGTTCGTAGCGTGGGTAATTAGCTACGGTGTGAATTTCGTCGGATTCTGAGGTGGTTCGGTTTTCGCGTCGTTTTGATTGTGTTAATAATAATGATGCAAATGATTAATTAATTTATAAAGTTTGAAATCAAGTGGTATTAGGTCGCAGTTTAGGCTGAATAGGCATGTCCCTGCATAAATATATATAGTATCAAGACAAAAAACCAGTCTTTTCATTGTCTCCTTCCTTGTAAGAGTAACCGCTGCTTGTTCGAGAGGAAGAAAACCGCCAACCCTGCTACTCTTCAGACGCCTATTCTGGGAGTGTTAGTGGATGGAATTTGATTCTGAAAGCGGATTTGGAGTGCTCTCACTTAGACCTTTATTCCTACGGTAAGAGATTCAATTTTCATGGTTTTCTAGGGGACTCGGAATTTTTTTTTTGTTTGATCCTTTTCCTCCATTAAAACCTTAGATCCTGTAAGTGTTGTTGCGGCTGGAGCCGAGAGAGAGGGAGGCAGGGCTGTGCAAGATAAATTCTGGAATTGAGGCAAGTGGTGCTCCAACCCTTGCCAAGTTTTCTTCTCCTTTTCATGGTCATATTTGCTATAATTTTTCCTGTTACCCGAGATTAATATTTTACTTTGTTTTTTTCTTTCCGTCAAAAGCATGTTAATCTTAAACCATAATGTCCCTTTATGTTTCTGTTTGCATTCTATCAAGTTCGGAAACTCAAACCTTCGGCTGGAGTGCTGTGGTCTTCTTTGTTTTTATCAAATTGTTCCATGTTAATCATTCAAATTGTTCCCTGTTAATCTCGGTTTGGGTAGAAATTAGCCTATCAGCCCTAGATCTAGTAGCAGTTGGTTTTCCTACTTAAATTACGAGTAATAGAATTGAATTAGGCAAAGGAGATTGGACGAAAATGAAGTAGGAGGTGCAGGATTTTCTGTGCGCTCAATGCAGCCAGATCGACGGAGATCGTCGATCTGGGTTCGGCGATTATCGTCGAGCTGAGCTCGACGATGCGCCTTAGTTCTGGGTCTGACAGAAATCGTCGAACGGAGTTCGACGATTCTCCCGTGGCCAGTGTTAGGCATAAGGAAAATCGTCGAACGGCGTTCGATGATATTCCCCGTGGCCTGTATTAGACGTTTTCCTATGGCCTGCGTTTAACGCAAAATCGTCGAACGGAGTTTGACGATTTCCTGTGGCCTGTGGTTAAGGAAAATCGTCGTACGGCGTTCGACGACTTTTCCCGTGACCTGTGATCGACGAAAGGCAAATCGTCGAACGGAGTTCGACGATTTCCCGTGTCTTGTGATTCGACGAAAATCGTCGAGCTGTGTTCGACGATTTTCCTGAGTTCGACGATTTTTCCCGCAATCGACGAAACTCGTCGAGCTGCGTTCGATGATTCCTGTAGGCAGAAATTTATTTCTTTTCAATTACTTTTCTTCCCGAGTAATTACCTCCTAGGGGAAATGTCTTGTCGGCCTTTCGTTCTTCCTTTGTTTTGAGGGCCGAATCGTGAGTTATGGCAGGTAGTGGTGTTTTACCGCTCTAAAGGAGTGGGATGTTTTGTGTGCGAGTCGTGGCCGCCACTTTTTAGTCCCAGGTACGGGCTGAGAATTTGCTGTGGCCGCCACCCTTTTTATCCCAGGTACGGGCTGGGTTTGTGGTGGTTTTGTGCCGACACAGTGAAATTTTATTTTAGTTGGAACTGTCTTGTTTGGGGGACTGTTTTTGGTCACCAACTCAGGTCCATGTTGTTTACTACTGCCATTAACTCACAAACTAGGATTGTTAGGTATTTCTTCCTTGTTAAATGCAACATATAGTGACAAGTTTTTCTTGTCTTTTGCCTTGTAGCCTCTACAGGATTTGAGCAGGGCTTGGTGTTGTTGCTTGGTACTTGGTGTACTTTTGCTTCTTTGGGCAGTGTTTGTTTTCACTATCATGTTTACTTACCCTCTTTGTTGCATTTTAATTTAATGCCCTAATTCATATTTTCTTGATTTAGTTGCTGAGGTGTTCTTTTCTTTTCTCAATGCCTCAGGTTCTGATTAGTAGCCGAGTAGACGGCTAGATTTGATGTGGTGTTACTTGTGATCCCTTGAGTTGTACGGATCTTTCTCTTGCTGTTGTGAGGTAGTTTTCCTATTTTCTTACAGACATACATACTTGTCGGTGGGTTCGTGTCAGTTTGTTGGCGCCCACTGGTAATTTTACCTTTTGATACTTGATATGTTTCTTTTACTGCTACCTTTTCTGTAGATAGTCTACTTGCTCTTCGGAAATTTTATGCTAGGTTGTTAGTTACTTTAAAATCTAACAAACACTATTATGTATATATATCTCATGATCAGCATGTTTTATAAAGCTCATACATTACTTTTCAAGCAACGTAAAAGATCGTTTTATCACTTATAATATAATATAAATCTAGAGTCTTGCATAGTATAAGTTCACCTCGGGGGTCACTTATGCACTGTCATAGGATGTCAAAAATAAATAAAGTATTTTTCGCTGCGTATAAGTATAGTTTTTAAACCGTGAACTAGATGATCCACCGAGCTGAGGGATACGTCCCTTAAAAAAATTATATCCAATTTTCTAATCATTAAACTTAAGAAATTTTCATAGTCTAGTTAGATGGTGTTTGCCTGAGCGTCGACAGTTATCCCCTGCTCAATGTGGAATCACGACGCGTGTTTTTCTCATACTCTGATACTTCTTGAATTCGGAGAAAAAAGCGGGTTGTAACACCTGTCAACCCCAAGGAACACCGCACACTCACAGCACACTCGCGGGAGAGGGTTTCCTTATGCAAAAGAAGGAGAGCTTCAAATGCTCAAGTATAGAATCATTACCCTTGTAGTACGCTTTTGCACCATGGAAAAACTATACGGATAGAAGGCTTCGCAATGGAATTCCCTCCGTGGATCCGCTCTCGGTTCTCGATTCGGTGCTCCGATGCTCCGCCGGCGGTCGGAAACCTCCCCTTACTTCCTCCTTGCTCTCTCCTCTCTCAAACTTCTTAGAAAGAGAATGTTAAAGATCAAATGAGGATTACAACCTCCGTTCCCGACCTTAATAGTAGGAACAGATCTGGGCTGTCAGATCTTAATTAAAGAAAACGAACGGCTCAGATCCGCCCAAAAATCCTCAAACCTAGGCCAAACACGGCCTCGCACACGGCTGTGTCCCAGGACGTGTGCCGCGATCCAGACATGATCGTAGAGCGCAGAAGACGACACGGGTCAAGACATGCCCGTATCTCAAACTGACATGCCCCGGTCCCTGGGGCGTGTTACCAGTAACCGCCACGCCAACCGACACGACTCATGGGAACACCGGTGGTGACACGGGTATGCACACGCCCGTGTCAGTTGACACGCCCGTGTCACGCTGCCGTGTTTCCTGTCGTGTCCTCTCTGGACACAGCTGGCCAACACAGAGAACCATACGGCCTTGGACACGCCCGTGTCCCAGGCCGTGTACCCATATAAAGACACCTAAAATTCTCTTGGACACGACCAGCATGATCACAATTTTTGGGGCATTACAAGGTTATTCTAAGTTTAACAATTGGCTAGCTTAAAAATATGGCTAAGGACATAGGCGTTGAGTGTAGTCTACTCACTCAACACCTTATGTCAAAAGGTTGTAAGATAGGCAAAGACTAAGAAGAAACAGCAAATATATGGCTAAGGCCACAGGCGTTGAGTGTTGTCTACACACTCAACACCATACAGCAAAACGCTGTGAAACAGGCTGAGATAGTAAAAGCCTTAAGAGAAAATGGCTGAGAAGTGTCCATGTCCACAAACATTGAGTGAAGTCCACTTACTCAACGACATAGCATTAAAATCGTTGAGTATTGCTCAGTCAGTCAAAGTCATAGAAATTATATGCAAATATTTGACTGAGTCCACAGGCATTGAGTGAAAATCACTCTCTCAACATCATGAAATAAAAGGTTTGACTAATGATCATCATACCAGAGTCAGTGTTTTGAGACATAGAAAATTGGCTAAGTGATGAGTCCACTTTATATACCTATTTTCGGACTCATCTGGGCTAGTTTTCACTCGGTTGCACTTCACTTTTTGTTCATTATCATATATATTTCATCCTGTCTTTATTTTCATAGGAAGTGCACATTTATGCCCGTGGTTGTGTTTTGTGTTATTCTTTTAGTCTGTACTCCTTTTTGTTATTGTCTGGAATGTCTTCACAGATTAGTGATGGTTTTTCCTTTCGTTACAGGGGTCGTGTGCGTGTTCCGGGATGGTGGTGAAACAGGAATACTGCGCACGATCATGGGATTCAATGCGCACGACCACTGGTCGTGCGCCCCTGATCGTGCGCACTACTCTTCGTTTTCCAGAATCAACCTGGGGTAAGCCCACGATCACTGGACATATTGCGCACGACCACTGGTCGTGCGCCACTGATCGTGTGCATTGATTCCTCTTTTCTGGAGTCCAGTCTGGGTAATCGCACGATCATTGGACTTAGTGCGCACGACCACTGGTCGTGCGCCACTTCTCGTGCGCATTATCTTAGTTCTTCTTCCTGATATTCCCTGCCAGTGCGCACGAGCATAGGACATAGCGCGCACGACCACTGGTCGTGCGCCTGTGATCGTGTGCATTGTTCATTTCTGCTTTTGTATAAATAGTACAGATTCCGTCCTAATCAAAGGATCCGCAGATCGCTCGCCTCCTCCGCCGTTTTCCGCTTTCTCCACTGTTCCCCTTCATCTTCCACCCTAGGGAGGTGCTCCGGGCAAGCTTTCACCGCCAAGTCCAAGCCGGAGCTTCCTCTCGGCCTCCTCCTTCATCTGTGAGCTTCAAGTAGAGTTTTAACGCCATAGCCATCAAGCAAAGGAAAGCTAGCAAACTTCGTCCGCCATCGTGAGACGAAGAAGACGGGCCATTGGAAGGTGGTGACAGCCCTTCTCTACCCCGGAAGCAGTTGAGGACCGAGCTTGGACGCGGAATGACAACCCGACGATTCCAACCGTGAATCCTCAGCAAGACTTCGGATTCGGTCGATCTCTTGTCTTGTTCTTGCTTTATTGTTGAATATTGGTGTTTAACTTTATTTATATTGATGAAGAATGCGTAGTTTGTAAAACATTTATATTCAATCATGTCTATGTGATTTTGTGTATTTTCATTATTTACTTGAGGTGTGTCATAGTCCATCCACCACCATCCACCCTTGCCGTACTAGCAATTGCTAGTGGCGTGTGTTGCGAAGAGGTGCTTTCGACCCTCATTCCGCCATTCTGACCACCTCATCCGCGATCCTACTCTTCCATCCGCCTAGCAATTCGGTGCATTGCAGCCCTACTAGTCTTCCATCCCGCCTGGCGAAGCATCGTATAGCGGCATTGCATAGGAGTAGTTGTTAGCATTTTATTTTCTGTTTCCGCAACATCAAAACCCCCTTAGTTAGCTCCGACCTGAGGACTTCAATCTCAAGTCCTCCTCGAAATTAACTCCACCTTACTGTGTTCCTTGTGAGATCGATACTTGGGAAAACCCCCATTTTATATTACTTGTGCGACCGGTTCACTGCCGTGATCTTACGCATCAAGTTTTTGGCGCCGTTGCCGGGGAACACAGTCGTGTGAGTTTTTGTAGAGGAAGATAAGAGATAGAAGCCCTTTTTCATTTGTTCATATCACTTTCTTCTTTGTTTTAGTTTTTAGCATTTCTGTTTGTTTTTATTTGTTCCTATTCTTGTTTTAATTTTAATGTAGCAGACTGTCCTATTCTTTTATTTGTGGTGTGTAGTTAATTTTTGCTTAGAATATTTCTGTGGTGAATTCTTTCTTGTTGCACCATGTATTCTTATATGAATATTCGTTGCCGATGGTGCGGGGATTATATGCTTGGTAGTGATGAGTGCCCCACTGAAGAATGGGAGCATAATTCTCGTGGTTCTGTGTATGGAGCACCGTCTTCTTATGGTACTTCATACACCCAACCCAGGTCTTATCATCACTCCTCTTCTACGCCTTCATCTTTTTCTTATTCCTCTCCGATCCCACCTGTACCGAGGAGTAATGGAAAATGATGTTTGTGTTGTCATAGCACCGACCACGTGTTGAAAGATTGCGCAGAATTTCAGCGCCAGTTGGAGGAGGATGATGAACCGGGTATCTGATTCATTCCATCCACCTCTCAATCGGCTGCCCCTTCTAATTCTGATGATATGTTCACAGCACCTCCTTGTCTATGGGGGACTACTGCGGATATACCCATCAGACTTTTTGCTGATCGGTGTGATGACATTGTGGCACCGTCTCTCCCCATGCCCTCTTCCCCTCTTATTGATTCACCCCCGGAGGAACCTGCACATATTTTCTCTGATGCTGTTGTTCCTCTGCCTTCTTTGCAAGAATTATCTATCCCTATTTTTAGTGAGTCGGTTGATGATGTTCGGCCGGATTGTGATTCTGAGCCTTAGGATGTGCCCATGTTTGACGAGGATATTATTTTCATTAATGGACAGTATTACGTCTTGGAACATGTGGACGCAACGAGGTGTGTTGATGAGGATATCCTCTTTGTTGAGGAAGTTTCCACTTCCTTGATGAATGAGGAGGTCCAAACCACCACCGAGGACCTCGAGCTCGTGGATTCCCCTCGCCATGACTCATATGACGTCGTCGATGATCTATGTCGGGATCCTGCTGGGAGTGAGACCAGGACCACTCCCCCTATTTCTGATTCTTTTAGTTATTCATCTCATTTATTTCTTGATCCCATTTCTGTATCTGAGCCTGTGCGGGTTGAGTCTTCGCAGGTGCTTCAGGAGGACTTGGAGCTTTCAGCTCGAGTCATGGATGATAGCATCCTCTTTTGCGCGGAGGTTGATTCCTCCTCTATTGAGGACGCTCCATTCATTGCTTTCTCCTCCTGCAGACTCCCTCTAGACGATACCTTGCTAGGCAAGGATGTGTTTTGTGGTGAGAAGAGTGAGGACCAACGCTCCTTCTCTTCTTACTTCCTATTTACTCTACCTGTGTTGGGCAGGTATTACTATTTAGGTAGAGGGGTAACTGCTCTATCACCGTATCGGTACCCGTTACCGAAACGGATATTAGGACAGTTACCTGTGCATTTTTCTTTTCATAGGCCCATTAGCTAGAACTGTATATAATTTAATAAGTCGTGCTGGGATGACAATAACCCCAGTACTTATCTTTTATTTCCTGCATTTTTATTTTCCTGTCTATTTTATTTTAGCATTTCTTTTTGTATATTTTTGTTTTGTTTTTGCGGAGCTCACCCCTGCAGGTATTCTTGGCAAATTGCATTGGCAGGGTTCTGATTCTTCGTATGGCTGGCCTGCTTCAGTTTCCACGCGTCTTCTGGTATGCTCACTAGCTGAGCATTGGGTAACCTCTTCCTTTAGCTCTGTATGATTTTAATTTCTCTATCTTATGATTTGTTGCTTAGTTTAAGTCTGGGGGAGAGATCTGTTATCTTTTGCACGTGCACATCTCATGTGCATACTAGAAGCTTTTATTGTTTTATTTTGCTTAGTACATTACATCACACACCACTGCACGCACATGAGCGCGTGCTTAGCTGTTTGTGTGCCGCAAGTTAAACTCATTTCTTCGTTAGATTTGGGAAAATTATGGTGCTGACATGGGATTGTGAGATGGAGTAAAATGTTGGCCTTGTTGTGATCCTAGTCAATTGCTCTCGTCTCGTGTAGAAATTGGGGTAGATTTAATTTTTCTGTATGCTTTTAGTTTTATATTTTTCTAATTGCGTAAATACTTTTGAAAGTTCACCTAGTGTCAACTATCTTCACCTATGGGGGGGGGGGGAATAGGTGACGTGCAGCACACAGAATACACAGGTAATTTATAGTGGTTCCCCGACTTGGGTACATCCACTTTCCCCCTTCGACCTATCTCCCAACAAGGGACGACTCGGTCACTTCTCCAACAGGATTGAAATCCAATCCTTGCACTATCGGAAGGAACCCTTCCACACGTAGGAGTCAACACTCCCACAAACCGGGTTGCACCCAACCCTTACAACATGGAACAAACATTCCTTTACAACAAAAGTAAATCTAGAATGTACACGAGATACAAACTTCGTTTGGAGACTACGGTGTTCCTCTTCGTTCGACAACATGTTCGTGAAGTCAACGACGAGTCTACAACCCTAGATCTCTCTTGGAGAGGATCTCCCCGGAACCGGCGGCGGCAATACGAGCGGCGGCTTGGTTCGGGATCGGCGGCAACGACGGTGCGTGGCTACTGTACTTTGAGATCCAAACTTCGTAGCGAAGCAAGCTACGTCTACCAACGGTCACACTAGGATCAATCGTCTCGATCGATTCGGATGGGGAAGATTTTCCCGATCTACAAATCGAGAGACAAGAGATCTCTGGTTAGACATGTGAGACGCTGAGCTTAGCTAGGCTTTTGTCGCAGGAGGATCTGGGCGAAACCACGATCAACTGGCGAACACCTTGTCGCGAGAAGCAGCGGCGGCGGCGGAGCGGAAGCAGCGATTTTAGGGTTCGTCCGTGCTCGCGTATTTCTTGTCTTCTTCACTACTTTACTGTTCAAAAATACCCATGTATTTATACACTGTAGACACTTACAATTTGACCGTTGTGGGTCCCACACGTAGAAACCCGAAAACCGGTTCAAACTAGTCCAGCGGCAGAATCCGGTCCAACAGCATCCCGAGAAATCGCCAAGTAAAATTCGTCGAGAATCATTGGTGATTCTCGACGAATCGGCGAGAATCAGTTAATGATTCTCGACGATTCGTCGAGAATCACAAGTGATTCTCGACGATTCACTTGTTGATTCTCAACGAATATAACTTGGTTTTCATGATCTGCTCAACGAAGGGTTCGGCGAGAATCATTAGTGATTCTCGCCGAATCTTACTTGGCACCGTTTTGAGGTAGCCGGAAGGATTCGGCGAGAATCACTAATGATTCTCGACGATTCGGCGAGAATCACTAGTGATTCTCGCCGAATCGGCGAGAATCACTTGGTGATTCTCGTCGAATTTTACTTAGACGAATTTTCGTCTTTCCACCCAAGCGCTGCTCCTTGACCCATCCTTGCTCCTTGTCTTCTCTTGCATATACATGGCCCTATACTTGAAAGTAAGTGCACTCCATTAGAGAGAGTACACGTAGGCCAACACACTGATCTGCTCAACGAGGGATTACGTCGTGCAGACCCGTGTATATTGACCTACTGCACCCTGACATTGGTGTGCACTTAGCGTGGAAGAACTGCAATCACAACTTAAGAGGTTTCATCAGATACATTGTGAATTCATCTTAGCTTGACAGGTGGCTTCCTCAAATCCAGGTAATTGTGGATACAATACCCAACAACTTTTTATTCTACTCAAAAGTTGGTGAATCCGGTGTGAATCCGACGGTAGCTTAGGGATGTGTGTAGACGGTCGTTAGTTTTGTATTGCTCGAGTCGGGATGAGGGATAGTCTTTCTCATTAGCTAAGAACTTGCCCCAAGCTATTCTTGAAGCATGGGTATAGGTTAGTCATGCATGAGCGTGATGTAGGCCATCATTTTGGCCCGGTTGAGCTTTGTACCATTCCTAAAGTTTTATCCTCGCTAGCCCCGTTGTTCCTACCCCTCCTTTTGATTCAGCTCCACCATGATTTCACCAAAGCCTCATATCCAATCCTAGTCGCACACCCAAGTTGAGCTTCAGAGTTTTACATTTTAATGTTGCGATGTGATGTGGTGTTATTATTTGTGAAAATGTGGAAGTGTTACCCAGTTTATATCTGGTGAATTGTGAAAATAAAATGAAAAAGAAAAAAAAAAGAAAAAGAAAAATATTTGTAAAGAAAAAGAAAAAAAAAGTGAAAAGAAAAAGTTTAAATTGAAAATCTTTTTGGAAATGTGATTATATTTGGAGTAGGCTGATGAGCCCGCGAACAGACTCTTACTGTGGTTGGTTCGGTGAGTCGATCGCCGCGGGCTTGCTCGGGTAGGCAAGTTCACCTATCGCAAGTAGTACTCGATATTCGGGGGAATACCGAGGTCGTATTATTCTCGGGGTCGCGTTGACTATTCTTACTCCTCCGGGAGGACTACTATTTTACTGAAAGAAAGGTGGATTTTTTTACTTAATAAAAGACGGAAAAGCAAATGAGCGAAAAAACGATTTAGAAAATATTCGATGAAGGGTTAATGCTCGGCATCGAATCGGATTAAGACTAAAACAGTTTTTAATAATTATAGGACTTAGTTTTCAAATTAATAAAAAGGCAACTTGGCCGTGGAGGATCCACAAATGTGAGCTCACCTAGCTATAGGGATATCGCTCACCTAAACGTTAAGACTATTCGACCGAACGTTAGTCCGACGAAGGATTCCTCTTAACGCCCGCTTTACGCTAAGAACCCCGCTATTGTGTGGGGAACCCAATCCGGTAGAATTACGCTTGTCCTCTTTCGAGGGTATGCACGCAACTCTATTTACCCTGGGGTGATCGGTCCATATGCACGGCCTCTCGGCTAGCTAGCATATGGACTACGGAAATAGGGCCCACACATCGATATGTGGTCCTACGCGTCGTAAACCCGGGGTAAACCTTAAGTGCTTAAATTAAAATGAAAATAAAGAGCTTCAATTATTAGAAATCATTTTAAATGTCCCAATGCTCTTCGATGCCGAGGCTAATAGCGATTAGCCACACATCGGTATGGACACTGCTTATAATTTAGTGAGGCGCGAGTTCGAAATTAAACGCTAATGATTATAAGAAGGGGACATAAAAACAAAACAAACATTTAGAAAGCTAAAAAGTTAACTAAAATGAGAACTCACGCACACTCCAAATTATAAATTAAACAGAAACTAAGTTACACATAAAAGAAATTTGCATAATTAAAATTTGCGAGTCCCACTCAAACGAGTGGGGGCGGTAAATAAAAGCTGAATATTGCAAGTCCTACTCAAACGAGTAGGACTAAAATGAAAGCGAGTCCTACTCAAATGAGTAGGAGAAAATAAATGCGATTACAGGGATTAAAGTTCCGCCCATTTAACTCAAGTGAGTAGGCGGAAAAATAAAGAAAGAAAATTACAAATCCTACTCAACGAGTAGGCGGGAAATAAAGTCCGTCCATTTAACTCAAGTGAGTAGGCGGAAAAATAAAGAAAGAAAATTACAAGTCCTACTCGAATGAGTAGGACTGAAAATGAAAACGATGCGCTATTTAACTCTTAACGAGTAGGCGGAAATAAATACACACAAACACACACACTCCATAAGAATTTCAGGAAAGCAGTAAAGCTAACACCTACACTCACACACTCTACAAAATTTGAACAAAGCATTAAAAGAAAGCATTAAAAGAAAGCATTAAAAGAAAGCATTAAAATTTAACACCTACACTCACACACTCTACATAATTTGAACAAAGCATTAAAAGTTATACTCATACACTCACACACACTAATTGAAAGCAAAATGAAAGTTACCTAAAAATTAAAACTTTTACTTTTTCAAGCTTAGGTTTTGCCAAAAATAAATAAAAAGAAGAAATTACAATTTTTAGAAGACAAAAGTTTTTCAAAACAAATTAAAAACCAAAGTTTTTGGAAAATTAAAATTTCAACATTTTCATTCCTAGGATTTCATAAAAGTGCTAAAAAAGTTGAAATAAAAAGAGAAAGAAAAAAAGGGTTTTCATCCTAAAATAAAGCTAAGTAAAAAATCAAAAAAAAACTTTAGTAACTCTTTTACACATTCATAAGAGTGAAAATGTTGAAGAAATTAAAAGAAGACATGAAAAAACGGAAAAACCTAATTCATCATTTCATGAATTTCTAACAAAACCTAACTTGAGACAAATTAAAGGCATGTAAAGTAAATAAATAACACTCATACATACACACACATATTTTCATAAATGAAGAACTAAATGAAGAACAAAGATAAAACCAAGGATAAAAAGGAGAAGGAAAGTGGGCACAAGTGTTCATTCCAAAGCCAAATATGAAGAGAAAATCTAACATTTTATTGATTAAAAGAAACCATTACAAGCTATTACAAGAGCTAAAGCTAAAGCAAAAACAAACATGAAAGAAAAGAGGGAGAAATCTCATTACATAGCTTTAGAAATCACGGATGCAGCCCACAAAAAGACACTAAAATGACCCAAAAATCTGAACCCTTGGACCTTACAGAATTGGGCAATTTATAGGCAAAAAATTCTAAGTACACGCCCTAGGTCACGGGCGTGTAGGGGGTGGCGTGACAGTACTATTCATAAAGGCGGTCGGCGATTGGACAGGAAAGTTGACTTCGGGCTGAGTTCGCGGCAGTCACGCCCCAGGTCACGGGCGTGACTCTGGGCGTGTCGGGGAGGTAGAAACGGGCGCGGGTTGCGCCGAAAGTCTTCGGCAACATCTTGTCGGGCTAGCTGGAAAGGTCACGCCCAGGTCACGGGCGTGACTATGGGCGTGTCAGTTGGTGTCGACACTCGACGAATGTCGAGCGGAAAGTGTCGAGTCGAAATCGTCGAGCGGAAATTGATTCACGCCCTAGGTCACGGGCATGACGCTGGGCATGACTGTTGGTGTCGACACTCGACGATCGTCGAGCGAAATTCGTCGAGAGGAGGGGACACAGGCTTGTGTCACGCCCCGTGTCGGGTGACACGGGCGTGTCGCCAGGCGTGTCAAGCTTGTACTTCAGAAATCGTCCGATTTCACGGGAAATTCAATGTCACGGCCCTGTCACGGGCGTGACCAAATTGTCACAGGCGTGTACTGCCCAAATTTGGCAGATTTTGAAATTTTTCTGCAAAATAAAATAAAACAAGTTAGTAATAAATTTACAAGAATAGAAGCATTTTATTGAACAAAAATAAGTAAAAACGACGAAAATAAATGAAAATGACTAAATTAATGTGCACGAAAATACGTATATTTACAATTCATCAAATACCCCCATACTTAGGCTTTTGCTATTCTAGAGCAAAAGTTCGAGGTGAATCTATAAGGAATAAAAAAAACTCTAAGTTTAGCTATCGCTTAATCAATTATAAGAGAGATCGAAATAAATATACGGGGTGTAAGAGTTAAGTCCTAAAATTATGTAGATGATTTAAATAGCGTAAAAGTTTTGGCCAAAAGACTTCTTGATGTAATCAAATAGAAGGCAACATTTGTAATGGTTAGATTAACGAAAATAGTTTGGAATTATAAGAACTCTAGCTTATACGAGTGCTACTGGAAATAATACAATTTACTAATTATGCTCTCAAAAAGATTTTTGAATTAATTCTAGAATCGTGTAATTGGCTATGGGGGTAGTGGGTTTATGAAGAGGGTTTTGATATTTGAGGTGAGTTAATTTTTTCTCGAACCTCCATTTTTTGGATTATTAGGAAAACGAAATCTTATTTTCCTAATATGAATTTTGTTTTTCAACTTCAATAGAATAAAATTAACCCAATGTATATTTGTAGGAGTAATGAATTTTATCCTCTTACTCCATATATAATCTTTTAAAATTATTGGGTGCCTATGTTTACGGAACGAAATCTTATTCCCATTGACATAGGATCTTTTAGGGATAAATTTTTTTTTTATGCCAAGTAGGTCATGAAAAGTAAGGGGAGAAAGGAAAACTAGATTGTAATCCTAAAAATTTTTGAGAGCAACCTTAATAATTTGTACGTTCCAATTTTTTTCAGAAAGCTAAAAGTAAGTATAATTGAATTCTATAGTCGTTATTTCCTTACATAATATATGTGCTCCTATCAATGAAAAATTAGAAGTAGTGCCTAAAACGAGTTCGCTATTTTTAACAAAGCATAAAGAATTCTTTAAAACTTAACCCCGGGTATTTAAAATTTTCAATCAATAATTAATAAACGGGTAGCAAACAGAGAATTAATAGTATTCACATATAAATAAACTCAGAACAGAATGTTTGGATAGCAGGAAAGTTTAAGGATGGAATATTTGATTTATTTGTTGCAAAACATTTTTTTGATTTTCATAGTTTTTATCATCATTTTTTTTTCTGTTTTTCATTTATTATCTTTTTTTTTGTATTTTTGTTTTTCTCAATTTTTTTGAATTTTTGTTTTAAGAGAATTTTCATTATATGTACAAAAATATGGGGAAAAATGGTTTGTACAAGAAGGAGAGAGAAAAGAGTATGTACAAAAAATATTTACAAAGTAAAACTAAATATAATTTTTTGTTGTTTTTGAGTTTTTTGCAAAAAAAGAAAGAAAGAGAACAAAATTTTTTTTTTTTTGAATTTTTCATTTAATTTTTTTTTCATTTTAAGATGTTTTTTAATTTGTTTTTTTTGTTTTGTTGTTATATGTATTTTTTTGTATTTTTGAAATGCAGAAAAAAAAATGAAGTGCAGAAAGTAAAGTATGAAAACACCCCATACTTAAGTCCAACATTGTCCCCAATGTTGTAACGTAAGTATGCGGAACAAAAGGAAAGACAATATATACAAAGGAAGAAAAAAAAGGAGAGGGGGTAGAAGCTTCCCTGATAGGAGGTGGGGAAGGCCGATCAGAAACCCTTCGTTTATTAGAAAAAGCAGCAAAGATAATGAGGAAGGAGCGAAAACGATAAGCGAGGGGTGTCTCCCAGGAGCGCTTTGTTTATAGTCGTGTAGCTTGACTATTTTGGCGGGTTTATAATGTGGAGGAAAGTTATGGTTTCGCTAAAACCGATCACTGGGTCGCCTGCTATATAAGACTTTAACCGATGACCGTTTACTTTAAAAGAACCTTTGTCCGGGTGGGAGACGAGTACGGTTCCATAAGGAAAAACTTCTTCAACTAGGAAGGGACCGGACCATCTAGATTTTAATTTAGTTGGAAAAAGCCTAAAACGTGAATTGTAAAGAAGGACAAGATCGCCCGGAGAAAATAATTTTTGGGACTTGATTTTTCGATCGTGATATAACTTAGAGCGCTCCGTATAGAATTTATTGCTCTCGTAAGCGTTCGCACGCCATTCATCGAGCTTGTTTAGTTGGAGTTTTCTATTCTGAGCGGCTAAGTTGGAGTCAAGGTTTAAGAGTTTTAAAGCCCAAAGAGCGCGATGCTCTAATTCTACGGGTAAATGGCACGCTTTGCCGTAGACTAACCGGAACGGCGTACATCCAATTGCGGTTTTGTATGCCGTCCGATACGCCCACAATGCATCGTCGAGTTTAACGGACCAATCTTTCCTATTTAGTGAAACGTTTTTTTCTAAAATTCGCTTAATATCTCGATTTACTACCTCGACTTGGCCACTTGTTTGCAGGTGGTAGGGGTGGCAAGCTTGTGCGTGACTCCGTATTTAGCTAACGTCTTAGCCATAAGAGCGTTACAGAAATGCGTTCCCCTATCACTAACAATTGCGCGAGGCGTGCCGAAGCGAGAAAATAATTTTTTAAGAAATGTAACGACGACTCGCGCATCGTTGGTGGGGAGAGCTTGCGCTTCCGCCCACCTTGATACGTAGTCGACCGCCACTAAAATATACATATTTTTGAAAGATTGAGGTAGGGGGCCAACAAAATCTATGCCCCACAAATCGAAGACTTCGGACTCTAAAAACATATTTTGGGGCATCTCGTCGCGACGAGAAATGTTACCCGACCGCTGACAGCTATCGCATGCGCGCACAAAATTATGCGCGTCTTTGAAGAGAGTGGGCCAAAAGTAGCCCGCCTCTAGCGCCTTCCGAGCGGTCCGGTTGGCTTGATAATGCCCACCGGCTGGACCCTCGTGCCAGTGCTTAAGAATTTGTAAGCACTCCACACCCGCAACGCATCTTCGGACCTCTTGGTCCGCGCAGATATGAAAAAGAAATGGGTCCTCCCAAAAGAAATTTTTCAAGTCAGAAAAGAATTTCTTCTTTTGATGACTGGAAAACTCTTTTGGAAGGACCCGCGCTACTAAGAAATTTGCAAAGTCTGCGAACCAAGGCGAAGATGACGAAGATTTATTAATGGCAAGAAGGCGTTCCTCGGGGAATCTGTCATTTATTTCAGATTCGACGAGCGCTTCCGCACCCGGATTTTCTAAACGGGAGAGGTGGTCTGCTGCTAGATTTTCCGCTCCCCGCTTATCGCGGATCTCCAAATCAAACTCTTGTAGGAGGAGAATCCATCGAAGAAGGCGGTGCTTCGCATCATTTTTAGCTAATAAATACATAAGCGCGGAGTGATCGGTAAAAACGATAACTTTAGATAGCGTTATATACGAGAGAAACTTATCAAAAGCGAAAACGACGGCTAAGAGTTCCTTTTCCGTTGTCGTGTAATTTACTTGTGCGGAAGTGAGCGTCTTGCTAGCGTAATAAATAGGATGAAAATGTTTTTCTACGCGTTGGCCAAGAACGACACCTAAGGCAATATCACTAGCGTCACACATAATTTCGAACGGAAGGGACCAATTAGGGGCCACTAATATTGGTGAAGTGATAAGTATTTGTTTTATTAAATTAAAGGTGGACTCGCATTCGCTACTAAAGATGAAGCGTGATTCCTTTTCCAAGAGGTGAGTTAGCGGCTTTGTTATTTTTGAAAAGTCTTGAATGAAGCGTCGATAAAAGCCCGCATGGCCTAAGAAACTCCTAATAGATTTTACGTTTGTTGGATGCGGAAGTTTTTCTATAATTTCTATCTTGGCCTTATCCACCTCTATCCCCTTAGACGAAATCATATGGCCGAGGACCAAACCTCCTCGAACCATAAAGTTGCATTTTTCCCAATTTAAAACAAGGCTTGTGTCCTCGCACCGTTGAAGGACACGATCTAAATTGTGAAGGCAATCGGGAAAAGAGCGTCCGAAAACAGAGAAGTCATCCATAAAGACTTCCATAATGTCTTCTACTAGCTCGTCAAAGATCGCTAGCATACATCTTTGGAATGTAGCTGGCGCGTTGCAGAGTACAAATGGCATTCTTCGATATGCGAAGGTGCCAAACGGGCAAGTAAAAGTTGATTTCTCTTGGTCATCGGGGGAAATGGGGATTTGGAAAAACCCCGATAAACCATCAAGAAAACAATAATACGGATGACCGGATAAACACTCTAAAATCTGGTCTAAAAATGGCAGAGGGAAATGGTCCTTGCGGGTGGCATCATTAAGTTTTCTATAATCGATGCACACTCGCCAACCCGTAACAGTACGAGTTGGGACGAGCTCGTTATGCTCATTCGCCACTACGGTAAGACCGCCCTTCTTGGGCACGACATGCACGGGACTAACCCATGCACTGTCCGAAATAGGGTGGACAATCCCCGCATCTAATAACTTAATGATTTCGGCTTTAACGACGTCTTTCATGTTTGGGTTAAGACGACGCTGCGGCTGAATCGTTTTGCGGCAATTATCGTTAAGGAAAATCTTATGTATGCAAAAGGAGGGGCTAATCCCCTTTAAGTCAGAGATTTGCCACGCAATTGCGTGGCGATGTTTAAATAAAACTTCCCATAAATCGGAAGTCTCTGAATCACTCAAGTTCGAAGAAATGATAATGGGAAGCGTATCGCCTTTTCCCAAAAATGCGTATTTGAGTGATGCGGGTAAGGGTTTGAGGTCTAGGATGGGCGGTTCTTCTAGGGAGGTTTTAATGCATATGTCTTTCTTACCAATTGGTTCGAAAGACAAGTCTAAAGAAGTATCCTCATCGCATTTAAACTTTTCGAGCGCATAAATATCGTCGTTTAAAAATACGGACTCGAAAACGGGAGAAGAACGATCTCCAAAAAAGGTATCTAAAGAATAGCAGAAATCGTCGCTCGATGACAAATTGTCCATCGAGGGATTAATAGAGAAAGTAACTTGGTCATCTCCTACTCGGAGGAGAAGGCTACCATTACTAACATCTATTAGTGCGCGGGAGGTGGCGAGAAAAGGGCGACCGAGTATTATTGGTACCTCGGCGTCCTCCTCGATATCTAAGATGACGAAGTCTACTGGGAAGGTAAACTTGTCGACTCGGACAAGGACGTCCTCCACTACCCCGATAGGGAACTTAACCGAGCGATCAGCTAATTGGATGCGCATATTCGTAGGACAAGGAGTACCCAAATCTAAACGTGAAAAGAGCGAGAACGGCATCAGATTAATGCTAGCCCCTAAATCAGCTAAGGCGTACTTTACTAATATATTGCCAAAAAGGCACGGGATGGAAAACCATCCCGGGTCGTTTTGTTTTGTGGGCAATTTATTAGTAAGGGCCGCCGAGCAGACATCGTTGAGAGATACATGCGAGATATCCTCCAATTTGCGTTTAATAAAAGTAGTTCTTTTAAAAATTTCGCATATTTGGGCATTTGCGAGATAGCCTCGCAAAAAGGTACATAAATGTGAATTTGTTTTAATAATAAAATAAATTTTGCATATTGCGCATCCTGAGGCTCGTTTTCTAACTTATGCGGATATGGAAGAGCCTTGTTTAAAATAATTTTTTCTTTTATAATTGGTAAAGGCGGCGTAAGCGAAGAAAGGGGAAGAGGGGTCGGAGGTGAAATATGTACCTGAGGGTCGGTCCATTTTGGATCGACCACCTCCTTTCTGCTACGGAGGGTTATAGCGTTGGCGTTCTCCCGCGGATTGGGCTCCGTGTTTCCCGGCAGTGCCCCGAGCGCGCGCTCGGACATCATCCTCGCCAGCTATCCAACCTGTTGTTCGAGTGTTTTTAGCGATCCGGTAATGTTCCGGATATTTGACTCGTTGGACGCAATATACTTCGAAAAATTTTCCTCCATCGGGGAGGGTTTCGGAAGAGGAGGAGGAGGAGGAAGAAATCCGGGCGCATAAGAAATAGGGGGACGCTGAGCATTATTCGGGTTGCTCCATGAGAAGTTGGGGTGATTCCTCCAACCCGGAATATAGTTATTACTATAAGGGTTGTTGTTGGGGTTGAAGGGAGGACGACCCGAATTTCCCATGAAGTCCACGAACTCTTCAGCTACGCAGAAGTTAGGGGGAATAAAACAAGGCGGAGTGGAGGAGGCAGCAAACATCTCCGCCACCTGCTTTGTTAACCTTTCAACTTGAAGGGTCAAGAGAGCAGTGGCATCCACTTCAAAAAGACCAGCCGCCGGCTTTGGGCGTCCCCGCGGGACGTTCCATTGATAGGCGTTCATAGCCATCTCTTCGAATAAAGCCTGGGCGGCCTCGGGGGTTTTGTTGTTAAGCGTTCCCCCGGCAGCCGCGTCAATCATTTGACGCGTCTGAAAATTCAGCACATTATAAAAAATTTGAACTTGCAACCATGTTGGCAGCGCGTGGTGCGGGCAACGGCGGAGGAATTCCTTAAACCGTTCCCAAGTCTCGTATAGAGACTCAGGATCGTTTTGCACAAACGAAGAAATGTCTGCCCGCAACTTTGCAGTTTTTGCGGGCGGAAAGTACTTCGTTAGGAACCGTTCCGTCAACTCAGCCCACGTGGTGATACATCCTCGCGGGAGGGAATTCAACAACACCTTGGCTTTGGACTTAAGGGAAAAAGGAAATAAGCGCAAAGGAATGTCGTCATCAGTGACGCCATTAATCTTGAAGGTGTCGCATATCTCTAAGAAATTGGACAAGTGGACATTCGGGTCCTCATCCGGCAGTCCATCGAACTGCACGGCGTTTTGGACCATTTGAATGACACTTGACTTTATTTCAAAATTATTATTCGCCACCACAGGGCGAACAATACTCGACCCAGAATCATCCAGGTTAGGTCGGGCGTAATAAGACATAGTACGCTCGGCCGCCGGGGGAAGGTTAGGCGCGACCATAACTACAACAGTGGGTTCTCCGATAGATTCCTCGGGATCTAAAGAAGGATTTCGGCGTTGAGATCGAATACGCGCAAGAGAGCATTTGATCTCAGGGTCGAAGTCAAAATCTTCAGACTCTGAGGGTTGTCCACGGGTCATACACCCAAACAATAATAAAACAAAATAAACTTCTTTTTTTTGTTTTTAAAATAAAGTTTTTCGTTTTTTTTTTATAGAAAATAAGTAAAAGTAATAGACTCTGGAATTCGAAATAGAACCTCGAAAAAAGATTCCCCGGCAACGGCGCCAAAAACTTGATGGGCCCGCGAACAGACTCTTACTGTGGTTGGTTCGGTGAGTCGATCGCCGCGGGCTTGCTTGGGTAGGCAAGTGCACCTATCGCAAGTAGTACTCGATATTCGGGGGAATACCGAGGTCGTATTGTTCTCGGGGTCGCGTTGACTATTCTTACTCCTCCGGGAGGACTATTATTTTACTGAAAGAAAGGTGGATTTTTTTACTTAATAAAAGACGGAAAAGCAAATGAGCGAAAAAACGATTTAGAAAATATTCGATGAAGGGTTAACGCTCGGCATCGAATCGGATTAAGACTAAAACAATTTTTAATAATTATAGGACTTAGTTTTCAAATTAATAAAAAGGCAACTTGGCCGTGGAGGATCCACAAATGTGAGCTCACCTAGCTATAGGGATATTGCTCACCTAAACGTTAAGACTATTCGACCGAACGTTAGTCCGACGAAGGATTCCTCTTAACGCCCGCTTTACGCTAAGAACCCCGCTATTGGGTGGGGAACCCAATCCGGTAGAATTACGCTTGTCCTCTTTCGAGGGTATGCACGCAACTCTATTTACCCTGGGGTGATCGGTCCATATGCACGGCCTCTCGGCTAGCTAGCATATGGACTACGGAAATAGGGCCCACACATCGATATGTGGTCCTACGCGTCGTAAACCCGGGGTAAACCTTAAGTGCTTAAATTAAAATGAAAATAAAGAGCTTCAATTATTAGAAATCATTTTAAATGTCCCAATGCTCTTCGATGCTGAGGCTAATAGCGATTAGCCACACATCGGTATGGGGACGGCTTATAATTTAGTGAGGCGCGAGTTCGAAATTAAACGCTAATGATTATAAGAAGTGGACATAAAAACAAAACAAACATTTAGAAAGCTAAAAAGTTAACTAGAACGAGAACTCACGCACACTCCAAATTATAAATTAAACAGAAACTAAGTTACACATAAAAGAAATTTGCATAATTAAAATTTGCGAGTCCCACTCAAACGAGTGGGGGCGGTAAATAAAAGCTGAAAATTGCAAGTCCTACTCAAACGAGTAGGACTAAAATGAAAGCGAGTCCTACTCAAATGAGTAGGAGAAAATAAATGCGATTACAGGGCTTAAAGATCCGTCCATTTAACTCAAGTGAGTAGGCGGAAAAATAAAGAAAGAAAATTACAAATCCTACTCAAACGAGTAGGCGGGAAATAAAGTCCGTCCATTTAACTCAAGTGAGTAGGCGGAAAAATAAAAAAAGAAAATTACAAGTCCTACTCGAACGAGTAGGACTGAAAATGAAAACGATGCGCCATTTAACTCTTAACGAGTAGGCGGAAATAAATACACACAAACACACACACTCCATAAGTATTTCAGGAAAGCAGTAAAGCTAACACCTACACTCACACACTGTACAAAATTTGAACAAAGCATTAAAAGAAAGCATTAAAAGAAAGCATTAAAATTTAACACCTACACTCACACACTCTACATAATTTGAACAAAGCATTAAAAGTTATACTCATACACTCACACAGACTAATTGAAAGCAAAATGAAAGTTACCTAAAAATTAAAACTTTTACTTTTTCAAGCTTAGGTTTTGCCAAAAACAAATAAAAAGAAGAAATTACAATTTTTAGAAGACAAAAGTTTTTCAAAACAAATTAAAAACCAAAGTTTTTGGAAAATTAAAATTTCAACATTTTCATTCCTAGGATTTCATAAAAGTGCTAAAAAAGTTGAAATAAAAAGAGAAAGAAAAAAAAGGGGTTTCATCCTAAAATAAAGCTAAGTAAAAAATCAAAAAAAACTTTAGTAACTCTTTTACACATTCATTAGAGTGAAGATGTTGAAGAAATTAAAAGAAGACATGAAAAAAAAGGAAAAACCTAATTCATCATTTCATGAATTTCTAACAAAACCTAACTTGAGACAAATTAAAGGCATGTAAAGTAAATAAATAACACTCATACACACACACACACACATTTCATAAATGAAGAACTAAATGAAGAACAAAGATAAAAACAAGGATAAAAAGGAGAAGAAAAGTGGGCACAAGTGTTCATTCCAAAGCCAAATATGAAGAGAAAATCTAACATTTTATTGATTAAAGGAAACTATTACAAGCTATTACAAGAGCTAAAGCTAAAGCAAAAACAAACATGAAAGAAAACAGGGAGAAATCTCCTTACATAGCTTTAGAAATCACGGATGCAGCCCACAAAAAGACACTAAAATGGCCCAAAAATCTGAACCCTTGGACCTTACAGAATTGGGCAATTTATAGGCAAAAAATTCTAAGTACACGCCCTAGGTCACGGGCGTGTAGGGGGGCGTGACAGTACTATTCATAAAGGCGGCCGACGATTGGACAGGAAAGTTGACTTCGGGCTGAGTTCGCGGCAGTCACGCCCCAGGTCACGGGCGTGACTCTAGGCGTGTCGGGGAGGTAGAACCGGGCGCGGGTTGCGCCGAAAGTCTTCGGCAGCATCTTGTCGGGCTAGCTGGAAAGGTCACGCCCCAGGTCACGGGCGTGACTATGGGCGTGTTAGTTGGTGTCGACACTCGACGAATGTCGAGCGGAAAGTGTCGAGTCGAAATCGTCGAGCGGAAATTGAGTCACGCCCTAGGTCACGGGCATGACGCTGGGCGTGACTGTTGGTGTCAACACTCGACGATCGTCGAGCGGAATTCATCGAGAGGAGGGGACACGGGCTTGGGTCACGCCCCGTGTCGGGTGACACGGGCGTGTCGCCAGGCGTGTCAAGGTTGTACTTCAGAAATCGTCCGATTTCACGGGAAATTCAATGTCACGGCCCTGTCACGGGCGTAACCAAATTGTCACGGGCGTGTACTGCCCAATTTTGGCAGATTTTGAAATTTTTCTGCAAAATAAAATAAAACAAGTTAGTAATAAATTTACAAGAATAGGAGCATTTTATTGAACAAAAATAAGTAAAAATGACAAAAATAAATGAAAATTACTAAATTAATGTGCACGAAAATACGTATATTTACAATTCATCATAGGCGGTGCACACACCCATTTGTTAAAAGTTAAGTTTGGGGTGTGGTGTACCCGCATATCTTTTGGTTAGCTGATAGATTCCCTTCATACTAGCTCCTTTGTGTTAGGTGCATAGCCTTCTTGTTTATCCCTGTTTACCTCACCGTTACCCAAGCCCCATCTCTTCACCTACAGTCCTACTGATTCGTGTGTGAACCAAACCAGTGCTGTGGAGAGAATGCGAAAGGGCAAGCATATGGTCACCGACATTGGTGGATTCCTTTGGAGGTTATTCGGAGCCCCGATCTTTGGTAATGCTCGCCTAGCGATTAGTCTACTTTCTCCCTACGCATGACCGGATGATTCACCGTGATTCCATTTTTGAGTAATAAGAAAATTTTGATATGCATTGTGAAAAGTATAAACTATTTTGTATACTTAGAAATTTCTTCTATTATATTTTTACGTGCGCGAGCATGCGACTTCGCATGGTACTTCGTATCGAAATTTCTTTGTTAACTAGTATTTTTCCCTATCTGCTTAGATTTTGTTTGCTCGGGACGCGCAAACAGTTAAGTCTGGGGGTGTGATGAGTCCACTTTATATACCTATTTTCGGACTCATCTGGGCTAGTTTTCACTCGGTTGCACTTCACTTTTAGTTCATTATCATATATATTTCATCCTGTCTTTATTTCCATAGGAAGTGCACATTTATGCCCGTGGTTTTGTTTTGTGTTATTCTTTTAGTCTGTACTCCTTTTTGTTATTATCTGGAATGTCTGCACAGATTAGTGATGGTTTTTCCTTTCGGTACAGGGGTCGTGTGCGTGTTCCGGGATGGTGGTGAAACAGGAATACTGCACACGATCATGGGATTCAATGCGCACGACCACTGGTCGTGCGCCCCTGATCGTGCGCACTACTATTCGTTTTCTAGAATCAGCCTGGGGTAAGCGCACGATCACTGGACATATTGCGCACGACCCCTGGTCGTGCGCCACTGATCGTGTGCATTGATTCCTCTTTTCTGGAGTCCTGTCTGGGTAATCGCACGATCATTGGACTTAGTGCGCACGACCACTGGTCGTGCGCCACTTCTCGTGCGCATTATCCCAGTTCTTCTTCCTGATATTCCCTGCCAGTACGCACGAGCATAGGACATAGCGCGCACGAACACTGGTCGTGCGCTTGTGATCGTGCGCATTGTTCATTTCTGCTTTTGTATAAATAGTGTAGATTCCGCCCTAATCAAAGAATCCGCCGATCGCTCGCCTCCTCCGCCGTTTTCCGCTTTCTCCACCGTTCCCCTTCATCTTCCACCCTAGGGAGGTGCTCCGGGCAAGCTTTCACCGCCAAATCCAAGCCGGAGCTTCCTCTCGGCCTCCTCCTTCATCCGTGCGCTTCAAGTAGAGTTTTGACGCCATAGCCATCAAGCAAAGGAAAGCTAGCAAACTTCATCCGCTATCGTGAGACGAAAAAGACGGGCCATTGGAAGGTGGTGACAGCCCTTCTCTACCCCGGAAGCAGTTGAGGACCGAGATTGGATGCAGAATGACAACCCGATGATTCCAACCGTGAATCCTCAGCAAGACTTCGTATTCGGTCGATCTCTTGTCTTGTTCTTGCTTTATTGTTGAATATTGGTGTTTAACTTTATTTATATTGATGAAGAATGCGTAGTTTGTAAAATGTTTATATTCAATCATGTCTATGTGATTTTGTGTATTTTCGTTATTTACTTGAGGTGTGCCATAGTCCATCCACCACCATCCACCCTTGCCACAATAGCAATTGCTAGTGGCGTGCGTTGCGAAGAGGTGCTTTCGACCCTCATTCTGCCATTCTGACCACCTCATCCGCGAGCCTACTCTTCCATCCGCCTAGCGATTCGGTGCATAGCAGCCCGACTAGTCTTCCATCCCGCCTGGCGAAGCATCGCATAGCGGCGTTGCATAGGAGTAGTTGTTAGCATTTTATTTTCTGTTTCCGCAACATCAAAACCACCTTAGTTAGCTCTGACCTGAGGACTTCAATCTCAAGTCCTCCTCGAAATTAACTCCACCTTACTGTGTTCCTTGTGAGATCGATACATGGGAAAACCCCTATTTTATATTACTTGTGCGACCGGTTCACTGCCGTGATCTTACGCATCAAGTTTTTGGCGTCGTTGCACAGTGGTAGAGCGGTTGGCTATTAACTGACTGGTCGTAGGTTCGAATCCTACTTGGGGAGATTTGATTCATTCTTCATGAAAGAATGAATAATTGAATGAAAGGTTTCGCTTTGACCGTTATGAGTAGGTAACTCGTTCCCTTCTTTGTTTATTTCTATTGCATTCTATCTCATCGTATCACATTCTGTTCTATAGTATTTGAGAATCGCCTTCAATACCTCGGCATAGATCCGATATAATCCACTGTAAATAGCCAATTCATAATTCTCAGCAGTGCATAAAAGATGCTGTCATCGATTCTCCCTGTGATGAGTCCACTTTATATACCTATTTTCGGACTCATCTGGGCTAGTTTTCACTCGGTTGCACTTCACTTTTAGTTCATTATCGTATATATTTCATCCTGTCTTTATTTCCATAGGAAGTGCACATTTATGCCCGTGGTTGTGTTTTGTGTTATTCTTTTAGTCTGTACTCCTTTTTGTTATTGTCTGGAATGTCTGCACAGATTAGTGATGGTTTTTCCTTTCGGTACAGGGGTCGTGTGCGTGTTCCGGGATGGTGGTGAAACAGGAATACTGCGCACGATCATGGGATTCAATGCGCACGACCACTGGTCGTGCGCCCCTGATCATGCGCACTACTCTTCGTTTTCCAGAATCAGCCTGGGGTAAGCGCACGATCACTGGACATATTGCGCACGACCACTGGTCGTGCGCCACTGATCGTGTGCATTGATTCCTCTTTTCTAGAGTCCTGTCTGGGTAATCGCACGATCATTGGACTTAGTGCGCACGACCACTGGTCTTGCGCCACTTCTCGTGCGCATTATCCCAGTTCTTCTTCCTGATATTCCCTGCCAGTGCGCACGAGCATAGGACATAGCGCACACGACCACTGGTCGTGCGCCTGTGATCGTGCGCATTGTTCATTTCTGCTTTTGTATAAATAGTGTAGATTCCGCCCTAATCAAAGGATCCGCAGATCGCTCGCCTCGTCCGCCGTTTTCTGCTTTCTCCACCGTTCCCCTTCATCTTCCACCCTAGGGAGGTGCTCCGGGCAAGCTTTCACCGCCAAATCCAAGCCGGAGCTTCCTCTCGGCCTCCTCCTTCATCCGTGAGTTTCAAGTAGAGTTTTGACGCCATAGCCATCAAGCAAAGGAAAGCTAGCAAACTTCGTCCGCTATCGTGAGACGAAGAAGACGGGCCATTGGAAGGTGGTGACAGCCCTTCTCTACCCCTGAAGCAGTTGAGGACCGAGCTTGGACGCGGAATGACAACCCGACGATTCCAACCGTGAATCCTCAGCAAGACTTCGGATTCAGTCGATCTCTTGTCTTGTTCTTGCTTTATTGTTGAATATTGGTGTTTAACTTTATTTATATTGATGAAGAATGCGTAGTTTGTAAAACGTTTATATTCAATCATGTCTATGTGATTTTGTGTATTTTCGTTATTTACTTGAGGTGTGCCATAGTCCATCCACCACCATCCACCCTTGCCGCACTAGCAATTGCTAGTGGCGTGCGTTGCGAAGAGGTGCTTTCGACCCTCATTCCGCCATTCTGACCACCTCATCCGCGAGCCTACTCTTCCATCCGCCTAGCGATTCGGTGAATAGCAGCCCGACTAGTCTTCCATCCCGCCTGGCGAAGCATCGCATAGCGGCGTTTCATAGGAGTAGTTGTTAGCATTTTATTTTCTGTTTCCGCAACATCAAAAACCCCTTAGTTATCTCTGACCTGAGGACTTCAATCTCAAGTCCTCCTCGAAATTAACTCCACCTTACTGTCTTCCTTGTGAGATCGATACTTGGGAAAACCCCCATTTTATATTACTTGTGCGACCGGTTCACTGCCGTGATCTTACGCATCACTAAGTCCAAAGGAGTTGAGTGTAGCTTACTCACTTAACACCAGATAACAGAAGAAAATCTATTAAGTAGTTTGGCATTGAGTGAAATTTACTCACTCAACGCCAAGTGGTAGAAAACTTCATAAGTACTTTGGCGTTGAGTGATGAAGGCTCACTCAATGCCTAAGAAGCAAAAAAGTTGGTTAAGGCAAATTGCGTTGAGTGATGAAGACACAGTCAACGCTCTCAACGCCTGGTAAAAGAAAGTTGGCTAAGGCAGAAAGCATTGAGTGGACTCCACTCTCTCAACTCCTGGAGTCAGAATAACTTTCAAAGTGTTTTGTCATTGAGTGAAGGTTGCTCACTCAATGCCTAATGATTGAAACATTATTTATTCTAACTGTTTTGGCGTTGAGTGAAGATTGCTCACTCAATGCCTAGTGACAGAAATATTTTATAAGTATATTGGATTTGAGATAAGGTTGCTCACTCAACGCCTGATGACAGAAAATCTGTCTAAGTGTTTTGGCGTTGAGTGAAGCATACTCACTCAATGCATATGTTAATGTTTGATTTTGGTTAAGTCCACAGATGCTTGACGTCAGCATGAGTCAGCAAAAGTCAACAAAGTTAACGCAATTCAAAATCATTGCAGGAAAGATGGAGTAAGCCATTGATGGAGACGGTGGCTGGCTCTTATCGTTTTCAACAAGTGGAAGGTGGTAAATCAGCAATTATGGCTGGTCCCCACAGCGCAAAGAATCGTTGATCGACGAGCAATAAAAGGGAAAGTTGGCTGAGTCAACAAAAGGCAATTAGGGTTATCTGATTTCGCATTTGCAGTTGAGCATTGTCTTCTTTCTCTCCATTGCTGCCGAGCACGGAGGACCTCTTCACTTCAGTCAACCTGAAAGTGGAAAGAGATAGCTGAAGCAATCATCATCTGCGACATCAGGATCATAAGCGAATTCTGAGGAGCCAAATCATACAAGCTCTGCAAGAGAAGGTTTCTGACTGAAGAAGATTCTAAATGTAAAATCCAGTGTCTTCATCAGTAAAATCTTGGGATGATAACTACTCAGTCCAGGAATAAGTGGACACAGAGTACTTACTCTGGTGTTGACTTCAAAACAAACACCTTTTAATCTTTCCGTAGGATCCTGTGTAGGATCTGATTTGTATGCTTTTCTATATAAGGCCGAGTGGTAGAATTCAATGTTGAGGCTAAGGTTGTAGGCCTGATTTAGAAAGGCCGAGTGGTAGGATTTAGTGAGGAATCTGAGTGGGTAAGCCTGTGTTATAAAGGCTGAGTGTAGGATCCATTTTGGATCTGAGTGTAGGGTTGTCCTCTCATCCTTAGTGGTAGGGTCGTTGGACTGAGGTAGGTGGTTGTTTATCCACTAAGTTGTAGGGCCTTGTGCCTGAGGAGTAAGTCTTGCAGGAGACTGAGTGGTCCTACAGGATCGAGTTGTAAGCTCATAAGGAACTGAGTTTTGGGGGAAGAGCCTGATCTAACATAATGTTAGAAAAGCACAGAGGGATAGTGGACGTACCAAAGATCGGGAAACCATTATATACAGTTGTGTCGTCTGTGATTTATCTTGATAGCTAAAAATAACCTAATCACTAAGTACAACTATATGGTAAAAGTTAAAAAGGCTTGAAGTATAACAAAAAAACCTATTCACCCCCCCCCCCCTTTAGGTGTTTAGCTGACCTTGAAAACAAGACTTAAAGGGTTTGACATCTAGAAGGAGAGGGTTAGGTTATTTATGGAGGCACCGACCCTATGATCTTCATCACAGTCAAGGAAGGGCCTTTCATCCCTACTAAAGTGTGTAACGCCCCGAAACTCAAAGGAGCGACGGGGGATGTTTTGGGCCAGTTTTGGGTTCTGGCTGCAGACACACGGCCTGGGACACAGGCGTGTCCCATGGAGTGTCAAGCTTGTGTCGACACTCAGTCGGGAAGTCGACATTTTGAGCTCGACATTGTGTCGAGACTGGGCACACGGCCTGCGACACGGGCGTGTCGCAGGGCGTGTCGACCCGTGTCGACACTTATCCCGCAAAGTCGACACTCTGCATTCGACGAAGTGTCGAGACATGGCACACAGCCTGCGACACGGGCGTGTCGCAGGGCGTGTCGACCCGTGTCGACACTCGTCCCGGGAAGTCGACACTTTGCTCTCGACATTGTGTCGAGACAAGGCACACGGCCTAGGACACGGGCATGTCCAAGGCCGTGTCATCAGGTCGACGATCTTCGCTCGACGAAGTGTTGAGTGTCGAGTGTCGAGACTATGTACATGGCTTGGAGCCCAGGCATGTTGAGGTGACACGGGCAAGGACACGGGCGTGTCCTAGAACCCGTGCAGTGCTCGGGTTGTTTTCGGGGAAAAATGATGGGGGTACACGGCCGACCTCACGGCCGTGTCAGGTGGAACACGGGCGTGTAAGCTCGAACACGGGCGTGTCAGCTCGAACACGGGCATGTTCGATACCCGTGTGTTGTTCCAGGCGAGCCGATTTTGACGGCGAATGAGGCACATGGCCCTGGACATGGGCGTGTGCCACGCCGTGTGCTATCCAGATTGGGCATTTTAGTCCCGAATCAAAGCCGTTCATTTCTTTAATTGATGATCCAACGACTGGTGGTTGTTCCTGAAGGGATATACCCGGGATTAGACTTATAAACCCTCACTTTTCATAAGTGGTTATCTTTCTAAAAGCTTAGAGAGAGAGGAGAGCCAAGGAAGGAAGAAGGAGCTAGATCCGGCCATTGGAGGAGCTTCGAAGCTCCAAATCGCGAGCTGACTCCGGATCCACGGAGGCAAAGCTAGTGCGGTGCTTTTCATCCGCTTACTTTTCCATGGTGCCAAAGAGGAACGCTAGGGTAACGATTATCTTCTTGAGCATGAGTAGCTCTCCTTCTTTGCATAGGAAGCCCGCTCTCGCAAGTTTGCGGTGAGTTGGAGGCGTTCTTTCGGGTAGACATGTGAAGTCCCCATTGTTTAGAGTCCGTAAGCGAGAACGGACATAGGCATGATGTGTGAAGCCTACCCGAATGTGTTGGTCTGGATCGGTGATGTTGCATTGCATAATGCCGGAGAAGAATCCGTGCTATTGGTTGTTTTTCGGGTTTTCTACACGGTAGATTGCAACAGGGAGCCTTGGGGATTAACCCAAAGGTGCACCCGGAAAACTGGGCGGATGCGTGATCTTGCCAACTTGGTGGCCTGAGAGCCAACTTGAACATACCGAGTTATGTGAAATGTGATGGAAACGGGACTCGGGAGAAGTTTGACCTGCGCATATGGTTTAAATTACCGTTGCGGGCGCATATGGTTTAAATTACCGTTGCATTGTGAGCACGGGTTAGATGGAACCATACCCGTTCTATGTCGTTCGGATTAGAGCCGTTGGCATAGATGAGAGTCTTCAGCGGTCTATGGTTTTAATTACCGTGACCCATACCAGGAAGACAAACTGCTCATTGATTGGTCGTCCAAAGGGATGGTGGTGAGTCGGCAGACTTACACTGCGTTCACCGAGAATGTACCCTGAGTGCACGGGGTGTGTGGCCGTATGAGCCTACGCCTGTGATGAAATGAATATTGTTATATTGCTCGCTTATGCTAATGAAATGCAGGGAAGGAGCATCGCCGCCCCGAGTTGGGGGCAGGATCGTTATAATTTGGTCATCATTGCTGACCGTTGCCTTGTTTTGCCACCGTGAGGTGGTTTGTTGTTTGTATGGGCTGCTGGACCAAGCGGTCAATAGCAGTCTAAAGCCCTTTTTGCGAAGCCGGCCCTCGAAGGCCCATTTTGTTGTGTTTACTGCTTTATTCATGTGTGACCGGCCTGCGTGCCGTGGTTTGTAAAACATGTAATATGAAGTGAACAATTTTTGTAAGGCCTTAAGGCATGTACTGGTGTATTATGTAACATTCCTATTTGGTATTAGTGGACATTCATGCTTTAGTGCTGGGTTCTTTGTTTCAACTTATTAATCTGCTTTCGCTAGAATGCTCTGTGTACGACGTTGATTGGTTGGATGGTTTCCATGAGTAACCACCCGGTCTGTCTGTGGCATACGGCGTCGGGCCCCGGCCGTACCTACTGCTATATGCTATGTGATGGATAGTGGGTGTTACAAACTGTCTGTTCTAGATACAAATGTGCAAACTCCCAAGACATACTCTAAAATGACAGTGGATGAAGTCATCCTTGCCGTCATGGACAAGAGGGCACAAAATATCATAGTTAGTGCCATAGATGACCCCACCTTCCAAAATCCGATTCACTGCAAGACTACAAAGGATATGTGGGACACACTAGTGGTCTACATGAAGAGAACAGAGGAAGTGAGAGATGACAGGAAGTACATGCTCAAACAAGAGTATGAGGCATTCAGGCAGGGCAAGTCTGATAGCATAACTGAGTGCTATGAAAGGTTCTTCAGAATTGTCAATAAGCTGAGGACATATGGTAGAGTATTCAGCAATTATGCGATGAATGACAAGTTTCTCAGGTCTATAACTTGAGACTGATATACTAAAATCTATGCCATTAGAGAGGTGGCAAAGCTAGCTGACACTCCAC
Source organism: Platanthera guangdongensis (assembly GCA_039583875.1). Classification (NCBI taxonomy): domain Eukaryota; kingdom Viridiplantae; phylum Streptophyta; class Magnoliopsida; order Asparagales; family Orchidaceae; genus Platanthera; species Platanthera guangdongensis. The sequence goes on from CM077157.1 coordinate 74,585,441, forward strand.
CAGCAACACTGTTTGGGAAGCTGCTGTCCTATGAAATATAGCCAATAGCCAGGAAAGAGGAGAAGAAAGTCAGCAAGTCCCAGGCTAAAGAAAAAACTGTGGCCTTTAAAGCTGAATCCAAAAGGAGGAGCAGAAGGAAGACACCCTCCCCACCAAGGAGGGATGCTGAATATGCCTTAGAAAAATCTGAGATCAGCGCATCAGACTGCCAGATGTCTGATGAAGACTTTGCTGCTTTCTTCAAGCAGTACCAGAAATTTATGATGAAGAAGCACTGGAGAAGCACGCCCTCCTCCTCATCTCATCCCAAAGAAGACTACTACAAGGGCAAGATGAAATCCTCTAAGGAGTACAGGTATGTTTCTAAACCCAACAAACATGTTTTTTTAAAGTGGTTTGTTATTGTTGCAGCAAGCCAGAGCATTTAATTGCTGACTACCCTGTCAAAAGAAAGGAGTCTGGTGAGAAGGACCACATGTTGGGTTTTCTCTATGAGGATGGCACAACACTTGTGCACGCAGCGGAAGAATAAAAACATCAAGAAAAACCCAAAAAGAGATGGGATCGAGCCATGGTAGTTAAATCAAGAAGTTAACATACAACTAGGCAAAAATTACCTCAGTGGCGTTGAGTCACAACTCAACGGAGATGCTCCAAGCTTTATATTCTTGCTGGTGGCGAGTTCTATGTGAAATGATGTCCACGTCTCTGCAGAAATCCACACGAGCGGGAGAACACCGACTTTTCCGTCGCACGGATAATTGGGAAGGAGGATGACCGCACCTTGCTTTCCCACAGACTGCTAGGTCCGCGCCAGGGATAGCAACACCAGCAACAATCGCCGGAGAGGAGGAGGTCGACGGAGCGAGCACGGCGGCAAAACGCTTCCGTCGGCGGGATCCGGGATCGGCGGAACGAACGAAGAACGGCTCCATCGATTCAATCAGCGATCACGGCGGGATTCGATCAGATCTAATTTCCCGAAAACCCTAAGTATCCATTTATACCAAAGGCATAAACAGACTTAGGAATATCGCTATCCGCATACCACCCAGAAAATTAGGGTTCCAGAATCGGCGAGAATCACCTGGCAGATTCGGTGAGAATCAATCGGCGAGAATCACCTAGGATCGGCGAGAATCAGTCGGCGAGAATCAGAGTACAATACTCGACGATTCACGTCGAACCTCGGTCGACTATTCTTACCAATCCTTCAAGGAAACATTTGCCCAACCCGACGATCCTTTAAGGCAACACTTTGCCCATAACCCCATTCAGGTCGGTGATTGGTAACCTTTACCAACACAGTCAATCATCCAACTTCTCCACATCTCTTATGTGCGACCCTGCAGGCTCATATCGCGTTGGCAGTGAGATTACATGTTTGACCACTTCTAGATCACCATGGTAACTCCAACAGTCTCCCACTTGATCTTGAAAGTATCAAACCAAAAACCTCACAAACAATGAGCGGCATCTAGCAATGCATCATTGCTCCCCAAGCAATAAGAGTTTATAACTCATAAGCCTTTATGACCAATGTATCAGCGTTGTCTTTGTCCCTTTGTCCCTTACATCCGGAGAGAACTAGAGGCATTGACCGTGTCACCCTCGTAATAGCTCAATCCAAGTTTCTTGATCCAGGACGGACTTCCAGAGAATGGTGAGTCCAATATCACATATTGACTCAACCAAGCATGTTCATGCATTTCTCAGTCCAGTTCCATCAAGGGGCCCATGGATGCAACTCCTGTCATACAGGAGGACAAATCCCATATCTGCTCACACACAAACACCCAAATGATTCGTAACATGCCCAACAACCACCCTTATCATCAACCTTTTTTAAGGAAGACTTTAGATGACATCAAAGCACGTTCTTCCTCACTTGATGAATGCTGTGACTTCAGGTCAAAGGACCACAACACCATTGTCAATTGAGACCTACTCGTGACACGATTTGATGACAATCCACAGAGTAGTCTCAGGTTGGGTCTGTCCAGTACAACTTGTTCACTAACAAGTACCCACGTGATAACTTGATATCACAATATCATGACCTGTGAGAACCGGTCATCAGTCAACGCACGTGCTAGCCTTCATGTACCATCATCACCCTTAGCTTCTATGATTGTTGGGTATTTCATCCACATGAACCCAGATTTGATGAAGTCACCCTGGAACTAAGATGAATTAAGTTGTATTTGATGCTTGGTTTGAGCTATATGTTTGTAGGAGTTTCACTGGGAAGTGTAGACCAATGTCAGCCCACAGTGGGTCACCAAACACAGGAACTGTGCAAGGTAATCCCTCATTGCATATTCCAAGGTGTTGACTTATGTGTGGTCTCTCTATTGGGATACACTTCATATTCAAGCTATTGGACTATGGGAAAGGCATTGGAAGTTGGCCACTCTAGAAGAATCAGTTTTTCCAACATCAGAAAATTTCTAAGTGTTTTACTCGAGTAGAGCTTTCACCTACTCGAGTAGTCTGGGTATAAGTTACTCGAGCAAAGGAATCTTGTACTCAAGTAGACATAGTCGTATACTCGAGTAGCAGAGTCACCTACTCGAGTAGACCAAGTCATATACTCGAGTAAGTATACTCACATACTCGAGTAGATAGAAACATACTCGAGAAGTTCATTTTACCTACTCGAGTAGTTCCTGTGTCACCCGTGTTCCTTGCAATTTCCCTACTCCAGAATTTTTTCTAAGTGTTTTACTCGAGTAGAACCTTCACCTACTCGAGTAGTTACTTCCTCTCGAGTAGTTTAGTTCAACTACTCGAGTAGTTGCCAGCAGACCTCTTCAGCATTTTTCTAAGTATTCCACTCGAGTAGTACTTCATGTACTCGAGTATGTTATGTAATATACTCGAGTAGCTCTTCCAGTACTCGAGTAGATCCTCTATATACTCGAGTAGGTCTCTTCGCATACTCGAGTAGTTCTGTCTGCCTACTCGAGTAGTTGATCTCTATATACTCGAGTAGTCTTTTTATACATACCCGAGTATATTTCCCATCATATACTCGAGTAGTTATTCAACTAATCGAGTAGTTATTGACTTACTCGTGTAGTTGGCCAAATATTTCCGAAAGTTTTCTAAGTCATTTTTCTGACGGGATTTTTCAAATTACGCGACATGATTGGTCCACGTGTACATCATTATGACCGATTATGACCGTTAGTCTCTCCTATATAAGGTCTTATCAGAAAATGACAAACCCTAAGTATCCTCAAAGCTTTCTTGTAATTTCTGTTTCGAGAAATATTCTTCAGGCGCCTCCTCTCTGACTTTCGCGAAACGGAAGCCGCCGCCGCTGCCTTCTTCTCCGGCCAAAGCTTCTACTTTCAGAGGATTATTTTGAAGAAAAGTTATAGATCGAGATCGACTTCACTGATCATATTTTCTCTCGATTTCTGTAAAAAGAAGTAGATCCAGATCGAGGCCGAGACCTTCTTCACTGATTTCTGAAAAAGCTACAAAGTTGAAAAGAAGAAGATCCTGGCCATTTCCTTCAGATCTGAGTGATTTACTGTTTGTATTCTTGTAAACACTTTATTAATCTTGTAGGAGAAATCTTCTCCAAGTGTAGGAGTTTTCACTCCGAGTTTGTAGGAAGTGCTATCTTCAGAGGTGTAGATCCGTTTTGTTTGGATCGAGTTTGTAGGAACTTTGTTCCGAGGGTAGGATCGATTTTTGATCAGAGATAGTGGAGTAGCCGAGTCTAGTTGATTGCTAGATCGGTGAGGGAAAGTGGATGTACCCAAGGTTGGGGAACCACTATACATCTTATGTCGTTTGTGATATTGGTAGATATTTCTGTGATGTGCTCTAATTATTTTTTATTCCGCAAAAGATGCACAAACCACCTATTCACCCCCCCTCTAGGTGATTTAGGTCGACAACTGTTTTCTTTCAATGATGATACTCGACCAGGGACCTTTTAAGAATGAAGCTCCAAATAAATCATAGGCTCTCACATTCAAGTCACGTACTTGATGTCCTATGGAAGCGAACATTCTAAGAGTATCTATTATGTTAACATTTAACTATCATATAGAAAAAATCATAATAAAAGAACTTGCCATTAATTGTAATAGAAAAACTAGGTACACTGTTCATCATATGAACAAATGGCCAACAAAATACATGTTTACATACAATCCACAAGATTCTCACTACAGTTGATCATTTAGGTATCGTATACCCATCGATCTAGTATGACCATCATGCTTTCTCTACACGAGAGGCTTTGTCAGTGGATCCGCAATATTCTCCTCAGTCGGCACTCTGCAAATGTTCACATCTCCTCGTTTGACAATCTCACGAATAAGATGAAACCGCCGAAGTATGTGCTTGGAGCGCTGATGGCGATCTAGGTTCCTTAGATTGTGCAATTGCACCATTGTTATCACAGTAGAGAACTACGGGACCAACAATGTTAGGAACTACATCAAGCTCGCCGATGAATTTCTTAATCCATACAGCCTCCTTCGCCGCATTAGCTGCGGCGATATACTCGGCCTCTGTTGTAGAATCAGCAACTGTCTCTTGCTTGGAACTCTTCCAGCTCACAGCTCCTCCATTCAGGCAAAACATAAAACCTGACTGAGACTTGGAGTCGTCTCTATCAGTTTGGAAGCTAGCATCCGTGTAACCACTTACAACGAGCTCTTACTCTCCACCATACACCACGAACACATACTTAGTCCTTCTCAAGTACTTCAGGACATTCTTGACTGCAATCCAGTGACACTCACCGGGGTCTGACTGATACCCGCTAGACATGCTCAAAGAAAAGGAGATGTCGGGTTGAGTACATAACATCGCGTACATGATTGATCCAATTGCCGAAGCATATGGAATCAACTTCATGCGGTCCTTATCTTCACAAGACTTTGGACACTGGTCCTTAGAGAGATTCACAACATGAGACATGGGCAAAAATCCTTTCTTGGACTCTAGCATGTTGAACCGCTTCAACACCTTTTCGATGTACGTACTCTGGGTCAAACCCAGCAACTTCTTCGATCTATCTCTATAGATCTTAATACCGAGTATATAAGTCGCTTCACCCAAATCCTTCATTGAAAAGCAGTTCCCTAGGTTGTTCTTAACAACTTTCAGGGTAGGAATGTCATTCCCAATCAACAGTATGTCATCTACATACAATATCAGGAAGACAACAATGCTCCCACTGATTGCTTGTAAACACAAGGCTCATCTTCATTCTTGATGAAACCAAACTCTTTGATTTTCTCATCAAAACGAAGATTCCAACTTCGAGAGGCCTGTTTCAGTCCATAGATGGACTTATTCAGCTTGCATATTTTAGTGGCTTCATCTGGGGATACAAAACCCTCGGGTTGTGTCATATACACTTCCTCAAGGAGGTTTCCATTAAGGAAAGACGTTTTGACATCCATCTGCCAGATCTCGTAGTCATAATACGCAGCAACAACAAGCAATATCCTTATGTACTTTACCATGGCAACAGGGGAAAAGGTCTCATCATAGTCAATACCATGAATTTGCTTGAAACCCTTAGCCACCAGTCGCCCTTTGAATGTCTATACATTCCCATCCATGTCGGTCTTCTTCTTGAAGACCCACTTGCACCCTATGGGTCGTACCCCTTCAGGTGGTTCCACCAAGTTCCAAACTTGGTTTGCATACATGGAGTCCATTTCGGATTTCATAGCCTCAAGCCATTTGTCGGAGTCCGGTCCATTCATAGCCTCTTGGTAGGTTGCTGGTTCATCATCATGATCCATAAGCAACACATTACCTATTTGAGACACGAGAAATCCATATCTCCCAGGCTCAAACCTCGGTCTACCAGATCTACGTAGGACTTGTGTTCCTTGAGCAGGTTCTCTAGCTACAACATCTTGTAGTCCTGTCTCAGAATCCAATTCCGGTTAATTCACTACATGTGGTTCTTGAACTTCTTCAAGCTCTACCTTTTCAGTCTTTCTTGATAAGAACTCTTTCTCCAAGAAGACACCAGTCCTTGCGACAAACACTTTGCCCTCAGACGGTAGGTAAAAGTAATACCCTTTCGTTTCCTTAGGATATCCCACCAGATAACATTTATCCGATTTGGGTTCCAGCTTGTCAGGCATTTGACGTCTCACGTATGCCTCACAACCCCAAATTTTAATTAACGACATACTAGGATGCTTCCCAGTTCATATCTCATATGGTGTCTTCAGAACCGTTTTCGTTGGAGCGCAATTCAATGTCATTGCAGCAATCTCTAAAGCAAAACCCCAAAAGGAAACAGGCAAGTCTGCATGACTCATCATCGAACGTACCATGTCTAACAGAGTATGATTTCTCCTCTCAGACACACCATTATGTTGTGGTGTTCTAGGTGGAGTGAGCTGTGATACAATACCATACTCTTTCAGATGATCACGGAACTCATGACTCAGTATTCGCCACCTCAATCAGATCGGAGTGCTTTAACCCTTTTACCCAACTGGTTTTCTACTTCATTCTTGAACTCTTTGAACTTTTCAAAGGTCTCGGATTTGCACTTCATAAGATACACATATCCGTATCTACTGAAATCATCAGTAAATGTAACAAAGTAGAAATACCCACCTCTAGCCATGGAACTCATGGGTCCGCATACATTACTATGTACAACACCCAAGAGATCCTCAGTCCTCTCAGTATAACCAGTGAAGGGAGCTTTAGTCATCTTGCCTAACAAACAAGATTTGCATCGCTCAAATGATTCATAATCAAATGAGTCCAAAAGTCCATCTCTATGGAGCTTGGATATGCGCTTCTCGTTGATATGGCCCAAACGACAATGCCAGAGAAATGTAGGGTTCGAGTCATTTGTTCTTAGTCTTTTATTATTTTCTACATTACAGATCAGATGGTCCAAGTTCAAAACATAAAGACCATTAAACAATTGGGCTACAACATAACAAACATCATTCTTAAATATAGAACAACAGTTGTTCTTAATTATAAATGAAAATCCAATCATGTCCAAATATGAAATAGATATAATGTTTCTAGTTATGGCTGGAACAAAATAACAATTATCTAGTTCTATTACAAGCCCACTGGGTAAAGAAAGACGGTAGACCCCTACGGCTACAGCAGCAACTCTTGCACCATTGCCGACGCGGAGGTCCACCTCCCCTTTACTCAGTAATCTTCTCCTTCCCAGTTCCTGCACATTTGTACAAATGTGAGAACCACATCCGGTATCCAATACCCAAGATGAAGTAGCAGAAAGGTTTATCTCTATAACGTGAACATTTGAAGCGTAAGTCATACCTCCCTTCATTTTCTGCAGACCTTCAATGTACGAAGGACAGTTCCTCCTCCAATGACCAGCCTTGCCACAGTGGTGGCATTTCCCTTCCTTCACCGTGCTTTTCTTTTTCATCAGTGCAGAAGACTTGGGCTCAAGATATGACTTAGGTCCCATCTTCGTCTTCTTAGAGCCCTTGGCATTGCCCTTGCCCTTATGCACCATCAGTATGGGGCTGGCAGGCTTGGCCTTCTTCATATTGATTTCGGCAGTTCTCAACATGCCTAGGAGTTCGGGCAGTGTCTTGTTTATTTCATTCATGTTGTAGTTCAAGACGAACTGTTCATAACTGTCCGGCAACGATTGCAGGATCAGATCTGTGGCCAACTCTTGACCAAGAGGAAAACCCAGCCTTTCAAGGTTCTCTATATACCCAATCATCTTGAGTACGTGAGTCCCTACTGAGTCTCGAACTCCAATCTTGCACTGAAACAATGCTTTTGTGACGTCGAACCTCTCTTGACGAGCCTGCCCTTGAAACATTTTCTTGAGATGCTCGTCAATCTCCTTGCACCCCATGTTCTCATGTTACTTCTGAAGCTCAGAGTTCATAGTGGCAAGCATAAGGCATTCGACATCTAAAGCATCATCAGTATGCTTCTTATAAGCATCCTTCTTAGCACGGGAAGAGTTCCTGGTCGGCACCTCAGGGGCTTCTTCTTCCAAGACATAGAGCTTTCGCTCTTTCCTGAGAACAATTCTCAGGTTCCTGTACCAGTCCATGTAATTAGTCCCACTGAGCTTATCCTTCTCAAGGATGGCTCTCAGAGACAACGTGGAGTGTGAAACACTTGCCATGGAATTCTACAAGAATTTATGCAGAATAAAATCAGTACCAAAATTTCAAATACAATTTATTTTAATTTAGACTTCAATTAAAACACTCCCACTATTTTATTCAAAATGATAGCCCTCACTAACAATTCGGAGAGTTCATGCGAGCTACTCTCTTAGTGGACAAGATCCGTATTTCACCAACACAATGAGTCAGCTTTGGCTTTCCTCTCACGATGCGGTTATTTAGGTAGGCAACGCTTGCCAATTGCATTCTCATGCAATTCTTGTATGGTTGGTGAATAACTCCTTACTCGCATCCATCATATGGTGCATGCCAACCCTATGCCTCTTGGCACAAAACCTTTGTGGTCACCTAGTTAAGCTGGACCCGATGTCGACAGTGGGATATCACAATTATCCGCTCGCACCCTTACCAAGATAGATTAATGCACCTTGCTTTGGCAAGCCCACACTTCATCGATCGAGGCAGGAAGAGTGTCATCCATCGGAAGGCATCCGAACACATAATATTTGATGAAGGGATTTTGATTATAGGTTAACAGTTAACCATGATCAACATTTGATCAATGTGCACATCCAAAGAAAAACAATTTTTCTAAAACCACATGCATCCCTTATGTGCACAACCTGACACCATCAACATTTCATAGAAGGAAGGGCTAAATCTGAACATTCAGAAACTTCCAAATCCTCAGATTTACATGCATTGGACAAAAGCAAAGACAACTCAACTTAAAGCAGTAGACAAGCTCATCTCTCTATGTTGGATTCAAAATCCAAAACAATCTCGAGGGATGGTTACTACTAAGGAGACTACAATTTCTAACAATTAGAAATTTCCACGAAATCCCAGAGGTTCTTAGCGGGGTACCAAGAATAAATCTAGACATTTAGAACACTTTTAAATCCCTAGGTTTACACGCATTGGAATAACAAAACTTCCAATACAACAATCATGGCCGAACCTGGCTCTGATACCATTGTTGGGTTTTCTCTATGAGGATGGCACAACACTTGTGCACGTAGCGGAAGAATAAAAACATCAAGAAAAACCCAAAAAGAGATGGGATCGGGCCATGGTAGTTGAATCAAGAAGTTAACATACAACTAGGCAAAAATTACCTCGGTGGCGTTGAGTCACAACTCAACGGAGATGCTCCAAGCTTCGTGTTCTTGCTGGTGGCGAGTTCTACGTGAAATGATGTCCACGTCTCTGCAGAAATACACACGAGCGGGAGAACACCGACTTTTCCGTCGCACGGATAATCGGGAAGGAGGATGACCGGACCTTGCTTTCCCACGGATTGCTAGGTCCGCGCCAGGGATAGCAACACCAGCGACAATCGCCGGAGAGGAGGAGGTCGACGGAGCGAGCACGGCGGCGGAACGCTTCCGTCGGTGGGATCCAGGATCGGCGGAACGAACGAAGAACGGCTCCGTCGATTCGATCAGCGATCACGGCGGCATTCGATCAGATCTAATTTCCCGAAAACCCTAAGTATCCATTTATACCAAAGGCATAAACAGACTTAGGAATATCGCTATCCGCAGACCACCCAGAAAATTAGGGTTCCAGAATCGGCGAGAATCACCTAGCAAATTCGGTGAGAATCAATCGGCGAGAATCACCTAGGATCGGCGAGAATCAGTCGGCGAGAATCTGAGTACAATACTCGACGATTCACGTCGAACCTCGGTCGACTATTCTTACCAATCCTTCAAGGCAACATTTGCCCAACCCGACGATCCTTTAAGGCAACACTTTGCCCATAACCCCATTCAGGTCGGTGATTGGTAATCTTTACCAACACAGTCAATCATCCAACTTATCCACATCTCTTATGTGCGACCCTGCAGGCTCATATCGCGTTGGCAGTGAGATTACATGTTTGACAACTTCTAGATCACCATGGTAACTCCAACACCACAAGCAAAAGGCAAGAAGGAGAAATCCTTCATTGCTAAGAAGAAAAAGAGCTAGACTGACTCTTCATCTTCAGAGTTAGAAAAAGAAGAGGATGAGGAAGCCTACATTGGGATGTGCACTGCTGAAGAAGAAGCAGAATTCATTGAGATGGTTGTTGCTATTGTTGAATAAGCTGATAATAATCATCATGCTGCTAGAATTGAAGTCAGGCCCCCTCTATCACAGTCAGATGGTGATACAGAGGTGGATGAAGAAGCAGAAAAAGATAGTGCTGTTATGGCCTAATGACTGTATTAGATGAAGAATCCAGCTAGGAACAGCTGGTCAATCAAAGGTATATTCTCAGTACGGGCACTCCACCGAAACTAGCTATGAAACCAGTCCTAATTCATATGCATTTAAATCCTGTGATGAAGATGGGTCTGAATCCGAGGAAGATGTCATTTATGTAATTGACAAATATGGTAACCTTTTGAGTGCTTTCAAGGAAAGCAAGCTGCTGGCTAAGAAGTAAGCTAAGGAAATTTCCTCCCTTCAGCTTGTTGCTTCCCAACATACTGATTCATCTTCACTGCTTGATCAGAAATTGAAAGAGATCAGTGAGCTGAAAATTATTTTCTTCATTCAGATAGGTACCATTAAGTACCAGGAAAATAGAATAAGGGACTTGGAAGTGCTATTGGAGAGAGAAAAGAGAATAGTCGCTAGCTATTCAAAGACTAGTTCAGTGCTTCCCTTGATTGACACCTTCTCTTCACAAAAGTGTAAGAAGTGGGTGGGGTTCATAGGAAGCACTAGAATTTCCAATCCCAAAAGGAAGTACAAAACTCTAGTGCAGCAACTTGCCTCCAAGCCTCATATTCCCTTCAGGAGAGTTATACTACCTTCTAATAGGTATGATCAAGAGAGCATCCATGGTCATTGTAAGAATCCTTGATCCTCTGGAGTGAACAAAGATGTTCACTACCAGGGTGGTAGATATAGCAAGGGTGCAAGTGGCTTCAAGGCAGACCATGAGGAAATATAAATGGCCCATCCTGGTCCATTTGTGTTTGGTGCATCAGCCCCTCCACTCAAGGGTAAAGCTATAGACTGTTCTCGGAACATTCCAACCCACCCCAAGACTAATGGAAAGTCTCTCAGTAGAACAGACTTGGGCATCTTTGAGGCCATCAAGAGTATGCTCTCTAAAAAGAAAGCAGTTGCTGGTAGGGCTCAAGATATCCCAAGCACTTCCACTGTCAGACCCACCACTAGTCAGACTAAGGCTGGAAAATAAAAGAATAGGACTACTGCTGCACCTTCTAGACCAAGAGTTATTGTCAACATATCCACTAGACCAACTCTTAAAATAAGGTACAACATCTATGAGTGTCGGTTCTACGGCAAAGCGGGTCACTATGCTATAGATTGTTGGTACAATACAAGTGTGCCAAGAGCAAGAGATATCTTACTTGTCAGAAGAGCTGCAGGTAGACGTGTTTATTATCAGACTAACATGCACATAAGACAAAATAAGAATTGAGGTCTTAAGGATAACTGATTTATGCCTTGCAGGTTAGTCCAACTGGCCATTCCCCTAAATGGTACTTGGACAGTGGTTGTTCCAGACACATGACTGGAACAAGGAGCATGCTGAAGGAGTACACTCCAGTAAAGAATGGATCCAAAGTAATATTTTGTGGTTTAGAAAAGGTAGTGACCAAAGGGAATGTAAGATATCAAATGGTATAATCACTATCACACAAGTAGCTTATATGAAAGGGTTGAAACACAACCTCATAAGCATAAGCCAACTATGTGATCTTGGCTATGACATTTTTTCCTCAAGGATGAGTGCCCAATTAGGAGGTCAAGTGACCAAGGGGTCATCTTGACCGGCACTAGGAGAGGAAATATCTATTGTCTTAATTTTGATTGTGAAAGTAAGGACTCTCCCATATGCCTAGTTGTAGATGAAAAAGGCTCATATTGTGTCCAATGGTACAAGAGGCTGGCTCATCTGAACTACATGACCATAGGTAACTCTTTAGTGAAGTGTTAGTTGAAAATGACCCCAAGTTGAAATGCACTAAGGAGGGTATCTACTCTACATGCCAAAAGGGAAAATAGACAAAGAACTCATTCAAGAGCATTGGGGATAAAGACTCATTAAGGTTCCTATACCTCCTGCATATGGACTTATTTGGTCCTATGTCTATTCAAAGTCTAGGTAGGAAAGTCTACACCATTGTGGTTGTTGATGACTTTTTTATGTTTGCTTGGGTGTTCTTACTTAAGAGAAAAGATGAAACCCTTGGATTCTTCAAGACTTTTGTCAAGCAGAAATAGAATGAACTAGACAGTATTGTGATCAAAATAAGAAGTGACCATGGGACTGAATTTCAGTCTGCCAGCATGACAAGGTTCTGTGAAGAGTAAGGGATTCACCTGGAATTCTCCTCTCCTAGAACACCCCAGCAAAATGGAATTACTGAGAGGAAAAATAGAATCCTCATAGAGGCTGGCAGAACCTTGTTAAGTGACACATCTCTCCCAGAATATTTCCGGGCTGAGGCAGTTAACACTTCATGTCATGTCCTTAATAGGGCTTCTTTCACCAAAAGCCACAACAAGACTCCCTATGAGATCTTGAAAGGCATAAAACCAAACTTGTCCTACTTCAAAATTTTTGGTAGCAAGTGCTATGTCCTAAATAATGGAAAGTCCTATTTGACTAAGTTTGTTGTCAAGTACCATGAAGGGATCTTTGCTGGGTACAACAATAACAGTATGTCATATAGTATCTACAACTTGACAAGTCAAGTTGTAGAAGAGTCTATTCATGTTGTTTTTGATGAATCAAATATGATTAACTGTGAGCTACGTAGCTCCTCTTCTAGTTCTGCAGGCAAAGAGCAGGTGATAGACAAGCTTACCATCAAGGAAGATTCTCTAGCAGTCCAAGATAAGGGAAAACTTGTGTACTGTCTAGAGGGAGCTCAAAACTCACAAGTTGAGGATGATGGACATCCAGCTGAAGATAATAAAGAGCAGCTAGCTGAAGTTAGATTGTCTCCTACTGTAAGGCATCTTATGGATCATCCAGTACACCAAGTCATTGGTGAGGCAAGTCATGGAGTCCAGACCAGAAGCAAGAGTATCAACACAGCTCTCTACTCAAGCTTTCTATCTCAAGAAGAGCCCAAGAAGTTTTAAGAGGCTATCAAAGACCAATTCTGGATTGGAGCAACGTAAGAAGAGCTTGACCAAATTAAGAGATGTAAGGTCTTGAAGTTAGTTCCCAGATCACAAGGACAAAATGTCATAGGGACTAAGTGGATCTACAGGAACAAGTTAGATAAGAATGGCATTATTGTTAAGAACAAGGCTTGACTGTTGGCTAAAGGATACATATAAGATGAAGGAATAGATTTTGACCAGATATTTGCCCCAGTAGGCAAATTGGAAGCAATAAGACTCTTCCTTGCATTTGCTATCTATAAAGGATTCAAAGTATATCAGATGGATGTGTAGTCAGCCTTCCTGAATGGGGACTTAAAAGAGGAAGTATATGTGGATCAGCCACCAGGTTTTATTGATCCTCACTCCCATAACTTTGTTTATAGGCTTAATAAAGCTCTATATTGGTTGAAGCACGCCCCTAGAGCATGGTATGAAACATTATCTAGTTTTCTCATTGAGAACAAATTCTCAAGGGGGAAAATAGAGAAGACCATATTCCTAAGGTAATCTAAGGTCAAGATCATCCTAGTCCAGATATATGTTGATTACATTATATTTAGTTATACTGATGACAACCTTTGCAGGAAGTTTACTAAACTTATGCAAGGGAAGTTTGAGATGAGTAGTATGGGTGAGCTCAAGTTCTTCTTTGGTCTCCAAGATAGACAGACTAATGATAGCTTGTACTTATCCCAGTCCAAGTTCATCAGAGAGTTGATTAAGAAATATGGAATGGAGAATGCCTCCACTATGAAAACTCTCATGGGGACAAGTATGCCTTTAAACAAAGATGAAGCAAGGAAACCTGTTGATGAAACTTTATATAGAGGGACAATTGGCTCTCCTCTATACCTCACAGCTAATAGGCATGACATCATGTATGCTACATGTGTCTGTGCAAGGTTCAGGCCTACCCTAAAGAATCTCATTACTGTGTTGTAAATAGGATCTTGAGATATCTTAAGGGCACACCAGATCTTGTCCTATGGTACCCTAGAAATAGGAATTTTGAACTGACAGACTATTCAGATGCAGCTTTGCAGGATGCAAAGAGGGCAGGAAAGGCATTATAGGAACATGTCAGTTCTTAGGAAGAAGACTAGTGTCTTGAAGCAGCAAGAAGCAAACAAGTCTTGTTATATCAACTGCAGAGTCAGCGTACATTTCAGCTAGTAACAGTTATGCTCAGTTGTTGTGGATTCAGCAACAGCTCCAGGATTATGACCTCCAGGTAAGTAGAACCCCTCGTTATTGTTATTCTGCAATTGTTATTTCTATTGCTAGGAATCCTATCTCACATAGCAGGACTAAGCATATAGAAATTAGATATCATTTTATTAGGGAGCATTTTGAAAAGGAAGATATCAGCCTTGAGTTTGTCCCCATAAACAAGCAAGTGTCTGACATCTTCACTAAGCCACTAGATGAAGCAAACTTCAATACCTTCAGGTTTGAGCTGGGTATGTTGAACCTAGTCTAGCTTCAGTTACTCCCGATAGACTTAGCTTTTGTTCAGGATGTATTCTTTCTTGCAGGAGATGAAGACCTTAAGTAGTAAGAATACCAAAGTAACCATCAGTAAATTGATGGCAAAAGTCGCTCCTATTGAGGGGAGCAAGTCAAGCAAGTGCAGCAAGGGTACCAATGACAATCAGATAGGGGGAGAAGCATATCAACACATGGCAACTCTTCCCTGACTATTCTTCAAAAGTCAAAAAGTGGGAGACAAAGAAGAAAGGAGAAATTCAAGTCCATGAAAGAAGAAAGTCAAGTGGTATCAAAGGGTTCAAGTGGTATCAAAGAGCTTCAATGATTGATCAAGTGTGGTATCAGAGCTTGATCAAGTGGTGTCAAATCAAGAGGGAGAAAGATGTTGCTATAATCAAGTGGTATCAGATTCAGGGGAAGAAATAAATGCTCCCATGCAGCATTCAAGTAGTCTCACACAACTTGCAGCAAAATAGGGGGGAGCAGGCAAAAAATGTGGTAACTTTCCCAGATCTAATATGTTAGAATAATACATTTTATTGCTGCATATATTGTGTTTGTCATTGACTAAGTAATATGAACAATTTGAATAATGGTTTTGACTTCTTTCAAATAGGGAGAGATTGTTGGGTCCATTGATCCACATGGCCCAGATTCTTAAGAAGTCAAACAAGTCAATGACACACACATAAGTTTTATTTGATGTGTGTTTGAGTTTATGCATGTAGGTAGACACCAAGAAAGCCAGTGGACAGGCACTAACTTTCCTAAGTCCACAAGCATTCAGTGAAGCAAGCTCACTCAACGCCAGGTGCAGAAATTAAGTTTTAGTCCACAGGCATTGATTGAATCAAGCTCACTCAATGCCTGATGTAAAAGAAGATGTTGGATAGGCTGGAAATCACCAAAGTACACAGGCGTTGAATGAATTTCATTCACTCAACACCAGGTACGTAAAATCATTAAATAGAGCTAAGTTAGTCTAAGTTTAATAATTGGATAGCTAAAAATGTGTCAAAGGTCATAGGCGTTGAGTGTAGTCTACTCACACAATGCCTTACAGCAAAAGGCTGTTAGATATGCAATGCCTAAGAAGAAATAGCAAAAATATGGCTAAGGCTACAGCAGTTGAGTGTAGTCTACGCACTCAAGGCCATACAGCAAAAAATTGTGAGATAGGCTGAGACAGTCAAAGCCTTAAGAGAAAATGGCTGAGAAGTGGCTATGTCCATAGGAGTTGAGTAAAGTCCACTCACTCAATGTCATAGGAACAAAATCATTGAGTATTGCTCCGTCAGTCAAAGCCACATAAATTTTGTGTAAATATTTAACTAAGTCAACAGGCATTGAATGAAGCTCACTCACTCAACACTATGTAATAAAAAGCATTGACTGATGCTCATCCGGCCAGAGTCAGTGTTTTCAGACACAGAAAATTAGCTAAGTCCAAAGGCGTTGAGTGTAGCATACTCACTCAATGCCCGAAAATAAAAGAAAATCTGTTAAGTTGTTTGGCATTGAGTGAAGCTTACTCACTCAACGCCTAAGAAGCAAAAAAGTTGGCTAGGGAAAATGTGTTGAGTGATGAAGACACACTCAACGCTCTCAACGCATGGTAAAAGAAAGTTGGCTAAGGCAGAAAGCATTGAGTGGACTCAATGCTCTCAATGCCTAGAGTCAGAATAACTTTCTAAATTTGTTTACATTGAGTGAACGTACCTCACTCAACACCTAACGACTGAAACATTATTCTAAGTGTTTTGGCGTTGAGTGAAGGTTGCTCACTCAACGCCTAGTGACAAAAATATTTTCCAAGTATATTGGTGTTGAGTGGAGGTTGCTCAATCAATGCCCGATGACAAAAAATCTGTCTAAGTGTTTTCGCGTTGAGTGAAGCATACTCACTCAATGCATATGCTAATATTTGATTTTGGCTAAGTCCATAGATGGCTGACGTCAGCATGAGTCAGTAAAAGTAAACGAAGTTAACGCAATTCAAAATCATTGCGGGAAAGATGGAGTAAGCCATTGATAGAGTCGGTGGCTAGCTCTTGTCATCTTCTACAAGTGGAAGGTGATAAATCAACAATTATGGCTGGGCCTCATAGCGCAAAGAGTCGTTGATCGACGAGCAATAAAAGGGAAAGTTGTTTGAGTCAACAAAAGGCAATTAGGGTTTTCTGATTTCGCATTTGCGGACTGAGCATCGTCTTCTTTTTAGACATTACTGTCGACTAAGAAGGACCTGTTCAGTTCAGTCAACCTGAAAGTGGAAAGAGATAGCTGAAGCAATCATCATCTGTGACAACAGGTTCATAAGAGAATTCTGAGGAGGCAGATCATACAAGCTCAGCAAGAAAAGGTTGCTGACTGAAGAAGATTCTAAATGTCCAATCCAGTGTCTCCATCAGCAATATCTTGGACTGATATCTACTCAGTCCAGGAAGAAGTGGACACAGAGTTCTTACTCTTGTGTCAATTTCAAAACAAACACCTTTTAATCTTTCCGTAGGATCCTGTCTACGATCTGAGTTTTAAGATTTTCTATATAAGGCCGAGTGGTAGGATTCAGAGTTGAGTCTGAGGTTGTAGGCCTGATTTAGAAAGGATGAGTGGTAGGATTCAGTGAGGAATCTGAGTGGGTAAGCCTGTGTTATAAAAGCTGAGTGTAGGATCCATTTTGGATCCGAGTGTAGGGTTGTCCTCTCAGCCTAAGTGGTAGGGTCATTGGATTGACGGAGGTGGTTGTTTAGCCGCTGAGTTGTAGGGCCTTGTGCCTGAGGAGTAAGTCTTTGAGGAGACAGAGTGGTCCTGCGGGATCGAGTTGTAATCTCATAAGGAGCCGAGTTTTGTGGGAAGAGCCTGATGTAACACACTATTTGAAAGGTGTAGAGGGACAGTGGACGTACCCAAGATTAGGTAACCACTATAAATTGTTATCGTCTGTGATTTATCTTGAAAACTAAAAATAACCTAATCACTAAGTACATCTATAGGGTAAAAGTTAAAAAGCCTTGAAGTATAACTAAAAACCTATTCACCCCCCACCCCACCCCCCCCCCACCCCCCCCACCCTCTAGGTGTTTAGCTGACCTTAAAAATAAGACTTTCAAGTGGTATCAGATGGAAGTTGCTCAAAGTATACTTAACAGTCTGAGTAGATCTCCAAGATCAACAAGAAGATTTGTCCTTATGGGTTCAGGAGTGAGAAAGCACCAGATGTATGCCAAGTTCTCCAAGTGCCAGTTTTTGCTGCAAGAGGTGGCATTCCTGGGGCATACTATCTGTGGGGTCGGGTTGGTCGTGGACCCAGCCAAGGTGCAGGCAGTTAGAGATTGGCCGCGACTAAAGTCAGCTTTGGACATACGTAGTTTTCCGGGACTCGCGGGATATTATCGCAAGTTCGTGGAGGGGTTCTTGAGGATAGCACTCCCCCTCACGTCCTTGACAAAGGAGGCAGCCTTTACTTGGACGGAGAAGTGCGAAGCAGCATTCCAGGAGCTAAAGGATAGGCTCACTTCTTCCCCCATCCTTGCACTTCCATCTGGGAAGGAAGGAATTCACAATTATACTGACACCTCATATCAGGTGTTGGAACCTACTTTCTGGTCCCTCCTAGAGTTTGAAACAGGATGCAGCCCACACGTACTCTCCCTGCGCTACCGTCCTGACGAGAGTCACTGACCTAAAAACAGAGCGAGGGGACTCAGCTTGGAGGTCCCGTCTCTTACCCGGAAGAACTGAGTCTTCCCCTCCCTAGCCAGTACTGAGCTAG
The DNA here is from genome assembly GCA_039583875.1 of Platanthera guangdongensis. Classification (NCBI taxonomy): domain Eukaryota; kingdom Viridiplantae; phylum Streptophyta; class Magnoliopsida; order Asparagales; family Orchidaceae; genus Platanthera; species Platanthera guangdongensis. The sequence continues at coordinate 74,604,002 of CM077157.1, forward strand.
GTGCATGTGAGGAAAATAGTGGAAAGGTTCAACACCCATCACAGGCACCTTATCGGTCTATTTATAGGCCTCTGAATCTGATCTGCAAATATCACTTCTAAATCCACCTGAAAAGACCAAAACACCCTGTGTTGGGTCTGCCAATAGCCAAACTCCGCTGTTCTGGAGAGCTATATGCAGGCCTCCAGGGGTAAAAATGTAAAACTATCTGGGGCACAAAGGTAAAATCCCCCTTATGGGTAAAAAGATAAAGACCGTCTTTCTTCATGTGGCGAGTGGGGAGGGACCCGTCAAGTTTTAGGGGATCTCGCCTGTGGGCTACTCGCCCGCGCCCGGAGGCCTCGCATAGCGAGATCTCGCCTAGCGAGGTCTCGCCTAGCGAGGTCTCGCCTTAACCTACGGGCTGCCCCTTCCTTTCTAGGGGGTTGGCCTCCCCCGTCTCGCCAGCCTTCCTTCCTTGCTTTGTCGGGCCACTCGCGAGCCCAAGGTTGTACACAATCCCCGCTCTTTACGAGGTTGCCCTAACCTCAGAAAGACACGTCCAACCGTGGCTCGCGATGCTAAGATTCCTTTATGGGAATCTTGGGTGGGCCCCTCATCCCCTCATACTGCCTATAAATATGAGGAGAAAGCCTTCATTTGGAACTCTTTTGCCTTCACCCTTTCTTCTTTCGGAATGTCTCATAGTCAAAGTTTCCGCGAGCGTCTTGCGATTGTGCCAAGGCGAAACAAGGCCGGCACTGATGCCCTTTTTCCAGATCTGGGGCGCACTCCCCCCGTAGCCTCTCCGCCCTCTCGCACAAAAAAAGCGAAAGCTGTCTGTGCTCCTCTCTCGGCGGGCGCAACTTCTTCTGCCGCTCCGATAGACAACCCATTCTCTTCCTCAGGGGGGAGGCAGGTGATCACATTACCTTTCCTCTCTTGTTTCGCCTGTCTGACTATGCTTTCTCAGGGAAGTTTCGCTGATTTTCCCCGGTGCCTGCCGATCCCCCTGATAATGTAAGTCAAGTTCCTCAGCGCACAGACTCGCCCAAGGTGGCCTCTCCACCTCCCTCGCGGAGAGAAAACCTCTCGCGAGTTGTGGAGAACCCTCGAATCCCAATAAGATTTCTTCCCTTCTCGCCTCTTGGTTGATTCGCCTTCTTCCATTTCGGCTTGCGCGGGCTCACTCTTGCTTGTGATCTCTCGCTACTTTCGCAGGCATCCATTTTGATTCTGATACTGAGGAAGCTCCCGCGTCTCCCCCCCTCTCGCCCCTTCCTCATCCGGGCGAGATCGAGGACTACCTAGGTGATCCCATGGACCCTCTGGAGTTGAAACGGAGGACTGCCCGGATGTTCCGCAAATATACACACATAATCCGCGAGATGGAGCTCGAGAAGCAAGCCTCCAACCGGCGCATGGAGTGGATTGAAGCAGATCACCACCGCCTTTCCGCAATGGTGGAAGCGGACGGGGTGCTAGACGGGACCGACCCCTAGGCCATACTGAACGAGACGGATGAACATCTCCGTCTCGCGCGTCGCGGCGTGATCGCCGCTCGTGCCTTTCATCTTCCTAGCCGCCCGCCATGTGCGGGAGGTAAAGATGGCCGCTGGCAGTGGGTGCGGAACTAAACTGTCCCAGTCCCGTCTCGCCTTCTCTGGATCTCGTTCTTCTTAATGTCGCTGTTTTATTACTGTTATGTTGTACAAACTTATTCGGGCGAGGCGTCCCCTTCTGCGGGACGATTTATTTTTTTGACTTTGGTCACGCAAGGGTCGTGTCATGCCGTCTTTTCATTATTGCCATGATTAGATATTACTTTATTTTATTAATCCTGCAATGATGACTTGCCTCGAAAGGATTTCTGCGGCGCCCCCGCCTCTTGAGTTCTAGAGAGAGTGAGAGAGGGAGAGTGAGATAAGAGAGAGAGAGGGGGAAAGAACGAGGCGCCGGGATGTCCTCTCATTTCCCGCCGCCTTACTTTCCCGCCCTTTTCCCTACCCCTTATAAATACCTTCAACCACTACCACTGCCCCTCACTATTCTAAGCTGTTCTTCTGATCCCGGTTCCCGTTTCTCCTTCGTCATCTCGCGGCTCTCTCTGGGCTATCCACTCTTTCTTTTGCCGCTTTTCTCGCCAATCATGGGAAAGAAGAAGACCGAAGAGGGCGAGGGACGCAGCCGCTGCGGGAAGCGTTTCGTCGACCATGACTTCCCTCTCGGCAGACTGCCAGAGGAAGACCACGCTCGCTTCGCCCGCGAGTACCTCTCTGATAGCTACCCGTCTCGCCCGCCCAAGGTGGGCGAGTGCATCAACACCTTCTATCCCAACGAGTTGGCTTTCCCGGTCTCGCACTTTGAGGCGTGGCTGAGGCTTCCCCTCTGCCGGAGGTCAAATTAGTGCTGAAGTACTTCGGGGTCGTCCCGGCCCAGTTCAACCCCAACGCCATCTCCATGTTGATCGCCCTCGCCTACTACCTGCGGCGAGAGCGTATCGAGTTTAGTCTAACCGCCTTCCGCAAGCTGTTTGTCTACCACGCCAAGGACGACGGCATTTCTTACTTCACAGGCCAAGGCCTTAAAGTATGCGAGACGCCGAACAAGAACCACCATTGGTTGACGCGGTTCGTCTTCATACGCGGGGATCTGGGAGGCAATGATACCCCCAAAGTGGGGGGTGCCGAGAAGGAGCTCTGTGATTTCTTCGTGGGGAAGAATTTTGAAGTCCAATACCTGCGGCGAGACCTGGACTCGCTCCCCGCCGTTTTCCCGGGAGAAGGTACACCTCTATTTCCTTCTGTCCCCGTAAATTCTTACCTTCCGCTGACTGTCACTTTATCTAGGAGAAAGGACCGTCCCCGTCCATCCCCCCTACCAGAGCAATGAGCTCTCGCCTTGGCGAATATGGCGGCGGAGGCTGCGAAAGATACGCTGACCCCTGTCGCCAAGAAGAGGCCCGCGGGCGAGGGTGCCTCTCGCCTCAGCCCCAAGAAGAAGAAGAAATCCGTGTCCTTCGAGAAGGAAAAGCCGGCCGAGAGAAGAGAAGAGCTAGCGGGGTCTCTATCCCCTATCACCCTATCATCTCCCTCGCCTCCGCGACGGCCCGTCTCGCCAGCCCGCAAGACGGTCTCTGCAGAACCAGCTGCCCACGGCCGTGTTCAACCCTCTCAGCTTACTCCTGGCGAGACTGGCTCGTCTAGCCGCCCGGCTCCCGCCTCACACCCTAACTATAATATGGGGCCCGCAACGGAGGATGACGCCGACGAGCCGGTTCTGATATGGGAGCAAGACCTCAACCGCGTGTCGGTGTCCACCCTTCTCCCTTCCTGGAGGGAACAGGACCACCCCACCAGCCATGCCTTCTCCCTAGGCTTTGGGCTGTATGGTGGTCTTGGCTCCGAACCTGCTGACAACGAGGCATCGCGGGACCTCATTCTAAAAAGCGCCCACTCGCAGTTTCGCTCCCTGGAGCTCGCGCACCGCGTCTCGCGCCGTCTCGTCTTCAACAATAGGAAATGGAAAGAGGCGGAGACCGGTCTCGCCACGGAGCGCGAGAAGTCCATTGACCTGGAGAAGCGGTTGAATATAGCTGACAAACTCCTTGCACAGAGCCAGGGCGGCGTGGTAAGTTTCCTTATCTTTGCCTTGCTAGCCTAACCCTTGCTCCTTATAGTCCCTTACTTTCCCCCCTCCCGCAGGATGCCGAGACAGCCAACAGGATGCGCTCGCGTATCGAGGAGCTGGAGGGGGAAAACAAGAAGCTGAAAGCCGAGAATCTTCGCCTCCGGAGCAGTGCGACACCCCCACCGGATCAGTTTCCCGTTCCTTCTCGATATTCCGTGGATGAGGTGGAGGCCATCTGCCGGGACTCAAATATCAAGACGGCGGAGGTTGTCCTCAAGATGATGAAGGAGCTGGGAGTGGTGCGCGCCGATGCGGAGACGGTGACCGTCCGCGACCTAGTCCCGCGCTTGTTCGACGAGTCGGACGACAACGCCTCCTCTGACAATGAGTAGTGCACCATCCCCTGCAATGTCTTCCTCTCGCCCTCTTCTTTTTGTCTAACTCTTATGATTCTGGTTCCCTTTCTTAAAAGGGGAGCGAGGTGTCTCTGCCTTATTAATTTTTGTTTAAAACTTTTTATATACTAACTGTCGCTTCCCTCTTTGGGGCGCTTTGTGTAATAGTTACTCAGGAGGTACCTTTTTAGATGTTATTTTAATTGCTACCTTGATCATCCACCCTCTCGCTTAGCTACTAGTCCAAGGTGTAGGGCTATTTTTTGGGACGCTGTTTAATTACTACTTTTATTACCTTCCATTTCGCTTAAAAACTCGCGCGAGGCACCCTTTATCGCTTTTTACCCGTCTTGATTACCTCCGTTATCGCTGCGCCGCGAGATCATCTCGCGCCGGAATCCCTGGGTCCGGCCATCTCGCCCAGTCGGTTTCGGCCACTTCAGCTCACTTGAGCCTGGGATGAGGAAAATCCTTCCGCCAGTTGCGAGACCAGCTATGGCGAGTGCCGGCCCGGCCAGGGACCTTCTTCCCTGGCGCAATTCCTGGCCCCTCTCTGTTTTAGGGACTATCACCCTTTTGATGAATCATGGATTTTTCCCCACGCGAATTCTTACCCTTAGACTTGTCCCCTCAAGTGAGTACCGCCCTTCCGAAACACCCTCAACCACCGAGTGAGCCTACAGCCCTGCCAGCTAGATGGGAGCCTGGTCAGCGGGTCTGCTCGGGGTCTCCTCTCCCAAACACCACCAACCACCGAGTGAGCCTACAGCCCTGCCAGCTAGATGGGAGCCTGGTCAGCGGGTCTGCTCGGGGTCTCCTCTCCCAAACACCGCCAACCACCGAGTGAGCCTACAGCCCAGCCAGCTAGATGGGAGCCTGGTCAGCGGGTCTGCTCGGGGTCTCCTCTCCCAAACACCACCAACCACCGAGTGAGCCTACAGCCCTACCAGCTAGATGGGAGCCTGGTCAGCGGGTCTGCTCGGGGTCTCCTCTCCCAAACACCACCAACCACCAAGTGATCCTACAGCCCTGCCAGCTAGATGGGAGCCTGGTCAGCGGGTCTTCTCGGGGTCTCCTCTCCAAAACACAACCAACCACCGAGTGAGCCTACAGCCCTGCCAGCTAGATGGGAGCCTGGTCAGCGGGTCTGCTCGGGGTCTCTTCTCCAAAACACCACCAACCACCGAGTGAGCCTACAGCCCTGCCAGCTAGATGGGAGCCTGGTCAGCGGGTCTGCTCGGGGTCTCCTCTCCAAAACACCACCAACCACCGAGTGAGCCTACAGCCCTGCCAGCTAGATGGGAGCCTGGTCAGCGGGTCTGCTCGGGGTCTCCTCTCCAAAACACCACCAACCACCGAGTGAGCCTACAACCCTGCCAGCTAGATGGGAGCCTGGTCAGCGGGTCTGCTCGGGGTCTCTTCTCCAAAACACCACCAACCACCGAGTGAGCCTACAACCCTGCCAGCTAGATGGGAGCCTGGTCAGCGGGTCTGCTGGGGTCTCTTCTCCAAAACACCACCAACCACCGAGTGAGCCCACAGCCCTGCCAGCTAGATTGGAGCCTGGTCAGTGGGTCTGCTCGGGGTCTCCTCTCCAAAACACCACCAACCACCGAGTGAGCCTACAGCCCTGCCAGCTAGATGGGAGCCTGGTCAGCGGGTCTGCTTGGGGTCTCTTCTCCAAAACACCACCAACCACCGAGTGAGCTTACAGCCCTGCCAGCTAGATGGGAGCCTGGTCAGCGGGTCTGCTCGGGGTTGTTTATACAAATCATCTCGCCTCTGGTGCCTCACAAAGGTCACCCGCACTTTCATCGCATCAAGAAAGCACATCAGGATGGTAAGCATTACACATTAATAATAATAATAAAAAAGGTGCGATGGAATAGAATGCTATGGATAAAATCTCTTCAAATCATCACCACTCCGGGCTCGCTCGAGATATACCCCGTCCACATCCTGCAGGTGGTACCCTCCTGACTTTAAGACTTCTTTTATTACAAAAGGACCCTCCCAATTGGGGTTAAGGTTTCCTACAGAGGCTCCTCTACCCGCCGCGTCAACCTTTTTTAGGACCAAATCTCCTTTCACAAACTGTTTTACCCTTACATGTTTGTCGAAGTACCTCGCCATCCGGCGCTTGACCTCCTCCTGCCGGACCATGGCTAAATCCCGGAGCTCCTCCACGAGATCCAACGAAAGTCTCTATTCTTCTTCGTTCTCTGCTCTCCATCCTTCGGTTCCTTGCCTTGCTGCCTCTACTCTTGGTGATGTGACCTCAAACTCGACAGGTATGACGGACCTCTGAGCCATGAGAGAGCTTGAATGGGGTTTCCCCCGTGGCTGTGTTTGGTGTGGTCCTCAAGGCCCATAGTACTGAAGGCAGTTGCTCGACCCAGCTTCCTCTCAAATTTTCCACCTTTTTCTTCAATAGATTGACAATAACCTTATTAGCCGCTTCGACCTGTCCGTTACTCCGTGGGTGATGAACAGAGGCAAAGCGGAGATCTATCCCCAAACGAATGCAGAAGTCCACGAACTCCCTGCTCGCAAACTGTGGTCCGTTATCTGTCACGATGGCTAGGGGCAACCCATGCCGGCAGATGATCTCCCCCCATACGAAGTTCTTGACCACCTGTGAGGTTACCTTAGCTAATGCTTTCACCTCCAGCCACTTCGAAAAGTAGTCCACCATGACTATCAGGAATTTCCTTTGGCCACTCGCTTGGGGGAAGGGGCCCACCAGATCTAGTCCCCATATAGCGAATGGCCAGGGAGCTGTGATGGTCCGCAACCTCTGGGCCGGAAGGAGCTGAAGGGGGGCGAATTCCTGACACTTTTGACACTTTTTCGCGTATTCTTCCGCATCTCTCCGGAGGGTGGGCCAAAAGTACCCCTCCCTCAGCACACTCCCTTCTAAAGTCCGGCTCCCCGAGTGACTCCCACATTCTCCCGAGTGAATCTCTTGCAGAACCTTGGGAGCCTCCTCCTCTGACACACATCTGGCCAGCAGACCCGACAAGGTTTTGCGATATAGAACTCCATCCTTCAGCAGGTAATACGCCGATTTGTATCTGGTATGCTTCTTGTCGAGTTCCATTGCGGGTAACTGCCCTGATGCCAAAAAGGTGATAAAGGGTCCATCCACGACCTTTGCTGGCATATTTCCATAAGTTCCCCTTCCTCTATAGACGGTCTGAAGAGTTCCGTCACCGTTCCCCCGGCTCGAGGGCCATGCTTGGCTAGTTGGTCAACCTGAGTGCTCTCCTCCCTCGGGACGTGTTGAATTGAGAAGCTTCGGAACTGCCCTATGACGCCTTTGACCTTTCCTAGATACAGCTGGAGGGTGGGCTCCCTTGCCTCGAACTCCCCTTTGATCTGGCCTGCCACCACCATGGAGTCTGTCGAGGCCTCAATGTCTTGTATGCCCAGCTCCTGGGCTAACCTGAGTCCCGCAATGACCGCCTCATATTCCGCTTGATTGTTGGTGATTGCAAAATGGATCTTCAAGGCCTGCTCAATCTGGGTCCCCTCCGGGCTAAGCAAGACCACTCCTCCTCCAAAGGAATTTCTCCCTGACGCTCCATCTGCTATCATCTTCCAGGTTGCCCGGGGGGACGCCTCCGTTTCCTGGACCTCCATTATATAGTCCACCAGGAAATCGGCCACCGCCTGTGCCTTTATGGCGAGCCGAGGGACGAAGGCGAGATCGAATTCACTGAGTTCTATTGACCATTTTGCCAACCTCCCCGAATGCTCTACCCCCTCCAGGATGCGACGAGGGGGTGATCCGTTACCACTTGTATGGAGTGAGCCTGAAAATACGGCCGGAGCTTTCGGGCCGAGATGATGAGGGCAAATGCTAACTTCTCAAGAATGGGGTACCCGAGCTCCGCTTTTTTCAGGACCCTGCTCACGTAATAGATCGTAAATTGTTTCTTCCCTTCTTCTCTCACAAGAACCGAGCTCACCGCTACAGCACCTACCCCCAAATATAGAAATAAGACCTCTGCTTCCCTTGGTCCCTGGAGTAAGGGCGCCTGGGTAAGCTGTTGTTTTATGGCCTGAAAAGCCCTCTCACATTCCGAGGTCCACTCGAATCTCTTGCCTCCTCGCAGCGTTCGGAAAAAGGTCGAGCACCTCTCCCCGCTCGAGAGAGGAACCTGCTTAGCCCGGCCAACTTGCCAGTGAGGCGCTGGACTTCCTTAACATTCCTAGGGGACTCCAATTCTAGGATTGCCCTTACTTTTTCGGGGTTGGGCTCCACTCCAGACGGAGTGAGTAGGTGTCCCAGGAACTTTCCCCTGCTAGCACAAAAAATGCACTTCAGGGGGTTGAGTCTCATTTTATACTCCCTTAGGGTTTCAAAGGTCTCTTGCAGATCTAGGATATGGGCCCCGAGGTCCTTGCTTTTGATCATCAAGTCGTCTACATAAGCCTCGAGATTCCTTCCTCTCTGTTTTCGGAAAATCCAATCCATCATCCTTTGATAGGTCGCGCCCGCATTTTTCAAACCGAAAGGCATCATATTAAAGCAGAAGCATCCATCCTCCGTGACGAAGGTGACGTCCTTAACGTCCGGAGGATGCATGCGTATTTGATGGTACCCAGAAAACGCATCCAAGAAACTCATAAAGGGGAAACCGATGGCTGAGTCAACCAGCGCGTCGATTCGGGGCAGCGGGTAACAATCCTTGGGGCATGCTTTATTTAAAAGAGAAAAATCCACGCACATTCTCCACCTACCCTCCCCTTTTTTGACCATTACAACATTACTCACCCACCCCGGATACTTACAGGCGGACACAAACCCCGCCTTAAGTAATTTTTCCACTTCCGCTCTAATAGGTCCGGCCATCTTGGAGGCGATGGCCCTCTTCTTCTGTTGTATGGGGCGAGTGTTGGGGTATAGATTGAGCCGGTGACAGGCGACGTCTGCATCGACCCCTGGCATGTTCGTGGCGCTCCACGCGAAGATGTCAATATTTTTCTGCACGCAGGTCCTGATCTTCTCCCGGTCCTCCGGGTTGAGCTCGCCACTGATTTTTATCCTTTCTTCTCGGCCTTCCTTGGTGCGTATTTCTACCTCCAGGACCTCCACGGCCGCTTTCAGCCTTGATGGCTCTTCCTCTCCTTCCTGCTCTGCCTGCACATCCTGCTCCTTGGTTTTACCTTCTACGCTGGCCATCATCCTCTCTTCCCCCGGCTGCTCTGCCTCCCACTTGCTTGCCTCCTCTTCCTCCTGTCATGAGGCCCTTCTCTTTCCTGGCCGGACCTCCTCCCCGGGCGGCCCTCCCTCTTCTTCCCTCTGCCTTCTCTCTCTCCTCCCCGCCTCTCCTTTTAGCTCCTGTCCCCCTACTGCATCCATCTTTTCGCCCTCCTTTCCAGCCACTTCCAGCCTCTCCACCATGTCCCAGTTCCTCACCATTTTTCCCTCTCCCTCCGCTCTTTCCTTCTCCTTTTCTTCTTCCACCACCATCTCCCCGAACTCCTCTCCCGCCATTTCTGGCTCCCCCGCAATGCCTCCCACCATTACTACTTCTTCTTCTCCTCCAGCATCTTCCTCCTCTCTTTGCTCTTCCCCATCCCCCTGTACTTGTGGTAATTGCTCCATCCACTTTCCCAACTCCTCCGCGTCTCCCCGCCAGGAGATGGTGTTCACTGCCGTCACGTAGCATTCCCTAGCGGCCTTTGGATCCCCCCGTACCCTGATTTGGGTACCTCCTGAATTCAGCTTTAAGCACTGGTGAAATGATGATGGAACGCATCTGAAAGCTCTGATTAAGGGGCGTCCAAATATAGCGTTGTAACTACTGGGGGCATCCACTATGACAAAGCGGCAATTCCGGGACAGCCCTCCCAGGGTCACCTGAAGTCCCACTCCCCCTCGACTTCTTTCCTTTCCCCTGAGAACCCAAACAGCGGTCCGTCCGCCAGCCAGCACCCTCCGGGCCTCCACCCTCATTGCATTGAATGCCATTCTTGAAAATCACGTTCACTGAGCTCCCATTGTCTACCAGGATCCGCGACACCGTGAAGTTTTCGATGGCAGTTCGTATTACAAGTGCGTCACAGAAGGGGTCCTCATGGTCAGGCATGTCTTTTCTTGAAAAGGTAATCTTCTCATCTGGAGGGGGGGATTGCGAAGTTGAGGCGACGCTTCGGCGGTACATAGTGTGAAGGCTCGCCTTTCGAGCCGCCTCTATCCCCACCCCCCCCCCCATTGATCACTCCAATTCCCCCGCGGTCTCCTTCATCTGCTCGATCCACGCAGCGATCCTCTCTCCAGTAACTGTTACTTCCTCTATCCTCACCGGCCTGGGCTGCTCTCCTGCCCCTCGAGTTCTCCTCATCTCTAAGAAATCTGGGCAGGTAGCCGTTGCGTGACCTTCCTCCTCGTGGAAGTCACAATATGGCAACGCCACCTCCCCCCCTGTCTTCCTTCCCGAGGGTTCCTCTTTCTTCTTGCTCCTGCTCCTCTTCCTCTCTCCCGACCCTTCCTCTGCCTCGGCCGATGGCCATTGCCTGTTGCGGAGGGGTAGGGGTGGTCTATGACCGTATCCCCACCCCTGCTGGTGGAACCTTCCCGGTCCTCCCTGTTGGTTCCTCCCTCCTTGGGGAAATCCCCTAACTTGTCCTGGGACTGGGCCTCCCTGCTGTCTCCACCCCAGCTCCGGATACGCCTGTGCCCTTGGCTACTCTCTTCTCCTTGCCTCCGGTTGCCTCCCACCTGACTCTTTCGATTCTACCTCAGTAAGCCTTGCTAGCTTCTTTGCAAAAGCTGGGTTCGCCGCCTCCATCGCTATTTCCTTTGCCGCCTTCTCCATCAAGCCCTCAAAGGACAGCGGCGCCTTCGGGTGAGGCTCATCTTGAAGAATCCTTCCCGCAGTCCCACCGTGAAGGCCATCTGGAGGGCAAACCCTGGCACCTCCTGTATATCCAGAATCTCTTCTTGAAACCTGTCCACGTACTGAGCCAGCGACTCCTCCGCCTTCTGCTTAATTAAGAAGATCGACTCCGGGTTCTTTTTTCTTTTCTTAGATGTGGAGAACTGGAGCTGGAAACTCCTAATTAAGTCCTCGAAGTAGTATATCGAACCTGTCGGGAGTTGATGGAACCAGTCCCTAGCTTTGTCCTTTAGGGTGATTGCAAAAAGGCGGCACTTAAACGCGTCTGTCATGGGTCTGATCGAGACAGCGTCTTCGAACCACTGCAAGTGGTGGAGAGGATCATCCTTCCCTACGTAGTAGTTCATCTAGGGCTCTCGGAAGCCCTCTGGGACGGGAGCGGACAGGATCAGCTCGCAAAAAGGGGACCCTCTCGCCGCAGGTCTCACTGCCCCTACTCGCGCGACGACCTCTCCTGGCGAAATGGCACTCGCCGGGCTTGGGAACAGCTCCCTTCCCGCCATGTCTCTCCCGCTCCCTTCCATCATCACCTCCTTTCCCGGCCTTCTCCCCGGGGCATCCTCTCCTACTCGCGCCGAGATGAGTTCTTCCTGAGTCGCGAGAGCTGGCACTGGAGGCAGTGGAGTTGAACAGTCTCCCTGCCGCGAGATCCCTTGCAGTAGATCCATGATCCCCATGATCGAAGCCATAAACTCCGCTCTCCCTATAAATCCCCCTGGTTATCCGACTCCCCTCCTTCTCCTTCTCCGTGATCTCCCGCCATGTGGTTGCTCAAGGTTCTTCTCTGAGGGCTGCGGTCCACGCTCACCGCACCAAAAATGTTGGAACCTGCTTTCTGGTCCCTCCTAGAGTTCGAAACAGGATGCAGCCCACACGTACTCTCCCTGCGCTACCGTCCTGACGAGAGTCAGTGACCTGAAAATAGACCGAGGGGACTCAGCTTGGAGGTCCCGCCTCTTACCAGGAAGAACTGAGTCTTCCCCTCCCTAGCCAGTGCTGAGCTAGGTGCCTGTGAGGAAAATAGTGGAAAGGTTCAACACCAATCTCAGGCACCTTATCGGTCTAATTATAGGCCTCTGAATCTGATCTGCAAATATCACTTCTAAATCCACCTGAAAAGACCAAAACACCCTGGGCTGGGTCTGCCAATAGCCAAACTCCACTGTTCTGGAGAGCTATATGCAGGCCTCCAGGGGTAAAAATGTAAAACTATCTGGGGCACAAAGGTAAAATCCCCCTTATGGGTAAAAAGATAAAGACCGTCTTTCTTCATATGGCGAGTGGGGATGGACCCGTCAAGTTTTAGGGGATCTCGCATGTGGGCTACTCGCCCGCGCCCGGAGGCCTCGCATAGCGAGATCTCGCCTAGCGAGGTCTCGCCTAGCGAGGTCTCGCCTTAACCTACGGGCTGCCCCTTCCTTTCTAGGGGGTTGGCCTCCCCCGTCTCGCCAGCCTTCCTTCCTTGCTTTGTCGGGCCACTCGCGAGCCCAAGGTTGTACAACAGGGGATGGGTATTGTCCTGAAGCAGCACAGACATGTTATCGTTTATGCTTCGAGACAGTTGAAGAAGCACGAACAGAACTACCCCATACATGATTTAGAACTCGGGGCGGTGGTATTCGCATTGAAGATTTGGAGACATTACTTATATGGGGTTCATTGTGTCATCTTCTCGGACCACAAGAACCTCAAGGATGTTGACACGCAGAAGGACCTGAACCTATGTCAGAGAAGATGGCTTGAATTCTTGTGCGATTATGATACACCATGCATTATCATCCGAGGAATGCGAACACCATGGAAGATGCCTTAAGTAGGAGAGCCAACACCTCAGGACCAGAGCCTCGGGTGTTGTCTATGGAGCTGCTGCCGATGCTAGAGGATATGCAAATTTTTGTCGTTTTTGAGTCCGAGCCGGAGATTTATCGGGAGTACTTGAACTCTCTGGTCCTTGAGTGTGATATACGAGAGCGCATCAATATACAATAGAGGCTAGATGCAGCTTTGGAGCCAGTATTTAGGGCCCAGGAAGGGGGAAGGATAGAGGATTATTCTTTGCGTGATGACCTCATTCATTTTCATGGTGTTGGAACACCCTATTAATGATTTGGGCAAGGATCACTATGTCTTTTAGGAAATCTATTTTGATCTCCTTGTATAGATCTAAGGTCAATTAGAATTGAGTCTAAGGGTTAGTATTTAGGTTTGAAAGCTGCCCTCAAGACCAGATATTTCAGTTCAGGAGACTTAAGTCATTTCGTCGAGCTCAGGACGACGAATCGTCGAACTCCATTCGACGATCGCTGAGCTCACTTCGACGAATTGTCGAACTCCATTCGACAAATCGTCGAACTCCATTCTACGATCTCTGAGCTCAACTTCAACGAGTCGTCGAACTCCATTCGACGATCTTCGAGCTCAGATCGACGTTCTTGTCTCCAGTTTGTTTCTCTATCTCTGAGCTCAGTTCGACGATAGTTGAGCTCAGATCGACGATCTCTGTTTCATTCTAAGTCCAGTCTCTGAGCTCAGTTCAATGATAGTGGAGTTCAGTTCGATGTTTTTCTGGTGAGAACGACATTTTTCAGATTCAAATTCAGACAGTTATGGAATTATTCTCAGCATTAATTTCAAGGATATTGTAGCCATTTTCAATTAATCTGGAGCAAGTTTCAAGGGATTTTCAAAGGAATGTTTTTATTGGACTTTCCTCCATAAGACAAAATGCAGTTAAGAAAGTCATTTACGACAGGCTAACGACTATCTTGGATAGAAAAATATTCATTCAGATCTAAGGAATAAGAGAGATATTCATATTCTGCTGGAATAGAAGAATAACATCATCAACAATAACTCTTACAATAATCACAACAACAGAAAGAGAAAGAGTTGTAGATATTCTCAGTCTTAGAACTCATACAAGAACACACATCACAAAAGGAGATCAACATACTGAAATTTTCAGATTCCTCTTGATTCCAGTGTTCAAAGGTCATCATCATTCAAGACTCCAGACACCACACATTTCAGCTATTGCTGAAATCATCTTTTACTGGAGATCAAATTTTCTGAAGGCGTATCACCCTACTGCAAAGCTTCACTTCCTAAACAACTCAAGATCTCAGGGGGAGCTTTGACAACATCCACTATCTTCTCTCTGATTTTTGACAGAGAAGATCATCTCATCCCTCTCTCTCTCTCTGCTATAAAGGGTTTATCAAACTCCCTTCAAACGTTTGTGCTGGTTTTTGAGATCTTGTCAAAACTCAGTGGTGGCAAGACACCTGATCAAAAAATCCGGTTTGGTTTTTGAGCACCTTATCAAAACTCATTGGTGCCAAGGACACCTGATCAACTCATCCTGCAGTGGATTCCAACCTAGGGTGGTAGAAGAGTGGATGTACCCAGATTGATTGGGGAACCACTATAGCTCCTTGTGTCTTCTGGTTACTTACTTTCTTTTTGTTTTTTGGCTGTGGTTTATGATTGCTTTTTGATTAGATAATTGTTGTGTTTAGTTTATTTTCATTTGCTTCCCTGTTCACTTAGGAATACAACAACTGTTGTAAAAATTTTTTAGCAAGCACCATACTCTATTCACCCCCCCTCTAGAGTATATCAGATCTAACTTGCACTTTCAATTGGTATCAGAGCCAGGTTGGTCAAAATACCACATCTTCCAGGTTGGTTAAAATGCCACATCTTCCAGGTTGGTTAAAAATATCACATCTTCCAGGTTGGTTAAAATACCACACCTTAGTGTTTGCACATGCTAACACCTGAACCCAAAGATCCCTCTAGTTAGATCTGCTTGTTTTGGTTTTGTTATTAGAATTATTTCTTCACAAAACATGGCCCAAAACAAAGATTATGCTAGCAACAGACCTCTAGTGTGCAATCTATCTAAGTTTGCACTTTGGAAGGCAAGGATTAGACTTTACATGAACTCTATTGATGAGGACATCTTCAATTCTGTTTTGACAGTGTGTAAAAGACCTCCAGAGAATACAAGCACAAGTGTTGTTCCACCTTCCTTAGGAACAGATGCAGAAATAAATAAATGGAAATTGGCTGATGCAAAAGCTATGAACATTCTAGCCCAGACTATGTCTGATGAGATATTCCAAAAGGTAGCTGAATGCAACTCAGCAAAGGACATCTGGGACAAGTTATCTGAGATAGTCTCAAGATCTGCTGATGAGAGAAAGGATAGAAGATCTCATCTCATAACCCAGTATGAGAATTTCAAGAAAGGAGAAGCTGAGTCAGTAGCAGACATGTATAATAGACTCAGTCTCATAGTCAATGAGCTGAAAACTTTGGACAAAGAGATTTCATTGACTGAGCTCAATGATAAAATCCTAATGTGCTTCCCAAGCACTTGGGACTCAAGGATCTGGCCAATCAAGGATGCCAGAAGCCTAAATGAGATCACAACTGAAGCTCTCCTGGGCAAGCTCAAGTATTATGAGCTGATCATCAAGAATAGAGAAGAAGAGCAGAAGGCTGCTTCACAAGCTACACGAAAGGAGAAATCAATAGCTTTCAAAGCCACTGAAGATCAGCCTGAATACAAGGTTCCCAATGAAGAGCTGCTAAACCTTCTGGCCAAAAGGTTTTATAAAATGGCCAGGAAGGATTTCAGGAAAAGATCATACAGAAAGCATGGCAAGCCAAGGTATGACAAATCAAATAACAAAGAAATTATTTGCTTTGGTTGCAGGAAACCAGACCACATTGTGCCTGACTGTCCAGAAAATAAAAACAAGGACAAAAAGGACAGGAAAGAAAAGAGAAAAGAAAAGGACTTCAAGAAGAGCAGCAATGACAAACCCTCCTCCAGCAAGAAAAAACATACAAGGAAGGGATTTGTTGTTGAAACTTGGAGTGAGACAGAAGAAGAATCTGAAGCTTCATCCAGCTAAAGTGATGATGAGGATGATGCTGAAGAAAAAGAATTCTACATGATGGCTATCAATGCCTGACAACATAATTCTGATGCAGAAGAATCAGAGTCAAAATCAGAGACTCAATCTGAAGAGAACCAGGTAATAAGTTCTTTTGATTTTAATTCTGAGGACTTTAAGTGTGAGTTTAAAGCACTATGTTTAGATTTATTAAAATCTGAGATGGAAATAATTTCTCTCAGAAATTAATTATCTGAATACACTACTTTAAAATCAGATAACCTCAAACTCTCTGAGGAGTTGGAATGCTGTAGGGAGCAGATAGCCTCACTGAAAAGTGAGCTATCAGAGGCCAAGAAGCTTGAAGAATCCCTCAATGGGAGAAGTATCAAGCTAATGGACATCACAAGCACAGTGAACCCAAGATTCAATAGTACACTGGGCTTGGGTGCTTCATCCAGCCAACCTATAGTATTATCAACCCCAATAAAATTTATCTCTGAAAAAAGCAAGGGAGTTGTAGAGGTAGCTAGGAAGAATTCTGACTTACCCAAGAAAACAAGAGTTCAACAGAAATCGTCGAACAGAGCTAGACGATCGTCGAATGCAGATCAACGATCGCAGGCTAAATCGTCGAACTCAGGTCGATGAACTCTAAAACCTAAACTCCGCCACAGTCGATCTTCGAACGGAGCTCGACGATCTGACCCAAGATCGTCGAACTCAGCGATCGTCGAGCAGAGATCAGAGTTTTGAAAACCTTTTCAAAGGTAAATCAAATTCCAAACCTAGGGGTCCTTCATCCCAAAGATTTAACCCTTATACTGAATTAATAATACCTCCAAGGAGATATCATCCTGAAGGTTATAAGAGTCAACCTGGGATGTCTTTTATTTCTGAATTCAAAGGTTATCAACCTAGGCCCAAGGTAAACTTGTTTAAAAACAAGTAAATTGTTTTATGTGCAGGTGAAGACCTATCCAACATCAAACCAGCAATGATATCTGGATAGTGGGTGCTCAAAGCACATGACAGGAAACAAGGATAATTTCACATCCTTCAAGGCCAAGCTTGGACCCAAAGTAATATTTTGTGATTCAAACTTTGGACTAACAAAAGTATATGGTGCAGTCTAGATTGACACAGTCACATTCAAGAAAGTAGCCTATGTGGAAGGATTGAAGCACAACTTGATCAGCATCAGTCAACTATGTGATGAAGGCTACCAAGTGACTTTCAGCAAATCCTTATGCAAGATCAAATCAGAGGACAACACAACTGTGTTGACGGGTAAAAGGAAAGGTAACATATATTTAGTATACTTTCTTTCAACTAAAGTGGATATTTGCCTGTTTAACTATATTAGTAGACCTAATGAATTGTGGCATAAGAGATTAGGACATATAAACCTTAGAACCATTGCTAGATTATCCAAGGACAACCTTATTAGAGGACTACCTTCTGGCCCCTACAAGAAGTAAGGACTCTGCAGGGCTTGTCAATTAGGCAAGCAAACCAAAAATAGTTTCAAGTCACTTAATAAGAGTGATTCACCTAGGATTTTGTATCTGTTACACATGGATCTTTTTGGACCCATTACAGTACAAAGCTTCAGAGGGAAATCTTATTCTTTAGTGGTTGTAGATGACTTCTCTAGATTCACATGGGTGTTCTTTCTGAGGAAGAAGTCCGATAACTTTAAGTGTTTGACAGAGTTTATCAAATGCATCCAGAGTGAGTTCAATACTCACATTGCCCGGATCAGAAGTGATCATAGGACAAAGTTTGATTCTCTTCTTATGCAAGAGTTCTGTCAGAGTGAAGGGATCAGGCACACTTTCTCAGCTCCTAAAACTTCTCAACAAAATGGGGTAGCTGAAAGGAAAAATAGAACGCTTATTGAATCTGCAACTACATTGTTGTTAGATGCTCACCTTCCGCTATCCTTTTGGGCAGAGGCAGTGAACACCTCCAACTATGTGTTGAATAGAAGTTTAATACATAAACTAAAGGGCAAGACTCCCTATGAATTACTCAAAGGGAAGAAACCTAAAGTAGATTACTTTAAAATTTTTGGTTGTATTTGTTACATTCACAATAATGACAAGAGATACTTAGCGAAATTTCAAGGTAAAGCTGATGAAGGAGTATTTCTAGGATACTCCATGATCAGTAAAGCTTATAGGGTATATAATAAATCAACTCTTAAAATTGAAGAATCTGTTCATATATCTTTTGATGAATCTAACATGTCTTTCAAGGAGAAGAATACTTCTACCATAGAACCTTTGCAGGTACACTCTCTTGCTGAAGACTTGGAAAGGTTACAAATTATTCAAAAAGAGGAAAGCAGTGAAGATGAAGAAGACATTCAATATCTTGAAGAGAAAATTCTTGAAGAGCCAGTTGTTGTACCACCACAGGAAACAACAATACAGGTTGGTGAACAATCAACATCTCCTGTTGATTTAGTAACATCAAGAGACCATCCAATCTCCCAAGTGATTGGAGACATCTCAGCTGGTGTGCAAACCAGAAATCAGGTCAACCAAAACCTGATGCACACTTGCTTCCTTTCTCAAATTGAATCTCAATCCATTCAAGATGCAGAGCAAGATCCACACTGGATCATTACAATGCAAGAAGAGTTGCATCAATTTGAAAGGAACAAAGTTTGGGAACTAGTACCAAGGCCAAAGGATCACTCCATTGTTAGAATAAAGTGGGTGTTCAGAAACAAATTGGATGATCAAGGAGTCATTGTAAGGAACAAGGCAAGGCTAGTTGCTCAAGGGCACTCTCAAGAAGAAGGGAGAGATTATGACCAGACCTTTGCACTAGTTGCAAGGTTAGAGGCCATAAGAATCTTCTTAGCATATGCAGCACACAAAGGATTCAAAGTATACCAGATGGATGTAAAGAGTGCTTTTCTCAATGGAGATATCAAAGAAGAAGTCTATGTCAGACAACCCCGAGGTTTTATCTCTTCAACTCATCCTGATTATGTTTTCAAATTACATAAAGCATTATATGGTCTAAAGCAAGCTCCTAGAGAATGGTATGAGACCCTAGCATGCTTTCTTCTGAAAAATGAGTTTATAAGGGGTAGAGTAGACCAAACTCTTTTTATTAGAACCCATAAGTTCCATACCCTACTAGTACAAATCTATGTAGATGATATTATATTTGGTTCTACTGATTCAAATTTGTGCAGAAGGTTCTCCAATCTAATGCATTCTAAATTTGAAATGAGTAGCATGAGTGAGCTATTCTTCTTTCTAAGATTGCAAATCAAGCAACATGCTGAAGGCATATTTATTTCTTAAACCAAGTATGCAAAAGAATTGGTTAAGAAATTTGGTATGTCTGAAGCATCATGTATGAAAACACCTATGCCTATTAATGTTGTATTAGATGCTGATGAACATGGGAAACTTGTTGATCAGACAACATATAGAGTAATGTTTGGCTCTTTATTGTACCTTACAGCTAGTAGACCTGACATAATGTTTGCTACATGCATATGTACTAGATTCCAAGTAAGCCCTAGAGAGTCACACCTAACCTTAGTAAAAATGATTATTAGGTATATAAAAAGTTGTCCAAATCTAGGTCTCTGGTATCCAAAAGATTCAGCATTTGACTTAACTGGATTTTTATATGCTGATTATGCTAGATGCAGAATAGGCAGGAAAAGCACCATTGGAACTTGTTAGTTTCTTGGTGACAGACTTGTCTCCTGGTTTTGCAAGAAACAAACATTTATGTTAACTTCAACTGCTGAAGCTGAATATATGGCTGCAGGTAGTTGTTGTTCACAAATCTTGTGGATTCAAAACCAACTCCTACACTATGGCTACAACATAGAAAATTCAAAAATATTTTGTGATAATACCAGTGTTATTTCTATAGCACAAAATCCAGTCCTCCATAGTAGGACAAAACACATAGAAATTAGGCATCACTTTCTAAGGGATAATGTTGAGAAAAATAAAATTGAACTACAATATATCCCAACTGATTTGCAAAGGGGAGATATTTTCAACAAACCCTTGTATGAAAAGAAACATACATTCTTCCTAAATCAGTTAGGAATGTTAGATGGAGGAAGTCTAAGATAAGATCCAAGATTTTAAATACTAAAAATGACCAAAACTAGGCAAATCAAAGTGCTTTTTTCTAAGTGTATAGAGTGTTTTTGATCTCTGAACTGCGCTCGACGATTTTCCCGCAGATCGTCGAACGGAGATCGACGACTTCCGAAATCGTCGACCAGAGTTCAGCGCTTCTCAGATAGTGCTAAACTATCTTTCTTCAGTCATCGATCGTCGTGCGGAGCTCGACGATTTTGTTTTCTGAACTATCGTCGAACGGAGCTCGATGCTCTCCAATATCGTCGAACGGAGATCGACGATATTGATGACCTTTCAGTTTCCTTTAGAAGCCCAGATCATCGAACAAAGTTCAACGATCTTTCCTTTTCTACGTCGAACCCTAATATAAAACTCATTTTTTCGGCCGTCATTCTCCCTTTGCGCTTTCATACTCTTTGCAAATTTTCTCTTTCCCTCCAAACTTCTCTACACTTGGTCATTTGTTTGTTCATTTTTGCAGGAATCAATGGCAGTTTCAGTCGCCATCTTGGTCGCAATGAAATTTGACGCTGGATTTGATATCGACATGGATTCGTTCAACAACAGTGATCAAATCTTCAAGGAGATTCTGGAACTTTTCAAAGAACAATAGCTAGTTACCATCATGACTACAAGTATCAAATTAGCTGCAAATGAGATAAAGGAATGGGTGTATACTGCCCATAACCTGGATCAGAATACAGTGGTTGGAAGCACCTCAGGAACCCAGGTATCTCTAACACCTGCTACTTTGACAGAGGTTTTTTAATTAAAATCTGGAGAAGATTGTATTGAACATTCTGGAGAGGAGTTTTCTAATATGCTTGAAAGAATGGGACACTCAGAATAAAACCCTAGCAAATTGCTGAAGAAAAATTTGTCTGTTGAGTACAGATTTCTAGCTGATGTTGTTGGCAAGGTATTGTTGGCCAAACACTCAGCTCATGATACCATATCTAGGTATCAGCTCTGCTTGATGGGTGCCCTAGTGGACAAGAAGCAACTCAACTGGGGATAAGTTTTCTTTGACTTGATTAAGAAAAAGATTAACAAGAACTTTGTTAATTTTGGAAGGATTTTAGGGCTGTTCCTCCACCACAGATGTCCTGCACTGCTTGTTTCTAGTGGGATGCACATCAATGCCTCCAAAAGGCTCACATGTGCCCTATTTGGAAAATGGGATAGGCAGATTATCAAGCCCAACAGGCCCTCTGCAATCTCATCTTCAAGCACAAGGACTACTCCAGTCACTTCCCCTCAGGTTTCTACCCCTGCAGAAGACTTGCCTGCTTCTTCTCGTCCTCCTCCACCTCTTGTTTCATCTACCACAATCACATCCACCATCATAATCTCCACCCCATCTACAACTTCAATTCCTTCTCCAACTCCACCACTCACTGAAGAAATCTTCCATCCTCTACATCAATACCCACACCTAGATATTGATTCATCCTGTCATATTCCATCTTTCACTCTTATAGATGATTCCTATATGGATGATTCTCCTTCATCCCCTTCTGAGCCACCATCCTCATCCACCTCTTATCAACAACTCCTTCAGGACATAATTGCTCAACCATCCTTCACACCATCCATTTCCATTCCACTCTCTTCCATCTCCACAATTCCAATTTCCCAACCATCATTTCCTCAATCCATAGGTTCTCCACCAACATCTCCTGCTGCTTCAACCTTCATTTCTACCTCATCCATCCCTACCTCTACTCAAGTCCCTCTTGAGCAATTAGATCTTCCAGCCCTTGCAGACAGGTTATATGAGCTGATAGCTCCAAGGCTATCCCTCTTGTTGGAGACCTCTTTGGCTCCCCTTCTCAAAACAGTTCAGGAACTGTCTGCCAGGCTTTCTTCCATTCTTCCTTCTCAGGCAATCCCTTCTTATGGGTGCCTTGATCCAGTTCTCACTGCAACTAGGCAGGGGGAGATGCCTTATGAAGTTGAAAGATTGCCTGCTGTTGTATCCTCAGTCCAAGCTCCAGTAGCTTTAGTTGCATTCATCTCAGTGGACCTCATGTCACTGTTATCAGCTTTTGATTTTGTGTACTTCAACTGCCTGCCAGTCCAGCAATCTGAAGATCTGACTAAGTCCATTGTGCCTATTTCCAGATGTGACCCCAGCTTAATAAGCTCTTATATAAATTCCTTCAAAACTGTTGACAGTCCTACTGCTGCTGCTCCTCCTGCTGTTATTGATATTTCTATTAATTCTGATATTGATGTTTTTGAGGACATGCATATGATAGAGGCATTTATTTTTGAGACTGCTGTTACTGCTGCTGTTGCTCCTTCTGTAGTTGATTTTCCAGTTTCATCTGTTACTACTGGTGCTATTACTGCTGCTGTAACTTCTGTTTCTGAAAGTGTTGTATCTGAATCTGCTGTCATAACTCCTTCTGCCAATATTGCTTCTACTCCACTTCCTATTGTTGCTAATGTTGCTATTTCTGCTGCTCAGTATCAACAACAAAAAGATTACCTCAAAAGGATTGATGCAATGTATGATAATCCTCCAAGCTCAGACAGTGATCAGTTCAGGACTGACTCAGATGATTCCTCTGCTACAATTGCAAGGAAAAGGAAAGCCAGAAGTAAAGATATGAAAAGAGTTGCTCCAGAGAAAGTAAAAGATACAAATGACATTCCATACTACATACTGCATGATTGCCCTATCACAGAACATTGGATGCAATACTGCAGGAATCAACTGAAGGCTATAAAAAAGAAAAGAAAATATGACAAAGGATCTTCCCATTTCAGTCCTCCTCCTCATCCTCCCTCACCTGATGCAGGTGCAGGTGGTAGTTCTGCTTTCCAATCCTCTGCTAGAAGCCAAACTTCATATCAACCTCAAGGTAGATCCCAGTATAGAGGAAATCAATCTAGAGGTTACCAGTCCAGAAGAGGATAGTACAGAGGAAATCAGAGAGAACTTAAAGTATACTCTAAAGGATATTCAGGAAACATCCTTATCCAAGGGAAGGACAAGGTCCATATGACACAACTTCTGGTCCCTTCCCTTACAAGCTGAAAGAACTAGTCTCCTCCAGAGCTCCTCCAGATAATCCTTTAAATAGATATGAGCCTCCTGTTTCATTTGAGGACCCAGAAAATAATCCCACCTCATGGACTGCAAGAATGAAAGAATTGGCTACTTTGGACCAAATCAAGAAAGCTAGAGAACAAGGCAGGGCTACTTCAAATATCACTACTTTTTCAGATCAAAGAAAGAAAGAACTTGAGAGATACTCCTCCAGTAAATTTTTTGATTCAGAAAGCTATATGAAGCTGCATACAGAAGCTGTAGTGCCCAGGCCAAAGCAACAAACCTCTCTAGGTGCAGCTAATGACAGAAGATCTAAGAAGGAAGCTCTCAATCCCAACAGAGAAATAGTTCTTATAAAGAGCAAGGAAAAAAGAATGATTTTGTAAGATGACAACATATTTTGTTTTCTGAACTATCTGAGATAATGTCTGTGTTTTTGCTATGTCTTGTTTGTTATATTTCTGCTTTGTATGTTTTTATTTTTCCAATATCTGTAAATTGTAATCCTAACCCAAATAGGGGGAGATTGTTGGAACACCCTATTAATGATTTGGGCAAGGATCACTATGTCTTTTAGGAAATTTGTTTTGACCTCCTTATATAGATCTAAATGTCAATTAGAATTGAGTCTAAGGGTTAATATTTAGGTTTGAAAGCTGCCCTCAAGACCAGATATTTCAGTTCAGGAGACTTAAGTCATTTCGTCGAGCTCAGGACGACGATCGCTGAGCTCACTTCGACGAAGCGTCGAACTCCATTCGACGATCTCTGAGCTCAACTTCAACGAGTCGTCGAACTCCATTCGACGATCTTCGAGCTCAGATCGACATTCTTGTCTCCAGTTTGTTTCTCTATCTCTGAGCTCAGTTCGACGATAGTTGAGCTCAGATCGACGATCTCTGTTTCAGTCTAAGTCTAGTCTCTGAGCTCAGTTCAACGATAGTGGTGTTCAGTTCGACATTTTTCTGGTGAGATTGACATTTTTCAGATTCAAATTCAGACAGTTATGGAATTATTCTCAGCATTTATTTCAAGGATCTTGTAGCCGTTTTCAATTAATCTGGACCAAGTTTCAAGGGATTTTCAAAGAAATGTTTTTATTAGACTTTCCTCTAGAAGACAAAATGCAGTTAAGTAAGTCATTTATGACAAGCTAACGGCTATCTTGGACAGAAAAATATTCATTCAGATCTAAGGAATAAGAGAGATATTCATATTCTGCTGGAATAGAAGAATAACATAGAAGAATAACATCATCAACAACAACTCTTACAACAATCACAACAACAGAAAGAGAAAGAGTTGCAGATATTCTCAGTCTTAGAACTCATACAAGAACACACATCACAAAAGGAGATCAACATACTGAAATTTTCAGATCCTGAAAGATATAGAACCTAAACACCTAGAGGGGGGGGGGGGTGAAAAGGTGACCAAATTCTTTTTAACTTTTTATGGCAGCAATCAGTTTTTAACACAGATTTATATCTACTATTGCACAGCAATCACACAGCATTCACAGCAAACCACAGCACACAGAAGACACACAGTTTTATAGTGGTTCCCCAAGGTTTGGGTACATCCACTTTCCCCCTTCGCCTATCTAGCAGTGTACTATATTCAGCCAAACTCCTCCACTATCTCAGAACCCAAAACTGATTCCTAAACCTCAGGCCCAAGGCCCTACAACTCAGCTTATTCACAAAGCCTACACTCAGCCACAAAGGCCTACACTCAGCCACCAAGGCCTACACTCAGCCACCAAGGCCTACACTCAGAGATTTCAATCTCCTACACTCAGGCTCTCAAGCCTTACACTCAGCCCTTATAATTACAGGCTTACAAGACTCAAATCTAGAGGATCCTACAAAATAAAATGAATACAAAATTGTTAACTCAGCAACCCAGAGACAAGAGAGGGGAGTTGTGAGTTTCTTGATGAGTTCTTGGAAGAACTCAGCTGAAATCAATCTTACTTAGCTTTCTTCAAAGCTTCTTGAAAGTAGAACTCAATAATATTGACTCCTTCTGCAGTTGATCCTTGATCTCTGCTACTTAAGATTCAGAATAAATCTGAACCCTTCTTCTCAGCCTGGTTCCAACAGCTGATTTCTTGGATGGAGCTCTCTCTCTCCAACTTCTTAGATCTTCACTTGATAGATAGATCTTCTTTTAATTCCTTCAACAACCTTTTCATCAACCACAGTTTTTGTAGTCTGTATAAGCCTATTTATAGGCCTTCTTCATGGTAACCGGCTGGTCCGGTCCATAACTGAATTCTGACAACTCTGACAGGTGCTGTAGACCGGCTGGAATGGCAGCTGTCAAGTCATCCAGTCAGTTCTTGAAAATTCTGTAACTGCCTTTAAGTGTCGAGACTGTCTGTCTTTAAGTGTCGACACTTATAGACCAAGTGTCGACACATGTTGTCTAAGTGTCGACACTAGCCTACAAGGTGTCGTCACAACTCCTTGTGTTGTAGATATTATATCTCGACACTGCTTCTTCTTCATGTGTCGACACTGAAATTGAGTGTCGACACAAGTACTTGTACTTCAGTATTTTGCTGAATTCTTCTAAGTGTCGACACAACACCTTTGTGTCGACACATCTTCATGTGTTGAATCTGTTAAGTGTCGACACTGCTTCTTGGTGTCGACACATGTCTTCAGTGTTGATACTTGCTGAGTGTCGACACATTGATCTGGGTGTCGACACATTCTTCTTCTGTCGAGACTCTGGCTAAGTGTCGACACATTTCCTTAGTGTCGACACTTGTACTTAGAATATTTTTGTTGATCTTTGCTGATCTTTACTAAGTGTCGACACAGCTCCTTGTGTCGACACTTTCTTCAAGTGTTGAGTCTTCAGCTAAGTGTCGACACATTGTTCTGGGTGTCGACACTTACTTCAAGTGTTAACTCTTCTGCTAAGTGTTGACTCTCCTGCTGAGTGTCGACACATTGTTCTGAGTGTCGACACTTGTACTTAGTCTCTGCTGACTTTTGCTGAGTGTCGACACAGCCTCCAAGTGTCGACACTTTCTGATGTAGACACAGTTTTTCTGGGTGTCGACACAACTGCTAAGTGTCGACACAGCTTCACTGGCTTTTCTTCACTGAGTGTCGACACAGCTCCTTGTGTCGAAACTTTCTGTCTGGTGTCGACTCAGCATCCCTAGTGTCGACACAATGACTCCAAGTGTCGACACTGCTTGCCTGGGTGTCGACACAAGTCTTCTTAAGTGTCGACACTTTCCCTCTGGTTGTCGACACATGAACTTAGAAACTTTTTCTTCTTTTCCTGCAAATACTTAACCTGCACAAGTAAACTCAAAAACACATCAAATACATTTTGATGTATATCATTGAGTTGGGTGAGCTTCTTCAAATCAGGTACATTTAAACCAATGTACCCAACAATCTCCCCCTATTTGGAGAAGTCATAACCCTTAGTCAATGATATACACCATTCATAATAAAATTACAAAATGATGTAAAGCAGGATTATATATAGCAGGGCAATCATAAATATGTATTAATTAAACATGTATACAAAGACATAATCTCAGAACAACAATGAAATAAATTTTTCACATAGCAAATTTATTACACAACACATTGTTCTAATACTTTGTCATATTCATATTTCAAAAAGTTTATAGAATGTTTTACATCAAAAGATTACATAGTAAACTTTAAGAAAATTCTAATTCTATTTCTGTTCAGGCTCCTTGATCATTATTCCTTTGCCAGCTTGTACTTTGGCTTGAACAGGAGCTTCAGTAACTTCAGCATCAGCAGGCTTCTTACCTTTCAGATCTTTCTTCTTAAGTTCCTCAGCCTTAATCTTTTGACTCTCAAAATAATGATAAGGCTTGGGAAAGTACTTGCTACGCTCCTGGGCAGTAGGAGGTAGCTTTCCCATCTTGGCCTTTCTTCTGTATTGGACTATAGCCTCCTGCTTTGTCTCATGTTTTCTCCATTCAGCCTCAGAAAACCACTTGTTCCTGTCATGGATATTATCTTTTGCAGCTTTCCATGCAGTCAAAATAATGTTCCTAGAGGTGGGGCTCCACTGCTCAAATTCAGGTCTTTGTTCAGCTTGCTCCCTGAACCTCTTCTTTGACAATCTAGTTTCTTCTTCTTTCTGCATAGCTTCTTGCATAGCTTCAGAGATTGGCTGGACTACCTTTTCTATGATGACATTATCCTTACCCCCAGGTGGGCTATACATGGACTGAATGTCAGCATGAACCATATCAAAATCTGGAGGAGGGTAGATGACTTGAGCCACTTCAGGTTGCTCCCCTCCTAGATATGCAGGATGAATTCCAGATTTAGCAACATTATCATGATCACAAAGAGGAGGATATCCAAGAGTTGCTCTGATGGAATTAGATATCCACTTAGCATGATCAGAGCTGGCCTTGACTAACACTCTCTCCCCCTTTATGACTTCTCTTTCTATATGATCTCTGACATCATCCTTCTGAAATCTCACTTGATTATCCAAATAATTAACTTCATCTTTAAAGAAAGGTTTTAACCTTTGGAGTTTGTCAGTTATCAACTTTTGAGAATCTTGGATGGCAGTCTTAACAGCAGTTAGTTCTTCTTGGAATGCTTTGTCAAATTCTGCTTTAATAGTAGTTGGAGTCTTCCCTGCAGCTAGATTCTTCAACTCTGTGACGATAGCATTGTGAGATTGTGTCAAATTGTCATTCATTCTTATTTGGTTCTCTAGAACATACCCCTGCTTTAGTGCTATGTCATCTACTTGAGCCTTTATTTTTTCTTGATGAGTTGCAAGATAGACTACTGCATTCCCACCCTTGTGGAAGCAGTCAGTCATCTCTTTCTTATTGAGATTCATCTCAAATCTTATGGATTTAATATCCTGGGCCAGATCAAACTGCAATGATTTCTGCCCTTCATCCACATACTTCTCAATTGCCTGCCTGTGCTCATCAAGTTTAATTTGCATTGCAACCATTAAAGCACTATAATCAACAGTTGGAGCTGGCTGTGATATAGGCTGTGGAGCAATAGTTTGTAAAGCCTTCTTGTAACTCTGACTTCTCCTGAAAACTTGAAACTTTCTTTTCTTAGCCCTTGTTGTTTCCTCATCTTCAGAAGCAGATGTGCTGGCTATCTCTACCCTCTCCTTAGGTAGCTCTTCAACAGCTTGGGGCTTTTCAGGTTCTTGCCTTACAGGCTCTTCAACATGAACTTGTAGGTGCTCCCCCTCAACTGGAGCATTCTCCCACTCAGCAGCAGTTTCTTTGTCAAAATCTGTTTGATCTAGGTTAAGGAATAGATCTTCCATGGTATACTCTTGTGGAGAATGAGCTGGAGAAACTCTGGGCTCATCAACCACTAGATCAGATACATCTTGAACTGTAACAGATGTGTCTTCCATGACAACATCTGGGACTTGACTATGAATCTGTGGTTGCTGATAAACATCGAAAGCATTAAGCTCAATGATTACCTCTAGGATGATGTTGGTTGCTTGCTCACTCTCAAGAGTAGTTGGTTCTTCCACAAGTAATGACTCCCCCTGGATGTGATCCTTGTGTATGGGGCTAGCCTGAGGTAGCTCCCCCTGGATTTTAGCTACATCTTGAGGAGATGGAGACTTTACAGCAGTTCCTTCTTCATACTCATCAGGTGTGAAGACAACTTGCTCTTCACTATCAGAGCTGCTAGTTGGATCCTAAGCCACTGGGGCAGACGTCTTCTTCTTATTCAGTGGAGTTACTTTCTCAGGAGTGATCTTCTCAGGGGTTGGCATCTCCTTAGACAACACCCTGTCCCACCTAGAGAAGATCCTCATGTCTATCTTTCTCATATGGTTAATTTTGCTTCCAGCAGTTTGACCCATTACCTCTGGAATACTTCCAGCAAGGTATAGACTTAATATTATGCCCAAGTTGGGCTTCTTCAGGCTTTCCTTGATCTTCTCAAAGATCACTACAGACCAATCTGTCTTCAAAGTAAAGATTATCCTTGTCATGATGTTGAACATATGGGCTGATATCCTATCATGCCCTCCTGGCTTACTTAAGATGATCTTGCCAACAATTTCTGACAAGAATTTCCCTTGACTGTTCATTCCTTTTCTATTGAAAACTGAGCCAATTTTCATCTTAACATCCAGTCCACACCAAGTTAGAGCTTCCCTGGTCTTTGAAGCAGTAACTTCATCTTCTTCTTTAGTTCTAGGCAACTGAAGGACTTTTCTCAGACTTTTTGGAGAGACCTTTACTTTTTCTCCATGAACCTTGGACTTGATCTTGAATCCAGTGTCGTCTACCTTAGCTCCATTGAGGAATTCCAGTACCTCTTTCTTCCAGATTTTAGTAGGTTCAGAAACAAGATATTCTAACCCTGAGTCGACAACTAGGGTTACTACAGTCTTGATCTCCAGGTCTGCATCATCAAAAGCATTGCGCACCAGCTCGTACCCTTCGTTGACGTTCTCCTCAAGCTTTGGTGCCATTAGGGTTTGAAGAATTTGACTAGAGAGAAGAGAGGTGTCGAAACACAAGTTTTGGTCTCGAAACTTTTGAAAGTGTGTCGACAGACTAAGGCAAAACCCTATTTATACCTTTCTAATTTTGAAGATGAAAAGGCGGGCAGCTAACTTAAATTGTGTCGACACTGGCGATAAGTGTCGACACTGACTTATAATGTCTCGACACCAAGGTGTCGACACAAGTTTAGTCAACAGATTATATGTGTGGACACTTGTTTATGTGTCGACACCACATAACTCGACATTTAGTCGAGACTTTACTTAGATAATTCTGAGTAAACACTATGTGTCGACACCACCTTGGTTGTGTCGACACCAACTTGTCATGTGTCGACACTAATATTCTGAAGTGTCGACACTAACTTTCTAGATGTGTCGACACCTTTTCCCTGAAGTGTCGACACCAATTTTCTGTGTCGACACAGATATCTCTGTGTGTCGACACCTTTTTACTTAGCCAATTTCCAATACTATAAACTTACTCTAAGTTTATCATTCCTAGTTCAATCTTAAACCTATTGAACTTAGTTTCTTCTAGGGGCTTAGTATACATATCAGCTAGTTGATTATCGGTTTTAACATATTCTAGTAAAATATCCTCTTTCTCTACATGCTCCCTAAGAAAATGATATTTTATCTCAATATGTTTAGTTCTACTATGTGAAACAGGGTTATGTGCAATTGAAATAGCACTTGTAGAATCACAGAAGAGTGGAGTTCTACTTACCTGAAATCCATAGTCCTCAAGCTGATGTTGTATCCACAGAAGTTGAGCACAGCAACTTCTTGCAGCCACATACTCTGATTCTGCAGTGGAGATAGCCACACTTGTTTGCTTTTTACTACTCCATGAAATCAGTCTTCCACCTAGGAATTAACAGGTTCCAGTAGTGCTTTTTCTGTCTTCTTTGCATCCTGCAAAGTCTGCATCTGAATAACCTGTTAGATCAAAATCCCGATTCCTAGGGTACTAGAGGCCTAGATAAGGAGTGCCCTTTAGATATCTCAATATTCTTTTGACTGCTGTCAAATGAGACTCTTTAGGGCAAGCTTGATACCTTGCACAGACACATGTAGCATACATGATATCTGGTCTACTTGCAGTCAAATATAATAGGGAGCCAACTATCCCTCTATACAAGGTTTCATCTACAGGTTTCCCTGCATCATCCTTGCTAAGAGACATACTTGACCCCATAGGAGTCTTCATGGTGCTGGATGAATCCATACCATACTTCCTTATGAGTTCTAGGGTGAACTTGGACTGGCAGATGGATAATCCATTCTCAGTCTGTCTTACTTGGACACCCAAGAAGAACTTTAGCTCTCCCATACTACTCATCTCAAATTGACCTTGCATTAGTTTTGCAAACTTTTTGCAAAGGCTACTTTCAGTAGACCCAAATATAATGTCATCTACATATATTTGGACTAGTATTACTTTGCCTCTAGATTCCCTAAGAAATAGAGTCTTGTCTATTTTCCCCCTTGTGAACTTATTCTCAATGAGGAAACTAGACAGGGTTTCATACCAAGCCCTAGGGGCTTGCTTTAACCCATATAAAGCTTTCCTAAGTCTATAGACATGATTAGGTAGAGTTGAATCAACAAAACCTGATGGCTGTTCCACATAGACTTCCTCTTTAAGATTACCATTCAGAAATGCTGACTTGACATCCATTTGGTAAACTTTGAATCCTTGAAAAGTTGCATAGGCCAGGAACATTCTTATGGCTTCCAGTCTGGCTACTGGAGCAAAGGTTTGATCAAAATCAATACCTTCTTCCTG
Organism: Platanthera guangdongensis; assembly: GCA_039583875.1. Taxonomy (NCBI): domain Eukaryota; kingdom Viridiplantae; phylum Streptophyta; class Magnoliopsida; order Asparagales; family Orchidaceae; genus Platanthera; species Platanthera guangdongensis. Next base: position 74,635,344 of record CM077157.1, read on the forward strand.
CCTATATCCTTTAGCAACCAATCTTGCTTTGTTCTTAATGATGACTCCTTGTTCATCCATCTTGTTCCTATAGATCCACTTGGTTCCAATTATATTTTGGTCTTTAGGTTTAGGAACAAGCTCCCAGACCTTGCATCTCTTGAACTGATTGAGTTCTTCTTGCATTGCCTCAATCCAAAGAGGGTCTTTGATGGCTTCTTCAAACTTCTTTGGTTCAACTTGGGATAGAAAGCTGGAGTAGATTGCTGCATTCAGGTTTCTGCTCCTTGTTTGTACCCCTTGTCTTGGATCACCAATGATTTGTTCAGCTGGATGATCTTTAAAATGCCTATTGGCTGGAGGCATCCTGACGTCAGGTTGAACTTCTTCAACTTCTTCATCTTGCTATACTTCTTCTGCATTTGGTACATGTAGTACTCCACCTAGACAACAGCCACTGTCTTCTACATGCTGTCTTGCAGTAGATCTATCTTCTATAGTGAGCTTGTCCAACTTCTCAGTTATACCTGTGGGGCTGCAAATACTACTAGACAACTCATTGTTAATCATTCTAGTTTCATCAAATACTACATGTACAGTCTCTTCTACAACTTGAGTTGACAAGTTGTACACTCTATAAGCCTTACTATTGTTGCTGTACCCAACAAAAATTCCCTCTTGGGACTTGGCAGCAAACTTAGTCAAGTAAGACTTTCCATTGTTAAGTATGAAGCACTTACAACCAAAGATCTTGAAGTAGGATAGGTTTGATTTCCTGCCTTTCACAACCTCATAGGGGGTCTTGTTGAGGCTTTTAGTTATGGTAGCCCTATTAATAACATGGCATGCAGTATTGACTGCTTCAGCCCAGAAGTATTCTGGTAGTGATGTATCACTTAATAGTGTCCTACCAGCCTCAATCAAGGTTCTATTCTTCCTTTCAGCAATGCCATTTTGCTGAGGTGTTATTGGTGAAGAAAACTCTTGAAATATCTCAAAGTCTTCACATAGTTTTGTCATGGCATCAGACTGAAACTCAGTACCATGGTCACTTCTTATTTTGACCACTGTACTATTTAGTTCATTCTGAATTTGTCTAACAAAGCTATAGAAGACATTAAGTGTTTCAGATTTCTGTCTAAGTAAGAACACCCAGGAAAACCTTGAGTAGTCATCTACAACTACAAAGGTATAGACCTTCCTACCTAAGCTGTGAACTGGCATTGGACCAAAGAGATCCATATGCAAGAGGTATAAGCACCTCACAGCATCTTTGTTCTCAATGCTTCTAAAGGTGGATCTAGTCTGCTTGCCCTTTTGACAAGCTGAGCAAATATCATCTTTAACACACTTAACTTGAGGACCATTCCTCACTAACTCTTTGCTAAAGAGTTTGCCAATTGTCTTGTAGTTTAAATGGGCAAGCCTCTTGTGCCATTTGACACAATGAGAGACTGTCTCATCAGCTACAAGACACACTTGAGAACCATTGGTCTCACACATAATGTAACATCCCCCAAACAGCCAGACCCCTGAGAGTAATTTTGTCATGACTAAGTCATGACAAAATTCAGGGAGCTTACAAACCCTTGTAGACCTAGGCAAAAAGGTGATAAAACACCTTGGTCTGCAAATAGTAAACCTTAAATACTCAACTTAGGGCTTGACTTTAGGACTCCAACTCGACTCCTTAACCCCACCCCAACACCCCTAGGCCATCAAGGAGTCCAGAAGACCCATTGGGGCCAGCCAAACAGGCCAAGTTGACCCAAGGTCGACCCTAACCCTAATTAGGGCAAAATTGTCAATTCCCCATCAAATGGCCCAACTGACCATCACATGTGGAAGTAGCTTCACTTTTAGGTCTAACGCATCACAAAAGACTAATTAGACCAAAAAGCACCATCCTAGGGTCACCACATGGCAAAATGACCAAAATACCCCTACTAGGTCAAAACGGTGATTTTCCATTAAACACCCCTATTGACCACCACAACTTCAAGTTGACCACACTCATGGGGTCATAACCTCATAAGGGACCCAATGGCACAAATATTTCATGGTTCGGTCAACCCTAGGGCCCAGTTTGACCAAAAGTGAAACTAGGGCTAACTAGGTCATATTACTTGGACCTAGCCCAATCCCTTTGGGCTAGACCCAATTTGAGTGGTCAACCAGCCTAGTAGGCTGATATTAAACATGGGAGGGAGTGAAAATTCGTTCATGGTGATTAGGAGAGAGAAATGGGGGGTTTTCCCCAATTTTGAGGAGAGAGAAAGTGGCCATTCATGGCCATTAAGGTGACACACCCCTTGGCATCCCTCCATTACACTCTCATTCATCTTCTCTGATGAATTTGAGAAGTTTCCAGCCATTTCTAGGTGCAATTAGGGCAGGGGGGATGTATAAGGTCGGCCATGGGAGGGGAGGTGAAGAGGCCATTAATGGCATATGTGATTAAAACCACTACCACCCACAATTAACCCCCCTATCACCTTCACAAACCTCTGAGCAGTGAAACCCCCCCATTTCCCGTGAGTTTGGAGTTCTCCTTGCAAGAAATCGGATGGCACCCAAAGCTTCGAGGAGGAGCAATGGCGGCCGGCGAATGGAGCAAAGGAACGCCCCAAATGAGGTCCGATCCTCTTCCCCTCTCCTAGTGCTAGATCTAGATCGATTTAGGTAGAGAAATCGGGCTCAATTGAGCCGGATTGAGAGCTTGAATTTTCAGATTTTTCATGGAAAATGGTGGTGTTGAGTTCGCCGGAAACCGCCGCCTCCGGCGGCATGGTCGCCGCCAAACGCTAGCCACCACCTCAACGGAGGTGGTGGTGGTGGTGGCCGGCCAGGGAGGTGGTCGGGGTGGCCGGAAAGTGGGCTGGAATGAGCTCCAGGTCGGGATAATCCCGTCCCTTGGCTGGAGCTTGAAGATGAGCAGCAGCCCTTGGATGCTGCTTTAAGATTCGTGCAAACTCATTATATTTATTGTTTTATTTTCTGTGATTATAATAGCAGTGCATAGAATTAATTTTTAAAAATACTTAGGCCCCACTACAGAAACAATGGTCAACATATAAACTGTAGCCCTTGATGTCTAGTTTAATATAAAAAGTGATTTCACTCAATTTGGAGTCCTGGTTAGACCGCAGCACTCATTTTGGTGAGGTCTACCCAAAGGGCTGTCCAGAGCTTAATTTAAGTGCCCACTCCAAACCAGACATCCAAATAATCTGAAATTTGGGGAATGGTCTATTTTTAACTATATCTAGGACATATCCAAAAATCAGAATTTTTGGGAAATATTTTTCTATAGTTTTTAGAAAAATTTAATAAATCAAGTATAAATCAATTAGGTATCATAAACACCTCAAAATCCCCCCAAATTTTGGTGGGTGGTCTTACAGAGCATGTTAGGGCTCTGATAAAAATTTCATCTCCTTTGAAGATGTTTTGATTAGGTTTTATCCAACCCCAGGTTGACACTTCTAGGGTTAATTAGGTCAAAGCACCCCTTGGGGTTTTGAGTGGTCAAATCACCTCAACAGAGGCTGATATTTTGTCCACTGACTCTATATGATATGACACACCCTCCAATGTAATTTGGGGTGGTTAAGAGTAGGGTATCCCTAGAACCCTATGGTAGGTCCCTTAATGGGGATTTTTAGGGTTTGAAGGTCATGTGGTCAAATGACCTTGGAATAACATAAAATTTGGTGGAGAGGAACATAAGGTTAGTATAGTACTCTGGTTAAAATTTTAGGGAATTTGGAAGCCTTAAACCCCTCAAAACCCTAACCCTAGTTTAGGGCACCAAACCTAATTTGGAGTATTAGGCTATCAAATCACTTTCAAATCACTTGAAATTGGGCAGGGGAAGTTCTCTGGTAGAAATATTCCTAAATTAATTTTGGTGGGATTTTTGGGCCATTAAAATCAGTACTTCCTTTTCAACCATAGATGTGCCCTTAAAATTTACTATGTTGATAGTGAAGCTTTTATTTATTGGAAAATTGTGAAACCTTGGAATAGGACATTATATATAATTGTAGAGCCCTCTGTGTTTTTGTTTAAATTTTTAGATGTCTGTTTCAAGTACTTGCTTCATTAAATTATGATTTGTGGTTTATGATCAAAAATAGAAACAGAGCCACAATATTATCAAACAAATTATGAAATTAGGTCAGAGAGTGCTTTTGACCATTATTATTGTCCTGTAATTTTTCCATGATTTTTAGATGGATAAAACCAGTACTTACTTCACAAGTCTGTAAATTTGGAAGTTTACATTTAATTAGATTTAGAGCCCTTCATATGTGATAAAAATTGTAAAACTTGGTTACTGTGGATTTTAGATATTAATAAGACTTGTGGAATTTTATTATAATTATTAGATGAGTTTTTACAGTACTTGCTTCATTAACCAAAGATTATGGAATTAATGGTTATAAATTAAATTAGGGGCTACTATTCACTATAAAAATTATGAGACTACCTTTAGGGTGTTTTTAGGCTATGATAGTCCTACTGGAGTTTTATTATAATTTTTAGAATAATATTGCTGGCCTTTTCATCTGTAGATGATATTATTGACCTTAAGTTCTAAATTACGAAAGGTAGGCCTGATCACCTATGAAAATTCTCAAACCTTGGATTTACTGTTTAAATGTCACTTAGTATTTATCATAATTTTGTTGTGATTTGTTCCTGACTTTAGAGAGCACTTCATGTTCAAGTAGGGCATTTGGAGTCTAGGATTAATTAAATTAAGTGCCCACTTAATTAGGAAAATTATGAGACTCTGGATTTAGTCTTAACAGGTCATGATAGACTCCCAGTAATTATTATGGATCTACAGGAAGAGTAATTAGGGTACCCCCTAATGAGAGCACCATGTAACTTAGCGTAGTTTGCATATAGTGGATAGGTCAGAGATAAGTTAACTCGGAGAGCTCAAACACACTTAGGGTATTCACACTGAAATAAAAGAGAGGTTTGATCAAGGGTAGAAATTAATAACATTAAGTGCCTTGGCAAGAGAACTTTGGGCTTCATCCCATTGTAGTTCCTAGTACCGCTGCGAGCCCCTCACCGGGTAGACTTCGGGAAGTCCAGGGTTAACCCTAAACCTTAGGAATAATATGGGCAAGAGTAACCCTAATAATAGTTTCACCTTACACTCACACTTGTACACGTAGGGAGATAAATTAGTAGTGAAAGGATAGCGTAGGCCCGTGGCCTAAGGGCTTACTGGTAGAGTTAAATGGACTCGGTATTGATTTGGAAGTCCGGGGAGCTGGATGCTCGAGGACTTAGAAAAAAAAAAGAGACTTGATTAGTCTAGGGAGCCGTGGGCTCGGGAACATGGTGAACTAGTAGGCTCGGTATTTTAATTAGATACAAACTATCATGGTTGCATGTGCATAACAGTGGTGGGTCCTCGGTATTGTACGATCGAACACACCGTCGTCGGTACGTTGACTCGGGGAGACTAGCTGGTTTGCTAGGAATAGTACGGGAACGTACGAGAGGGGCTAGATTGTGTAGTGTGTTTACCAATCTAGGAGTGGAGAGGCCCAACCCACTGTCTCCGTTTTGCCACGGCGGAGGCTCCTGAGAGTTTAGCTAACTCCAAAAAGGGGAACTAAAGGTCTGTGCGCATAGAGTCGTGTGTGTGAGTTGCACTCGCATGTACATACCATAGCATACTTGCACGTCATAGCATAGTCATTTCATTTAACCCCTGACACCTATCGTATAAAATGGTATGGGACGTTTTATACGATAGGCCATGCAAAACGACCCCTTGGTCTATAGGGGTAACCCCTATAAATCAATGGTTATATTTCTTGTTGCTCTTACTTTCACTTTTTATTGCTTCTTTTTGCTACTCCTTCCTGTTTACTTTTGATGCATACTTGTTCACTCATGTTTAATTTTTGTGATACCCCTGCCATACTTTATTATTTTAATCCTTAGGGTAGATGTCACCTGCTTGATTACGCCTTGCTTTTGGTCCTCCTTTTCACCCTTTTCCGCCCGGTGCCTAGGAGCCACGGGTAGAGGGGTGGGGGGATTGTTGACTGAGTCTAGTTTGACTGACGGTCGTTTGACCACCATATTTTAGGTGCTCCGGATGGGAGACAGGGAACAGCCGCAGGAGACGCAACACCAGCAGGGTACGGTGCAGATGGAGATGGGCCAGTGTAGCTCGGGTGGACAGGCATCCGGATCCGTGAGTGGAGCCGAGTATTTGTAGTTTTACTTTTATGAGTGGATTGTAGTGAGGTTATCATGTACCGGGCTTAAGCCCGTATTTACTTTCTGGTGTTGGTACCTAGACTTTCTTCTGGTGTTGACTTGATTTATTGCATGATTTCCTCCTTTATACTATTGTGGACTTGGATGCTTACACTTTCATTCATTATACATTCTGTCGATGGTGATCGAGATGGCCGGCAGAATCGGCGTTTTGTGGTACCGATCATCCCGGTGGATGATGTCACCGCAAAAACGGCGGTTCTGGGCCTAAGACCCGGTGGATGTTGCAAAAAAAAAATGGGGTCTTACACATAATGTCTAGGCAGTAGACATTCCTCTTTCTATAGCCAGTCAAAATGATCTCTTGATCATTTGACCTCCTAATATGACAACCATTCTTAACAAATGAGATGTCATATCCTACATCACTTAATTGACTTATACTAATTAGGTTGTGTTTCAAACCTTTAACATAAGCCACTTGAGTAATGGTAACTAAGTTACTAGAAATGTTACAAAACCCTTTGATGATTCCTTTTTCAGAACCACCAAAGGTGACTTTTGGACCATCCTTGATAGGTGTGTAGTCCTTTAGTAAATCCCTTGTTCCAGTCATATGTCTGGAACATTCACTGTCCAAGTACCATATTGGGGCATGGCCACTTAGACTCACCTTACTAGGTCCTGGCTGCTCCAGGATTTTGTCACATGTTGTCAATGCCATTAGTCCTTGGCACTGACTGTCTTCTTGTTCATATATAGAATTCATAATCTGCATGAACTCTTCTTCTTCTTCCTCAGCAAACAGGCATATATATGCCTCAGCATCTGACTCAGTTTCTGATGAAGAAATATCTGACAGGCTCTTGTCCTTTTTGGCAACAAAAGACTTCTCCTTCTTGCCCTTGTATTGAGTCTTTTTCTTATCACTAGACTCCTTTCTTTTCTCTGGACAATCTGCTATCACATGACCTTGTCTATTACAGCAATAGTATACTATTTTTGAAAGAGTTGCCTTGCTAGACTTAGTCTTTTTCCTGTCTTTCTTTGAAGACTTCTTTTTCTGATAAGAGTCTTCCTTTCCCTGTGAAGTAGATGACCTTGTCCTCCACTGTTTCTTCTTTAAGAATTTCTGAAAATGTCTTGTGAAGGCAGCAAAGTCCTCATCACTTTCACTGCTTTCAAACTTTGTGCTGACTGACTCATCTGACTCAGATTCAACTACCTTTGGAGGTGGAGTTGGTGACTTACTCCTGTATTTTCTGGGGGCTTCTGATTTGAAGGCCACTGTCCTTTCCTTGTGATCACTTCTTGTAGATTTCTCCTCTTCTTTCCTCACCATTAACTGCATTTCATAAGACAGCAGTTTGACAAATAGTGTTGGTGGAGGAATTTCTCCCAACTTTGCCATTTCCCTAATGGCACAGATCTTGGTGTCCCAATCTTTTGTTAGGGACCTTAGAAACTTATCATTGAGTTCATAATTACTGAACTCTCTGCCATAGGACATGAGTTCATTCACTATCCTGTAGAACTTCTTATAGCACTCAGTTATGCGATCACCCTTTCCTTGTCTAAAACTTTCATACTCTTGATTTAGCAAGGATTTTCTGTCTTGCCTTACTTCTTCAGAACCCTCCATATACACAATAAGAGTATCTCACATCTCTTTGGCTGTCTTACAGTGTATTAGATTCTGAAAAGTTGCATCATCTATGGCACTTACTATGATGTTCTGAGCCCTCTTATCCATAGTGGCTAGAACAATTTCATCCTTTGTCATTTCAGAGAAATCCTTTGGTGTTCTCTGATTTGCATCTAAGACTGATACCTTCATGGGCACATATGGCCCTTCCTTTACTGTGATATAAATCCTAGGGTCTGAGACTTCCATGAACAGTCTCGCCCTTTCCTTCCAGATACCAAAGATCTCCTTCCTACATATGGGTAGCTTCATGGATCCCAATTCCTTGTGATTTTCAGTGGAACCCATGGTTATTGATTTTCTTGATTCTGTACTTTGACATAGACTAAATCTGCCAACAGGATCAACTCAGATAGTTATGTCCCTTTTGAGTAACCTGGCTCTGATACCACTTGAAAGATATAGTACCTAAACACCTAGAGGGGGGGGGGTGAATAGGTGACCAAATTCTTTTTTAACTTTTTATGGCAGCAATCAGTTTTTAACACAGATTTATATCTACTATTGCACAGCAATCACACAGCATTCATAGCAAACCACAGCACACAGAAGACACACAGTTTTATAGTGGTTCCCCAAGGTTTGGATACATCCACTTTCCCCCTTCGCCTATCTAGCAGTGTACTAGATTCGGCCAAACTCCTCCACTATCTCAGAACCCAAAACTGGTTCCTACACCTCAGGCCCAAGGCCCTACAACTCAGCTTCTTCACAAAGCCTACACTCAGCCACAAAGGCCTACACTCAGCCACCAAGGCCTACACTCAGCCACCAAGGCCTACACTCAGAGATTTCAATCTCCTACACTCAGGCTCTCAAGCCTTACACTCAGCCTTTATAATTGCAGTCTTACAAGACTCAGATCCAGAGGATCCTACAAAATAAAATGAATACAAAATTGTTAACTCAGCAACCCAGAGACAAGAGAGGGGAGTTGTGAGTTTCTTGATGAGTTCTTGGAAGAACTCAGCTGAAATCAATCTGACTTAGCTTTCTTCAAAGCTTCTTGAAAGTAGAACTCAATAAGATTGACTCCTTCTGCAGTTGATCCTTGATCTCTGCTACTTAAGATTCAGAATAAATCTGAACCCTTCTTCTCAGCCTGGTTCCAACAGCTGATTTCTTGGATGGATCTCTCTCTCTCCAACTTCTTAGATCTTCACTTGATAGCTAGATCTTCTTTTAATTCCTTCAACAACCTTTTCATCAACCACAGTTTTTGTAGTCTGTATAAGCCTATTTATAGGCCTTCTTCATGGTAACCGGCTGGTCCGGTCCATAACTGAATTCTGACAACTCTGACAGGTGCTGTAGACGGGCTGGAATGGCAGCTGTCAAGTCATCCAGTCAGTTCTTGAAAATTCTGTAATGTCTTTAAGTGTCGAACTGTCTGTCTTTAAGTGTCGACACTTATAGACCAAGTGTCGACACATGTTGTCTAAGTGTCGACACTAGCCTACAAGGTGTCGTCACAACTCCTTGTGTTGTAGATATTATATCTCGACACTGCTTCTTCTTCATGTGTCGACACTGAAATTGAGTGTCGACACAAGTACTTGTACTTCAGTATTTTGCTGAATTCTTCTAAGTGTCGACACAACACCTTTGTGTCGACACATCTTCATGTGTTGAATCTGTTAAGTGTCGACACTGCTTCTTGGTGTCGACACATGTCTTCAGTGTTGATACTTGCTGAGTGTCGACACATTGATCTGGGTGTCGACACATTCTTCTTCTGTCGAGACTCTGGCTAAGTGTCGACACATTTCCTTAGTGTCGACACTTGTACTTAGAATATTTTTGTTGATCTTTGCTGATCTTTACTAAGTGTCGACACAGCTCCTTGTGTCGACACTTTCTTCAAGTGTTGAGTCTTCAGCTAAGTGTCGACACATTGTTCTGGGTGTCGACACTTACTTCAACTGTTGACTCTTCTGCTAAGTGTTGACTCTCCTGCTGAGTGTCGACACATTGTTCTGATTGTCGACACTTGTACTTAGTCTCTGCTGACTTTTGCTGAGTGTCGACACGGCCTCCAAGTGTCGACACTTTTTGATGTAGACACAGTTTTTCTGGGTGTTGACACAACTGCTAAGTGTCGACACAGCTTCACTGGCTTTTCTTCACTGAGTGTCGACACAGCTCTTTGTGTCGACACTTTCTGTCTGGTGTCGACTCAGCATCCCTGGTGTCGACACAATGACTCCAAGTGTCGACACGGCTTGCCTGGGTGTCGACACAAGTCTTCTTAAGTGTCGACACTTTCCCTCTGGGTGTCGACACATGGACTTAGAAACTTTTTCTTCTTTTCCTGCAAATACTTAACCTGCACAAGTAAACTCAAAAACACATCAAATACATTTTGATGTATATCATTGAGTTGGGTGAGGCTTCTTCAAATAAGGTACATTTAAACCAATGTACCCAACAGATCCCTCTTGATTCCAGTGTTCAAAGGCCATCATCATTCAAGACTCCATACACCACACATTTCAGCTGTTGCTGAAATCATCTTTTGCTGGAGATCAAATTTTCTGAAGGCATATCACCCTACTGCAAAGCTTCACTTCCCGAACAACTCAAGATCTCAGGGGGAGCTTTGACAACATCCACTATCTTCTCTCTGATTGTTGACAGAGAAGATCATCTCATCCCTCTCTCTCTCTCTGCTTTAAAGGGTTTATCAAACTCCCTTCAAAAGTTTGTGCTGTTTTTTGAGACCTTGTCAAAACTCAGTGGTGGCAAGACACCTGATCAAAAAAATCTAGTTTGGTTTTTGAGCACCTTATCAAAAGCTCATTGGTGCCCAGGACACCTGATCAACTCATCCTGCAGTGGATTCCTACCTAGGGTGGTAGAAGAGTGGATGTACCCAGATTGATTGGGGAACCACTATAGCTCCTTGTGTCTTCTGGTTGCTTACTATCTTTTTATTTTCTCGCTGTGGTTTGTGATTGCTTTTTGATTAGATAATTGTTGTGTTTACTTTATTTTCATTTGCTTCTCTGTTCACTTAGGAATACAACAACTGTTGTAAAACATTTTTAGCAAGCACCATACTCTATTCACCCCCCCCACCTCTAGAGTATATCAGATCTAACTTGCACTTTCACATGGTCGTGTCTATATACCGGCAGGAGGTGGAATCTGTGATGATATACTCAGAAAGGCACACTATTCTCAGTACTCAGTGCACCCTGGTATCACCAAGATGACAGCGGATCTGCAGAGGAGCATGTATTGGCCGGGAATGAAGAGGGAGATCATCTACTATGTGACACATAGCGAGACATGTCAGCGGGTAAAGGCAGAGTGCAAGAGCCCAGGAGGGTTACTACAGTCATTGTAGGTCCCTGAGTGGAAGTTTGACGATATTGCTATGGACTTCGTGCACGGATTGCCTCGCTCCCACTCGGGGCACGATTCGGTTTGGGTCATTGTCGATAGATTAACTAAGGTGGCTCGGTTTATACCAATCAGGAAGGACAGCTCAGTTGCTGCTTTGGTTAGGTTGTTTGTTGAGCAGTTCGTCAGGTATCACGGGTTCTCCAGGACGATTATCTCGGATCATGACGGTCGGTTAAATTCTATGGAGTGGAGAGAGGTGAAGGCGTACTTGGGTTCTCAGCTTGCTTTTAGCACCGTTTTCCATCCACAGACCAACGGTCAGACAGAGCGGACCATCAGGACTATGGAGGATCTGTTGCGGTTGTGTGTATTGGATACGGGGAGGCCGTGGGAGAGACTGTTACCACTGGTTGAGTTATACTACAACAATAATCACCAGGCGAGCATTGGGATGACACCTTATAAGGCTCTTTACAGGAGGAAGTGCCGGACACCGCTATCTTGGGTTCGGGATGAGGACCCCAGGGCACTTAGATCGGAATACATCGAGGATACAAATGCTCAGGTACGACTGATCACGGATCGGAAGCTAGAAGCTCGGAGTAGGCAGGTTAAGTACTACGATGCGTGACATTGGAAGGTGGAGCTCCAGGTGGGGGACAGAGTGCTCTTGAAGATACATCTGCTGCATGGTGTTTCTCAGGTGCGGAGGCACAAGAAGCTCAGCCCTCGATATATGGGGCCATATTTGATCCTGGAGCGGATCGGCCCCTTGGCTTACAAGCTGGAGATGCCGCCAGAGTTAGGGACCTTGCACGACGTCTTCTATGTCTCTTCGCTATGGACAGCTCTCCTTCGGCCAGAGCATCATATCACCACGACATCAGGCCTGTTACCACCTGACAGATCAGTTCGTTTAGAGCCGCTCTGGATCGATGATATTGCGGTCCGAGTGCTGCGGAAGAAGAAGGTTCCCCTGGTGAAGTTATTGTGGTCCAACCATGGATGGGATGAGCACACCTGGTAGCCAAGGGATCTAATGCTAGAGCGGCACCCGGAGCTTTTTACCTCAGGTAATACTTTAATTTTGTCTAAAGTACTTAAATTCTTATGTTTAAAAACCTCGTAGACCCGAACTTAAATTTCGGGGACGAAATTATATTTTTTGTTTATTGGGCTTTGTAACATCTCATTTCCAATTAGACCCCTCTACTTAGATTCGGTGAGGACATGTGGTGGGGCATGGGTTTAGGCTATGTTTGATCCATAGAGTTGGGGTGTAGTCACATGGGACACACTATAGGGCCCAAGTTAACCCAAGTCAAACTAGCGCAAATTGGGGCCTTAGCTACACATAGGCCCCACCACTACACCCCTAACCCTAATAAAAATCTAAGTGAACCATAAGCCACACCATGGGGTCACCTATTGACCCAAGTTGACCCAAGTCAACGCTGAACCCTAATTTGGTCAAACCCATACTTAAAGGCCCAATTAGCCCAAGTGGGGCATCACCTTGGCCAAACCCAAGTTTGATGGTGCCTTAGGGTTAATGACCCTCAAGTGGTGTCAGTCCACTCACCATGTTGACCAAGTCAACCTAAAAGTCAAACAAGTCAACAAAGTGTCCTAAAAGAGAAAAGAAGCAACCAAGCCCACCTCTCATGGGCTAAGCCCATGAGTCAAGGCCCATGACCAGCCCAAGAGGTTAGTGTCAGCCCCTAACCCCCAAAATTAGGAGAGAGAATGCATGCATTTGGGGAATTTAGGAATTTTGGAGAAATGAGGAGAGAGAAGAGAGGGAAAGAGGGGATGGAGACCATGTGGCCCTCCTTCCCTCTGCCCAAGCTCTTGGCCGAGCTTCCAAGGTCCATTCCAGGAAGTTTGAAGGGTTGGTGGACACTTGGTAGCCAGGAGGAGATTCCAAAGACATCGTCGACCACCTCCTTAATCAAAACCACTCCCACAGTCACTCCCAGCCAAATCTAAGCCCACCATCAGCTTCAGGAGGTTGAAACGAGTGGAGTTCGAATGCTGGAGCATAGCTTTTGCTGGAGAAACGGAGAATAGGGCTAGTTCTGCGGAGCAAGCTCTGGCCATGGAGCACTTCCACCGCACACATCGCCAAGCTCGGCTACAAGTCCGTTTCACCTCACCTCACCCCATACTAGCTTTCTAGCTCAATTAAGCGAGATATCGAGCTCAATTGAGCCTGATACCATGAGAGTAATTGTGAATTTTCCCAAGCTTTTCTTCTAGCTCGGGATCGCTGGAGGAGCCGTCTCCGGTAGCCTCACCGACGGGAAACGCTAGCCACCACCTCAATGGAGGTGGTGACGAGAATCACCGGCGGTGGCGCTGGCCCAGGTGGCCGGAATAAGACAGCAAACTTGCACAGGACGGTTCAATCTCAACCGTTGGCTGATGGGGACGATGAACGGATATCGTCCATTTAATTCCAGTTAATTAATTAAATTGATTATTATGAATAGTGAAAATTCTGTCACACATTTACAGTGATTTTGCATGTCCATTTTACGCCTCCTAGATGCATTTTCATAGGTAGATATCAACATGAAAAATATAGGGCTTGACCTTACCTTTAAAATGACACCCTAAAGTCAAATTTTGGTAAGTAGAACTCCCTGTAAGGCCATTCTACCATGGCTGGTCCTAGGCTAGGGCAAATATTAAATTAAATGTTCAAGCCAAACCATAAGTCATGACTTGAAATTTTGTCCAGGCTTGTGTTATTGGTAAAACTAGTCTCTGACCAAAAATGAGAATTTTTGGTCAGAATTTCTCTATAGTATTTGATGAAATACTAAAAATTAAATTAAGTGTATTTTTGGAGTCATATGACTCCAAATGCTCCCAAATATGGGTGGGATGTTCATTAGGTCAAGATAAAACCATGGTAGAGATTTCAGGTCATTTTGACCTCTGCATGTTTGGTAAATCCCACATGCATGAGATTGGCATATTCAAATTTGGGGTGTCAATAGTAAAAATAGAAAATGTAAATTTAGCCCAATTGGATCATTGCATGTCCATGAAACTCTGGACAGGGACTCATAGGAATGGAATATACCTCACATGGGAAATTTGGGATTTTTGGGATCAAAAATCCCATTATTTGGAATTATTGGAAAATATGCCTAGTTAGGAAATAAATTTGGAAATTAGGGCGAATGAGTTCATTAAATTCTAAAATTTTGTCACAAGTACAAGTAGGGCATTGTTCACCTCTATAAAATTTATGGGACTGTTAAATAATGTTTACTTGGTTTTAAGTAGATTTTACCATTTTGCCCCATATGGAAATTAATTAAAAATAAAGGAAAGTTGTGTTTTAAAATTATAGAAAAACATTACAGTAGTTTGTTTTTGTTGTTAGATTCCTCATAAATTATTGGAGAATTTTTATATGTCTCTATATGTTGAAAACCCTAACAATGAAATTTTGGTAATATTGTTTAAATGGATATAAGATAGGTCAGATCACTGTTTAAGATTTGGAAATTCTGTACTTAGCCTTATTATATCAACATGAATACCCACTAATTTTCTCAGAATTTTTGGTTGTGCAGTTGAGGTACTTTATTTGGAAAGAGATCAAGTTGGAATTTTAACAATAAATGGGAAATAAATAGAAATTTGCATGAAAAAATTATGAAACCTGACAGGCAATAATATTTAACCTTATGGGACACCTAATAAATTCCTTAGGTAGGTTGAACCATTATATGTAGTACATCATGTTCAAAGTGACCCCTATCGCACAATTAAAAGAATTAATTTAGGCCCTTAATCCCTTAGAAAAATAATGAAACCTAGATTGATCATTATCATACGTCATAAAAAACCATGATGAATAATTATGGACATTTGACCCAAGAGTTTGGAAGACACATCATACGGGTCAACAATAGGTCATGGGTGCGCTTAGCAAAATATAGCACAAGTTACTGGGACACACAGGGGATATGATAGAAGGTTGTGTTGATAACTATATTGGGAAGACAAACCCTAATTGGTGTCTAGTAGGCCACTTCATAGTATCGAGTGATAGAGTGCAAGATCCCAAGGACAGTAGCTAGAACGGAGATCGGCGGAAGACCGCCGATTCCCAATAATAACTTAAGTCACTAGGTTTGTTCCCGAGTAACAACGAGAGCAGGGTATGGATCATGGGTAGACAATAATAAAAATAAATATCCTTGTGAAAGGGAGCTTTGGGTTTCAGCCCATCATAGTTCTTAGTGCCCTCGAGAGCCCTTCATCGGGCATGCCCTAGGCAGTCCTGGGATTATCCCTAAACTGCTAGGTATAACAAATATTAGATATGAGTAGTCTAATAGGATAAGACACTTGTTGGGTACACTATTAATATGTACCAGATTTGGAGAAGCCTCATCTTCATCAATTATGTACATCAATTTGTATTTGATGTATGTTTGAGTTTCATTATGCAGGTTTAAGAATTGGATGAAAATTTTCTAAGTATAAGTGTCGACACTTGTGAAGAATTATGTCGACACCTAAAGAAGAAGTTGAGTCGACATCCAGGAATTATGTCGACACCAACAAAAGAAGCTGTGTCGACACCCAGACTTGTGTCGACACTTGTCAAGAATTGTGTCGGCACCTAAGGAAGAAGCTGAGTCGACACTCAGACTTGAGTCGACACCTGAGCCAGGAGTTATGTCGACACTGAAAGCAGAAGCTGTGTCGATACCCCGGAGTTATGTCGACACTGGAAGCAGAATTGTGTCGACACACAGGACTTGTATCGACACATTTAACAGATGCTGTGTCAAGTGTAACACCCCCTATCCGTCGCATAATATATAGCAGTAGGTCCATCCGGGGCCCGACGCCATATACCATAGATAGACCGGGTGGTTACTCAATGGAAACCATCCAACTAATCCAACGTCCTACACAGAGCATTCTAGCAGAAGTAGTTTTATAAGTTACAAATAAAAGAACCAAGCAACAAGCATGAATGTCCACTAACAAGCCAAAAAGGAATGAAGTACATACACAAGTATTGGCCTTAAGGCCTTGTTGGGTATTGTATCCACAATTACCTGGATTTGAGGAAGCCACCTGTCAAGCTAAGATGAATTCACAATGTATTTGATGAAACCTCTTAAGTTGTGCTTGCAGTTATTCCACGCTAAGTGCACACCAATGTCAGGGTGCAGTAGGTCAATATACACGGGTCTGCACGACGTAATCCCTCGTTGAGCAGATCAGTGTGTTGGCCTACGTGTACTCTCTCTATTAGAGTGCACTTACTTTCAAGTACAGGGCCGTGTTTATACAAGAGCAGACAAGGAGCAAGGATGGGTCAAGGAGCAGCTCTTGGGTGGAAAGACGAAAATTCGTCTTAGTATAATTCGACGAGAATCACCAAGTGATTCTCGCCGACTCTTTCCGGCTACCTCAAAATGGTGCCAAGTAAGATTCGGCGAGAATCACTAGTGATTCTCGCCGAACCCATCGCAGAGCAGATCATGAATTCCAAGTAATATTCGTTGAGAATCAAAAAGTGATTCGGCGAGAATCACTAGTGATTCTGCGAGAATCACTAGTGATTCTCGACGAATCGTCGAGAATCACTAACTGATTCTCGCCGATTCGTCGAGAATCACCTGCGATTCTCGCCGATTTTTACTTGGCATTTTCGCTGGAAGCTGCTGGACCGGATTCTGCCGCTGGACTATTTTGAACCGGATTTCGAGTTTCTACGTGTGGGACCCACAACGGTCATATTGTAAGTGTCTACAGTGTATAAATACATGGGTATTTTTGAACAGTAAGGGTAGATGGAAAAAGATATACAAAGCTGAGCCGCGACTTGACCTAGTTCGCGATTTTCCGCCGCCGCCTCCGTCGCCACGCGAGAGTGTAGATCGCCGATCTTGATCGTGGTTTCTTCCAGATCTCCGGTCGATAGAAGCTTAGCTAAGCTCAGCGTCTCACGTGTCTAATCGGAGATCTCTTGTCTCTCGATTTGTAGATCGGGAAAATCTTCCCCATCCGAATCGATCGAGACGATTGATCCTAGTGTGACCGTTGGTAGACCTAGCTTGCTTCGCTATGAAGTTTGGATCTCAAAGTACAGCAGCCGCGCACCGTCATTGCCGCCGATCCCGAACCAAGCCGCCGCTCGTATTGTTGTCGCCGGTTCCGGGGAGATCCTCTCCAAGAGAGATCTAGGGTTGTAGACTCTTCGTAGACTTCACGAACACGTCGTCGAACGAAGAGGAACACCGTAGTCTCCAAACGAAGTTTGTATCTCGTGTACATTCTAGATTTACTTTTGTTGTAAAGGAACGTTTGTTCCGTGCTGTAAGGGTTGGGTGCAACCCGGTTTGTGGGAGTGTTGACTCCTACGTGTGGAAGGGTTCCTTCCGATAGTGCAAGGATTGGATTTCAATCCTGTTGGAGAAGTGACCGAGTCGTCCCTTGTTGGGAGATAGGTCGAAGGGGGGAAAGTGGATGTACCCAAGTCGGGGAACGACTATAAATTGCCTGTGTATTCTGTGTGCTGTGCTGTTTATTTTTATTGTGCAGGTACAATCTTAAATTCCGCAAAAACGCTGCATGTCACCTATTCCCCCCCCCCCCCCCATAGGTGAACATAGTTGACACTAGGTGGACTTTCAAGTAGTATCAGAGGCAGGTTTCTCATCAAAAAGGTTTACACCTTGAGTAGTATCCTGCCACCAGTGTCAGAAGCATGGAGCTGGATTATGAGATATCGCCACTCAGACTCCCCGCATGTACAAAGGAGTTTTATCCCGTCTGGAGGATGAGAGTGTCGTATCACTTGGATGCCATCGATCCTCGTGCATCTTTCATCCTAGAAGAGGGTCCTTTTAATCCTATGAAGACCTCCGACTCTGGAATTCAAGTGCCCAAGTGCATTGCTGAGATGTCGGAAATGGAACTTTCATTCTTTAATTTGGATAAGAGGATTCGTCAAATTATCATGGATATCTGGTCTGGAGCTTCTCGCTCTAGATTGGAAAAATGTAGGACGGCTAAATCTCTGTGGATGATGATCTCAGAGCTGATGGGGGGTCAGAGAATGCTGGAATCTGCTGTCAATCAGAGGATGAAGCTTATGTTGGGGTCCTCGCTTCTGAAGATGAAGGCAAGGATCTCTCGGACAGCATCAGAGCTCCAGTGTCCGTGTCAGAGACTGAAGAGGCCAGTAAGGAAAGCAGCTCTGATTAGGATGACACAATGGTCACTGGCTCTAATGACAATATCACTGAGGAGCAGGTAACTTCTTCATCCTGCCCCGTATCTCTTGAAGTTTCTGAAGACAGGAACTGCCTTCTTTCAGAAAATGCTGATTCCCTGAAGAGAGCCCTTCAGACAAGCAACCTACTTGCTGAGGAGCAAGCTCAAGAGATTGCTCGACTGAAGATCTTGTTGGTTGTCCAATTGGCGTCCAACAAGGTCAAGGACTCTAAAATCTCAGCTCTAGAGAGTAGTCTAGAGAATGGGAAAAGAATAGTATCAAACTTCTCCAAGGTTGATGCTATAAAGAGAAAGCAAGAAAATGGGTGGATCTCCCGGATTATCAATTCGTGGAGAAATGGGGAAACGGTATTCCGACCCCCCACTCCAAGCAGGAAGGCAACTCATCATGCCTTCAGGTATGACCACAGGAATAATCGTGGTCACTGCAAGGGTGATCTGTCCTCATGTGGAGACACCAGTAGTGCAAGGGCCGTCGTGGCCAACCATGAGAGAATACGTACGGCTCATTCTGAGCCCTTTGTATTCACTGCCACTGCCTCAACTCGGTGTGAATCTGCATGTCCCATCTCACATAACACTTCTCACCACCCGAGGACACAGGATAGGGAGGTTAGAAGTCATGGTGTAAGTTTTCAGGGGGCCTCAGGAAGGGGGATGCCTGAAAGAAAGGTACCACCTCCCCGGCCTCATGACGCTCGCAACATGCATTGCTTCCACCCTACCACGTGTCACGGTGGAAGAGGAAATTTTGTGAGGGGATCATGCCCTATCCCGTTTAGACCTCGGACCGTGACTACCTCAGTCAGTAGATCAGGTCAGAAACGGCGATACAACATTCACCCGTGTTGGTGTTGTGGCAAAGTGGGACACTTTGCCATCGACTGTTGGCACAACCCCTCTGTGTCAAGGGCAAGGGCCTATCCACATTTTTGGGGCAGAGGTAGTCTTTCTGACAGGTTTTCTGAAGGAAGGCAGTCAAGTGCTTATACTAACAGGAACCTAGGACCCAATATGATTTGGGTTCCTAAGGTAAAGTAATTCTTTCTTGCAGGGTAGTCTAGGTTCCCGTAAAAATGATGGGAACTAGACAGTAGGTGGCTCAAGACTAAATTGGAACAAGCGTCTGGAATAACAGATATGATATCCACTTGGGCATACTCACATTGAGCTCCTAATATGTTTTACCTGAGGGACTATATGATAACTCTCATAATCCCAGGTACTTTTGATCGTTTCAAGGACTTGAGTCATATTGTATCCACATTCATATATATATATATATATATATATATATATATATATATATATATATATATATATATATATATATATAATTATACTTATGCTTATACGTATATGTGTGCACATCTAAGGATAGGTCAACAAGGTGAATATAAAGATTAGATACATCATTAAAGAGTTATCGGAAATTCCACTAGTAGATTCGAGAACTAACATCTGCAGGCGTAAATTAATTCACTGAAAACTAACAAAGATATGTCGTTGGAAATCTCGGCAACGAAAATACATCATTGGAAACCTTGCCATCAATAAATGTATGGAAAAGCCGGCTCAAACCCTAATAGCTTGGCTTTAAGGAGTATCTATATAGTTAGAAGATTTTCAAATTAACTTAGACAAACGGAAACCGTAAGAATCCCATTTAACTCGTCGAGCTTGGCATTTAAGGAGAATCCCATTCTCGCCGAAGGATCAAGAAGAATCACATTTAAGGAAGAATTCCCGCCGACTCTTCACATTCCTTAGGAATCGTGCAAGGTTTCTTCCGCCGACCCGCAGGAAGCTCGTCGAATCGTCTTCTCGCAAGGTTCTCGTCGAATCCTGCACGGTCTTCGCCAAATCCCGTAAGGTTCTCCATCGTCTTCCCGTAAGTAACCCACCAGGAATCGCACAGGCTTCCGTCGAATCCCACCGAACTCCGCAGGAAACTCTCCTACTCACCGAAGGTCTCCATCGCTGTTTCCCGCAAGTTCTCCACCGAAGGTCTTCCCAAAGGTATCTCTCTGAGTCGTGAAAGTTTCCGTTGACATCTCGCAGGAAGCTCACCGACCACTTCTCGCAGGACGCTCAAGGATGATTTCTCGCAGGAAGCTCACCAACTCACTCCCGTCTACGCCTTTAGGTAACCTCTTCCTCACCCGTACTTGGACGTTATCACTAGTGACGCTTCCCTTTTGACTGTTCATTAAGCGTAGAGTAGGGCTTCTCTCCCTAGATCTGCAATGGCTCCAAGGACAACCGCTGGGCTAGTCACTGGATGCGAGCTGGTTCGCACAGGGTTCTCTCAGGCCTCTGACGAATTCAGAAACATCATTCTGATGCTGGAAGAGGCTGGGCTCTCATTCGTCCTGGAGCACCCGTGCAAAATCCTGGACAAAGAGGTGCTGGAGTTCTTCGCTACAGCAAAACTCCGGAATGGCGACTCTCTTATCAAAAGCAAGGTGGCTGGGGAGAAGATCAAGATGTCTGCCAGCAAGCTGACCCGCTTCCTGCAGCTTTCTAGCTCGGAGCACGAGGACTATTTTGAGGAAGAAGATAAGACCAGGACTCTCTTATTCTGTGGTCTCCCACGAGGAACACGGTCGATCAAGCGCAAGGATATGAATGAAGAAGGGAAGCTTCTGTCAGACATAATTGGAAAGGTACTCATCTGCAAGCTGGGCTCTCATGACCATATCTCTGCGGATATGTTCAAGATCCTAGTGGCAATTGTCTGCCGAAAAAGATTCAACTGGGGGACATTGCTGTTTGAGAAGATAAAGGACACCCTGAGATCTCCGAGCTTTGGCCGAATCATAAGTCTGTATCTCAATCAGCTGAATGGAGACAAGTATGACATGAGTAATGGTGTTCCTCTACACTACTTAAAGAAAATGGACTCTAGTGTTTTTGACAGATGGGAGAGGCGAATTGGGCAGGATGCCATGGAAGACCAACAGGACGTATCTCCAGCTGTAATCCCCAATGAAATTCCTGATGCTTTGACTGCAGGAATTGAGGGGGAGCCTCTACCCACTCATGTTGATATAGTATCTGATATCTCCCAAATGGCTAGAGATGCTGTGGCAGAGATACAAGAAGAAAGTGAAACTGTGCCGGAGAATGAGGAGGCCCTGAACCTGAACGATCAAGGAGCCGAAGCTGATGTACACGGGACTGCTGACCAAGACTTGGAAGAGGATGCTGATGAAGATGATTTCATGGATGATGAAGGAGAGGATGATGGCAATGAGGGACAAGAAGCATTGGAGACTCAGGATCTCATTGAACCTCCATCTGACAAGCACGCACCTGAAATCATTCCTGAAAACATCGGTGCACGAGTGGAGGGGGAGTCCGAGAAATCTGCAGATGCTGCAAGTATTCCCCTATTAGAGACTGTGCTTGTGTCTAGCTCTACAGGTGCTTCTGCTGAAGAGCACGGCCAAGAAGTGCCTCAGAATATTCCTCTACGAGATGATATAGCCACTCACACCGTGAATATCATTCAGGGCATAGTGGATGAGCTTAAGGCCTCTTTTGAAAAAGCTCAAAATAAAATGCTGAAAAGGATTAAGGAATCTGAAAATCTCATGCTCAAGAATATGGTGGAGATCAATCATAAACTTGACGTGATGGAAAAGAAATTTGAAGAAAAGTATACCGGGGCCGGCCAAGCTGTCACACTTCTTATGGCCGGATTGAAAAAGAACACTGATACTCTTGCCGTAGTGAATCAGAATGCTCACGTTGTAGCAAACAACATCCAAACGTTTGACGGTAATATGGTCACTCTTAACGCCAATCAGCAGGCCTTGGTCACTGAATTCTCCAAGACTACCAAGCATATTGATGACTCACTGCACTCCTATGCAAACTCCATCGCAGTCGAAGCCAAAAAGGGGGAGAAGGAATACATAGCTAAGATGGCTGAGCTTCAAGAAATCATGATCACAAACTTCGAACAGTCAAACAAATATGTCTATGACAGCTGCTGGTGGATGCTACAACAGGCGTTAGGCGTCGATTTGAATCCTACAGGTATTCATGCTACTGAGACTTCTGTGGCTGCTGCGGGAGTAAGTGCTGCTGAGGGCGTAAGTGCTGCAGATGTTCCCATGAGTGAAGCTGATGCTAGGGCAATTTCTAAAGCAAAGCTGATGAGCATGTTTGACCAAGAGGCCCTAGCAAAAGCCAGGGGAAAGAGAAAAGCTCAAGAAGGGACCTCCAAGGAGACACAAGCTGAAAAGAGAATTCGACAGAGTGAGGAGGAAGTAAGAAATGAAAAGTGGAGTCTAGTTTCAAAGAATATCATCTTGGACACCTTCTGGCTACAGGAAAAAGGAGAAATAAATCACAACGAAGTATACAACCAGTATGAGTGGAAAATGCATAAGACGTATGAAGCCAAAAGGAACATCTTTTTCAGAACCAATACTGCGGCAGATAAAGCTCCTCCTCCCAGATATTATCTGAAGCCCAAAGAGTATATGGAGAGGCAAAGAAAGAAGTATTTGGCGTAAAAACTCAAGGATGACTTAGCCAAAGAAAAATAGTCAAAACCTTATAGCTTGTCATTCTCTCTTAAGAACGATTAATGGTTATTCTTATTATTTGAACAATCTTGAGATTATGTATATATACATATATATATATATGCATTTGAAATTATGAATGGCTCAAGTCTTGATTTGTCTGCCTATATTATCTTGTGCTGCATATTTAAATTCTGAATGCTGTTTATATTATTTGATTGGTGTTATTCATCTTAGCTAGTAGGGTTTTGGCTTCGTCAAATATGGGGAGATTGTTGGGTATTGTATCCACAATTACCTGGATTTGAGGAAGCCACCTGTCAAGCTAAGATGAATTCACAATGTATTTGATGAAACCTCTTAAGTTGTGCTTGCAGTTATTCCACGCTAAGTGCACACCAATGTCAGGGTGCAGTAGGTCAATATACACGGGTCTGCACGACGTAATCCCTCATTGAGCAAATCAGTGTGTTGGCCTACGTGTACTCTCTCTATTGGAGTGCACATACTTTCAAGTACAGGGCCGTGTTTATACAAGAGCAGACAAGGATCAAGGATGGGTCAAGGAGCAGCTCTTGGGTGGAAAGACGAAAATTCGTCTAAGTATAATTCGACGAGAATCACCAAGTGATTCTCGCCGATTCGGCGAGAATCACTAGTGATTGTCGCTGAATCGTCGAGAATCATTAGTGATTCTCGCCGACTCTTTCCGGCTACCTCAAAACGTGCCAAGTAAGATTCGGCGAGAATCACTAGTGATTCTCGCCGAACCCATCGCAGAGCAGATCATGAATTCCAAGTAATATTCGTTGAGAATCAAAAAGTGATTCAGCGAGAATCACTAGTGATTCTCGACGAATCGTCGAGAATCACTAACTGATTCTCGCCGATTCGTCGAGAATCACCTGCGATTCTCGCTGATTTTTACTTGGCGTTTTCGCTGAAAGCTGCTGGACAGGATTCTGCCGCTGGACTATTTTGAACCGGATTTCGAGTTTCTACGTATGGGACCCACAACGGTCATATTGTAAGTGTCTACAGTGTATAAATACACGGGTATTTTTGAACAATAAGGGTAGACGGAAAAAGATATACAAAGCTGAGCCGCGACTTGACCTAGTTCGCGATTTTCCGCCGCCGCCTCCGTCGCCGCGCGAGAGTGTAGATCGCCGATCTTGATCGTGGTTTCTTCCAGATCTCCGGTCGATAGAAGCTTAGCTAAGCTCAGCGTCTCACGTGTCTAACCGGAGATCTCTTGTCTCTCGATTTGTAGATCGGGAAAATCTTCCCCATCCGAATCGATCGAGACGATTGATCCTAGTGTGACCGTTGGTAGACCTAGCTTGCTTCGCTATGAAGTTTGGATCTCAAAGTACAGCAGCCGCGCACCGTCGTTGCCGCCGATCCCGAACCAAGCCGCCGCTCGTATTGCCGCCGCCGGTTTCGGGGAGATCCTCTCCAAGAGAGATCTAGGGTTGTAGACTCTTCGTTGACTTCACGAACACGTCGTCGAACGAAGAGGAACACCGTCGTCTCCAAACGAAGTTTTTATCTCGTGTACATTCTAGATTTATTTTTGTTGTAAAGGAACGTTTGTTCCGTGTTGTAAGGGTTGGGTGCAACCCGGTTTGTGGGAGTGTTGACTCCTACGTGTGGAAGGGTTCCTTCCGATAGTGCAAGGATTGGATTTCAATACTGTTGGAGAAGTGACCGAGTCGTCCCTTGTTGGGAGATAGGTCGAAGGGGGGAAAGTGGATGTACCCAAGTCGGGGAACCACTATAAATTGCCTGTGTATTCTGTGTGCTGTGCTGTTTATTTTTATTGTGCAGGTACAATCTTAAATTCCGCAAAAACGCTGCACGTCACCTATTCCCCCCCCCCCCATAGGTGAACATAGTTGACACTAGGTGGACTTTCAGGCCTTACAAATGGTTTACTCATATTACATGTTTTCCATACCACGGCATGCAGGTCGGTCATACATGAACAAAAGCAAGTAAAACACTCCAATTATGCCTTCGAGGGTCGGCTTCGCAATTTGGGCTTTAACCCGCTATTGACCGCTTGGTCCAGCAGCACCTGCAAGCAAAATCCACCGCACGATGGCAAATAAAAGCAACGGTCAGCAATGCTGACCAAATTATAACGATACCGTCCCCAATTCGGGGCGGCGGTGCTCCTTCCCTGCACTTATTAGCATAACCAAGCAGTATATATATACATTGCATCACAGGTGTTGGCACACACGGCCACACACCCCGTGCACTCAGGGCACATTCTCGGTGAACCGGTCGATGTCACGTCAATTTAAGCCATAGACACCCCGGTCTCACCACCGCCACTTTGACGGCCACACTATGAGCATTTTGTCTTCTTGGCATGGGTCACGTCAATTTAAGCCATAGACCGCTGAAGACCCTCATCTATGCTAACGGCTCTAACCGAATGACATAGAACGGGTACGGTTCTGCCTAACCCGTGCTCACATTGCAACGACAATTTAAGCCATATGCGCGGGTTAAACTTCTCTCGAGGCTCGTTTACACAAAATCACATAACCCGGTTATGTTCAAGTTGGCTCCCAGGACATCAAGTTGGCAGAACCACGCATCTGCCCAGTTTACCAGGTGCACCTTGGGGTTAATCCCCAAGGCTCCCTGTTGCAATCTACCACATAGAAAACCCGAAAAACATACATTTGCACGGAGTCTTCTCCGGCCATTTATGCAATGCAACATCACCGATCCAGACCAACTTGTCCGGGTAGGCTTCACACAACATGCCTATGTCCGTTCTCGATTACGGACTCTACACAACCGGGAATTTACATATCTACCCAAAGGAATGCCTCCAACTCACCGCAAACTCGCGAGAGCGGGCTTCCTATGAAAAAGAAGGAGTGCTTCACATGCTCAATTAGAGAATCGTTACCCTAGAGTTCTTCCTTGGCGCCATGGAAATGTACCAGGATGTAAAGCACCGCAATCTCCTTACCTTCGTAGATCCGAAGTCGGTTCACGATTTGGGGCTCTAAAACTCCTCCAACGACTGGATCTAGACTCCTTCTTCCTCTTTTGCTCTCCCCTCTCTCTAAGATTTAGACAGAGAACCACACAGAAGAATAAGGGTTTTGAAAACCTGTACTCGGGTATAACCCCATTGGGAAATAACCACAGCCGTCGGATCCCACAAAAGGGATGCACGGATACGATCCAGGTCCGACCTGGACAAATGGCGCTAAACACCGCACGAATCACCAACAGGAGCAGGACACATATGCGTCAAAACAGTGTCGGAACAATTAGTCAACTCCTGCCAAAACCCCTGTGTCGACACTCCGCGTCGACAGAGTCAAACACGCCACAATGCGCCCCGCGCTCTACGATCATCGAACCAAGATCGTCGACCACTGCCAGATCGTCGAACGAAGATCTCTGGCCAAATCTTCGAACATCCCGATTGTCGAACCCACTACCCGATCGTCGAACCCACGGCCCGATCGTCGAACCCACGGCCCGATCGTCGACCACAGAACGTCGATCAAATCGTCGACCGCAGAATGTCGACCAAATCGTCGATCGCAGAATGTCGACCAAATCGTCGACCGCAGAATGTCGACCAAATCGTCGACCGCTGCTCGACGATCGTCGAACCCAGATACTGCCTGATCGTTGCTAGATCTTTGAACGACCCCGACACGCCCAGGGACACGCCCGTGTCCCAGGCCGTGTACCCCTGCCAAATTCCAAATTTAGTACAGAAACGTCACCAGTCTCTCTTTTGAGTTTCGGGGCATTACATCTCTCCCACTCTTAAAAGAATTTCGTCCACGAAATTACATAAAGGAAAGATAAGTACAAAATTAAAATTGTACCTGAGCGGAACAACTCCGGATACTCATCAAGCATGGTCTGATCTCGTTCCCAAGAGAGCTCATCTCGGCCGCAATTGTCCCAACGGACCTTGACCATCCTGATCTCTTTATTGTATAGTCGCTTGACTTCTGAGTCCTCAATACGCATGGGCTTGACCTTTATCGTTAACCCACTATCCACCGGCACTGGATCAATCGCGATCACTTGCGAAGGGTCTTGCACTGCCTTCCATAGCACCGATATATGGAATACATCATGTAGACCACTGAGCTCCACATATAGCTTCAAACGATAGGCTACTTTGCCAACCCGCTCCAGAACCTCAAACGGCCCAAGGTACCTCGGGCTTAGCTTTTTCAAGCGTCGTACCCGCGAGACACCCTTGAACGACTTGATCTTTAAGTACACCCATTCGCCGACAGCGAACTCCATGATCCTGTGCTTGGCATTATAGTACTTCGCCAGACGGTTCTGAGCGATTAGCAACCTCTCCCGAATGGTTCGCACCAATGAAGTAGCATCCTCCACCTCTTGACGTTTGTACAACTTTGACTCACCCGTTTCCAACCAGGATAACGGCGTGCGACATCTTCTACCATATAGGGCCTCGAAGGGCGCCATTTGAATACTCGCCTAATAGCTATTTTTGTACGCAAATTCCACAAAATAAAGATGGTCTTCCCATTGCTTTCCAAAGTCCAGGACACACATGAGAAGCATGTCTTCCAAAGTCCTATTGACCCTCTCGGTCTGCACATCCGTCTGCGGATGGAAGGCTGTGCTAAAACTCAGCTTTGTTCACAACATTTGCTGCATAAGCATCCAATCATTGGATGTGAACCGCCCATCTCGGTCACTCACGATGCTGCGGGGCACACCGTGGAGACGCACTATGTTATCCACATATAACTTTGCCAACTTCTCCACCGGATCATCCTTCCTATGCGGAATGAAATGCGAGACCTTCGTTAGCCGATCTACGACCACCTAGATGGCGTCGTTCCCCTTTTGCGACCGTGGCAACCTGTGCACAAAGTCCATAGTGATGTTGTCGAATTTCCACTCTGGAATAGGCAAAGACTTCAGAAATCCTCCCGGCTTCTGGCACTCCGCCTTCACCAAGGAGCAAGTTTGGCACGTCACCACGTAGAGCGCCACAACTTTCTTCAAACCCGGCAACCAAAATAGTTTGTTAACGCCGCGGTACATCTTTGTGCTCCCCGGGTGAATCGAGTATTTGGTATGGTGTGCCTCGTACAATAACTCCACCCGCAAATTTGCCACGCTTGGGACGCACAAACGACCATCTTTCCAAAGTAATCCGTCCTCCACAACGAATTGGGAATTTGACCCATCCAGAGCCTCTATCATGAGTTGCTTCATGTGGACATCCATATCCAACGCCTGCCGAATCCGATCAGCCAGGTCATATTGAACTTCAGTCCAATTCAAGAGTGCTTTAGCACTTGACTACTTATCTACACAAACAATCTCCAATGCCTCCAACTCCCGAATCAACCGCTCGTCCTGGATCGACACCCAATTGGCTTGAGCTGTGGCCCGACGACTTAACGCGTCCGCAACCGCATTACCTTTACCAGGCACGTAGTGGATCTTGAATGTATAGTCCCCCAGGAACTCTATCCATCTACGTTGTCGCATATTCAGATCTTTCTTATCAATCAAATACTTCAGGATCTTATGATCGGTGTAGATATCAATCTTCACACCGTACAAATAATGCCTCCGCAGCTTCAAGTCAAAAATCACGGCCGCTAACTCCAAGTCATGGACCGGATAGTTCCTCTCGTGCACCTTAAGCTGTCTCGAGCCATATGCTATAACGCTTCCATGTTGTAACAACACACAAACCAAACCACTTCCTGAAGCATCGCTATAAATCTCATAACCTTCGGTCCCACTCGGCGAACACAGCACAAGCGCCGTGGTCAACCGACATTTCAACTCCTCAAAATCTCACGCGCACTCCGGCTTCCAAATGAACTTCTGCTCCTTCCTCGTCAAAGTAGTGAGAGGTAACGCTATCCGTGAGAAGTTCTCTACGAAGCGCCTATAATAGCCGGCAAGCCACAGAAAGCTCAGGACTTCCGCTACCGTAGAAAGCTCAGGCCACTCCCGTAATGTAACAATCTTCGCCGGATCCACTGCAATACCTTCCCCACTCACTATATGACCGAGGAACACCACTGAGGACAACCAAAACTCGTACTTCGAGAACTTGGCGTACAATTGATTCCTCCTTAGCGTCTCCAAAACCAAATGAAGATGCCTGAAGTGATCTTCCTCACTCTAAGAGTACACCAAAATATCGTCGACGAAGACGATCACAAAATGGTCCAAGTACTCCCTGAAGGTCATGTTCATCAAATCCATGAACACTGACGGCGCATTAGTCAGCCCAAAAGGCATAACCGTAAACTCGTAATGCCCGTATCTCGTACTGAACACTGTCTTCGAGATATCACTCTCCCTTATTCGCAGCTGATAGTACCAGGACTTGAGGTCCAACTTTGAGTACACTGTCGACCCGACTAACTGATCAAATAGATCATCAATCCGGGAGATCGGGTACTTGTTCTTTTCCATCAACTTGTTGAGCTCCCGATAATCAATACATAGCCTCAAGCTTCCATGCTTCTTCTTAACAAATAGGATTGGTGTAACACCCCCTATCCGTCGCATATCATATAGCAGTAGATCCGGCCGGGTCCCGACGTCATATGCCACAGACAGACCGGGTGGTTACTCATGGAAACCATCCAACCAATCACAACATCCTACACAGAGCATTCTAGCGGAAGCAGATTAATAAGAGTTGCAAATAAGAACCCAGCACTAAAGCTTGAATGTTCACTAATACTAAATAGGAATGTTACAAAATACATCAGTACAAGCCTTAAGGCCTTACAAAGATTATTCAGTTCATATTACATGTTTTACAAACCACGACACGTAGGCCTGTCACACATGAATAAAGCAGTAAACACTTCCAATTGGGCCTTCGAGGGCCGGCTTCGCAAAAAGGGCTTTAGCCTGCTATTGACCGCTTGGTCCAGCAACACCTGCAAACAACAAACCACTGCACGGTGGCGAAACAAGGCAACGGTCAGCAATGCTGACCAAATTATAACGATCCCGCCCCCAACTCGGGGCGGCGATGCTCCTTCCCTGCATTTCATTAACATAAGCGAGCAATATAACAATAATCATTGCATCACAGGCGTTGGAACACATGACCACACGGCCCGTGCTCTTAGGGCACATTCTCGGTGATCGCAGTCTAAGCCGCTAACTCACCACCATCTCCAGGACGGCAATATCTCGTGAGCAAAATGGTCTTTTAGGCAGACGTTACGACACTTTAATGTCATCAATAGCCTATGTCACGACACTTTAATGTCATCGACAGAAAGACACGACCTTTATGCCCTCGGCATAACGCAGGAACGGTTCCCACTCAACCCGTTGCTCACTTGCTACGACACTTAAATATCATCGGCACGAGTTAAGTTTCCCCGAAGCCCGTGAATCGAACGTACAATGTTACATAACCCAGTTATGTACTAGTTGGCACCTAGGCCCACAAGTTGGCAAGATCACGCATCCGCCCAGATTTCCGGGTGCACCTATGGGTTAATCCCCAAGGCTCCCTGCTGCAATCTACCGTGTAGAAAACCCGAAAAACAACCAATAGCACAGAGTCTTCTCCGGCATTAAGCAATGCAACATCACCGATCCCGACCAACATGTCTGGGTAGGCTTCACACATCATGCCTATGTCTGTTCTCGCTTACAGACTCTAAACAACATGGACTTCACATATCTACCCGAAGGAACGCCACTAACTCACCTCAAACTCGCGAGAGCGGGCTTCCTATGCAAAGAAGGAGAGCTACTCATGCTCAAGAAGAGAATCGTTACCCTAGCATTCCTCTTTGGCTCCATGGAAAAGTAAGCGGATGAAAAAGCACCGCACTAGCTTTGCCTCCGTGGATCCGAAGTCGGCTCGCGATTTGGAGCTTCGAAGCTCCTCCAAGGGCCGGATCTAGCTCCTTCTTCCTTCCTTGGCTCTCCACTCTCTCTAAGATTTAGAAAGATAATAACTTATGAAAAGTGAGGGTTTCTAAGTCCAATCCCGGGTATATCCCTTCAGGAACAACCCCCAGTCGTTCGATCATCAATTAAAGAAATGGACGGCTTTGATTCGGGACTGAAATGCCCAATCTGGATCGCACACGGCCTGGCACACGCCCGTGTCTAGGGCCGTGTGCCTCATTCGCCGTCAAAATCAGCTCGCCTGGAACCACACATGGGTATCAAACACGCCTGTGTTCGACCTGACACACCCGTGTTCCACCTGACACGGCCGTGTGGCCGGCCGTGTACCCCCATCATTTTTCCACGAAAACAACCCGAGCACTGCACAGGTTCTAGGACACGCCCGTGTCCTTGCCCGTGTCACCTCAACACGCCTGGGCTCCAGGCCGTGTACACGGTCTCTACACTCGACACTTTGTCGAGCGAAGATCGTCGACCTGATGACACGGCCTTGGACACGCCCGTGTCCTAGGTCGTGTGCCTTGTCTCGACACTGTGTCGAGAGCAAAGTGTCGACTTCCCGGGACGAGTGTCGACATGGGTCGACACGCCCTGCGACACGCACGTGTCGCAGGCCGTGTGCCATGTCTCGACACTTCGTCGAGTGCAGAGTGTCGACTTCGCGGGCTAAGTGTCGACACTGGTCGACACGCCCTGCGACACGCCCGTGTCACAGGCCGTGTGCCCAGTCTCGACACAATGTCGAGCTCAAAATGTCGACTCCCCGGCTGAGTGTCGACACAGCTTGACACGCCCTGGGACACGCCCGTGTCCCAGTCCATGTGCCTACTGCCAGAACCCAAAACTGGCCCAAAACGTCCCCCGTCGCTGTTTTGAGTTTTGGGGCGTTACAACTCTCCCCCTCTTAAAAGAATTTCGTCCTCGAAATTATATATAAAGGAAAGACATGTACAAAACCAAAATTTGTTCCTGAGCGGAACAACTCCGGATACTCGTAAAGCATAGTCTGCTCTCGCTCCCAAGAGAGCTCCTCACGACCGCAATTGTCCCACCGGACCTTGACCATCCTGATCTCTTTATTGCGTAGCCGCTTGACCTCCGAGTCCTCAATCCGCACGGGCTTGACCTTTGTCGTCAACCCACTATCCACCAGCACTTGATCAACTGCGATCACTTGCGAAGGCTCTTGCATCGCCTTCCAGAGCACCGAAATATGGAATACATCATGTAAACCACTAAGCTCCACTGAAAGCTTCAACCGATAGGCCTCTTCACCAACTCGCTCCAGAACCTCAAACGGTCCAAGGTACCTCGGGCTTAGCTTTTTCAATCGCTGCACCCGCGAGATACCCTTGAACGGCTTGATCTTTAAGTACACATAGTCGCCCACAGCGAACTCCACGTTCCTGTGCTTGGCATTATAGTACTTCGCTTGCCGGTCCTGAGTGAAAAGCAACCTCTCTCGAATGGTTCTCACCAAAGAAGTAGCATCCTCCACTTCCGATCGCTTATACAACTTTGACTCACCCGTTTCTAACCAAGACAACGGCGTGCGACATTTTCTACCATATAGGGCCTCGAAAGGCGCCATTTGAATACTCGCTTGGTATCTGTTGTTGTATGCGAACTCCACCAAATAAAGGTGGTCTTCCCATTGCTTTCCGAAATCCAAGACACACATGCGGAGCATGTCTTCCATGGTTCTATTGACCCTCTCGGTCTGCCCATCCGTTTGCGGATGGAAGGCTGTGCTGAATTTTAGCTTTGTTCCCAACATTTGTTGCACTAGCCCCCAATCATTGGATGTGAACCGCCCATCTCGGTCACTCACGATGTTGCGGGGCACACCATGAAGCCGCACTATGTTATCCACATAAAGCTTTGCCAACTTCTCCACCGGATCATCCTTCCTATACAGAATAAAATGTGACACCTTCGTTAACCGATCAACAACCACCCAAATGGCGTCGTTCCCTTTTTGCGACCTTGGCAAACCGTGCACAAAGTCCATAGAGATGTCGTCAAATTTCCACTCCGGAATAGGCAAGGACTTAAGAAATCCTCCCGGCTTTTGGCACTCTGCCTTCACCAAGGCGCAAGTTTGACACTTCGCTACGTATAGCGCCACATCTTTCTTCAAACCCGGCCACCAAAACAATTTCTTCACATCACGGTACATCTTCGTGCTCCCCGGGTGAATCGAGTACTTGGTTTGGTGTGCCTCGTACAACAACTCCACCCGCAAATTACCCACACTTGGGAAGCACAGACGACCGTCTTTCCAAAGTAATCCGTCCTCCACGACGAATTGGGAATTTGACCCATCCAGAGCCTCTACCATGAACTGCTTCATATGAGCATCGATATCCAAAGCCTGCCGAATAAGATCAGCCAGGTCATATTGGACTTCAGTCCAATTCAGAACTGCTTCAACACTTGATTTCCTGTCCACACAAACAATCTCCAATGCCTCCAACTCCAGCACCAACCGCTCATCATGCCCCGATAGCCAATTGGCTTGAGCTGGGGCTCGACGACTCAACGCGTCCGCAACTGCATTACCTTTACCAGACACGTAGCGGATCTTGAATGTATAGTCCCCCAGGAACTCCATCCATCTACGCTGCTGCATATTTAGATCCTTCTGATCAATAAGATACTTTGGGCTCTTGTGATCGGTGTAGATATCAATCTTCACACCGTACAAATAGTGTCTCCACGGCTTCAAGGCAAAAATTACAGCCGCTAACTCCATGTCATGGACCAGATAGTTCCTTTCATGCACTTTCAGCTGTCTCGAGCTATAAGCTATAACACTTCCGTGTTGCAGTAGCACGCAACTCAAACCGCTGCCAGAAGCATCACTATAAATCTCATAGCCTTTGGTCCCATATGGCGAACTCAGCACAGGCGTCGTGGTCAACCGACACTTCAACTCCTCAAAAGCTCGCGCGCACTCCGGCGTCAAAAGAAACTTATGCTCCTTCCTCGTCAAGGTAGTGAGAGGTAACGCTATCCGCGAGAAGTTCTCTACGAAGCGCCTATAATAGCCGGCAAGCCCCAGAAAACTCCGGACTTCCGCTACCGTAGCAAGCTCAGGCCACTCCCGCATCGCAACAATCTTCGCCGGATGTAACACCCCCATCCGTCGCATGGCATATAATAGAAGGTCCAGCTGGAACCCGACGCCATATACCACAGACAGTCGGAAGGGTTACTAAATGAATAATCAAACCAACCAATTAATACTACTCGTCCTAATCACAGAGAATTCTAGCGGAAGATTTTTAAAGTTGAAAGAACCCAAAAATAAATCCATCAATATGAATGTCCACAGCTACAACAACAGGAATGAAACCCCAAATACACAGAAACAGGTACATGGCCTTATGGCCTTACAAATGTTCACTTCATAAATAGTGTTTTACATACATCGGCTCGCAGGCCGGCCACACATGAAATATATAAATAAAACTATTCTACGGCCTTCTAGGGCCAGCACAGCAACATGGGCCCCGACCCGCTATTTGGCGCTCGGCTCCGCAGCACCTGCAAGCACATACCACCGCACGGTGGCAAATAAAGCAACGGTCAGCTAAAAGCCGACCAAATTATAACGACCCCGCCCCTTACTCGGGACGGCGGTGCTCTTTCCCTGCATAACATTAGCCCAACATATATATATATATATAGCGCAATTATAATTCGCCACAGGTGTAGGCTCGCACGGCCAAACACCCCGTGCACTCAGGGCACATTCATGGTGAACCCTGACCCATCAGTGCATTCACCACCACCCCCAGGATGGCAACAACATGTGAGCATTTAGCCTTTCTGACCACCGTCTAAGGCTCCGACTATGCCAACGGCCAGTCCCCGTCTTCGGGTCTCTCGCACCGAACCACATAGCCTAGGTCCAATTCCACTTGCCCGTTGCTCACGCCGCATGTCCAATTTAAGGAACTTTGCGCGGCCCAAGCTTCTCTCGGATCCCAAATTTTCCAAAACAATCTCATAACCCAGTTATGATCAAGGCCGGTTCCCAGACCGCCAAGTTAGCAGAACACTTTTCCGCTCAATTTTCCGGGTGCGCCTTGAAGCTAACCTTCAAGGATCCCTGCTGCAATCTACCGCATGGAAACCCGAAAAATCCAAAGCACGGAGTCTTCTCCGGCAAAACCACATCAAATGCAACATCACCGATCCAGACAAAACACGTCCGGGTAGGCTTCACACACAATGCCTATGCCCGTACTTACGATTCCGGGCTCTACATGCAACACAAGGGGGACTATTCCCGTCAACCCCAAGGAACACCACGCACTCACCGCATACTCGCGGGAGCAGGATTCCCTATGCAGAAAGAAAGAGCTTCAAGCGCTCGAGTTGAGAATCGTTACCATTGTAGTCCGTTTTGGCGCTATGGAAAAACTACGCGGTTAGAACTCTTTGCAATGACCTTCCCTCCACGGATCCGCTCTCCGATTTCGAAACGGTACTCCGATGCTCCGCTGGCGGCCGGAAACCTCCTTCTTCTTCCTCTCCTCTCTCACTTTGGAAGGGGAGAACTTTGGAGAGAAAAATGAGGGAATAACTCCCTATTCCCGGCCTTAACAGAGCAGGGTTAAATCTGGGCCATCAGATCCTAATTAAAGAAAATGAATGGCTCGGATCTGCACAAAATTCCCCAGACCTGGGCCGCACACGGCTTGGCACACGGCCGTGTCCATGGCCGTGTGCCTCGATCCCGGCACGATCGTCGAACTGAGAAACGCACACGGGCCAAGACACGCCCGTGTCTGACCTGACACGCCCGTGTCGGGTTCCTCGACACGCCCGTGTTCGTGGGCGTGTCACGCATAACCGCCACGGCAACGGACACGACCCATCAGGACACGGGTATGGACACGGGTTGGCACACGCCGTGTCGGATGACACGCCCGTGTCATCCGGCCGTGTTCCTGGCCGTGTCCTTCTCGGGTTGGAAATGGCCAAAAAATCACCAGCTAGACACGGCCTTGGACACGCCCGTGTCCTAGGCCGTGTACCCCTACAGGCACCAAAAACTCTTTTTCCGCGACCGACTCGCACACAAAATTCGGGGCGTTACAAATCTCCCCCACTTAAGGAATTTCGTCCCGAAATTAAGCAAAGGTACACAAAAGCTAAATGATACCTGAGTGGAATAACTCGGGGTATTCCTCCAACATAGCTTGCTCTCACTCCCAAGAAAGCTCCTCACGTCTGCAATTATCCCAACGGACTTTAACCATTCGGACCTCCTTGTTGCGGAGTCGTTTGACTGCAACATCTTCAATTCGTACTGGTCTGACCCTTGTTGTCAACTCATAATCAACCGGTACCTGATTGTCTGCGACGATCTGCGAAGGCTCTTGCACTGCCTTACGCAACACCGATACATGGAATACATCATGCAGCCCACTCAACTCCGTCGACAGCTTTAATCTATACGCCGCCTCGCCAACACGCTCCAGGATTTCAAATGGTCCAAGGTATCTCGGACTCAGCTTCTTCAAACGTCGAACCCGCGATACACCCTTGAACGGCTTGATCTTCAAATATACCATGTCACCAACGTTGAACTCCACATTTCTATGTTTGGCATTGTAATACTTTGACTGTCTATCCTGAGCAATCTTCAGCCTTTCTTGAATTGTCCGTATCGTTGAAGTGGCATCTTCCACCGCTTGATGTTTATATAACTTTGATTCGCCTGCCTCCAACCAAGACAACGGCGTACGACACTTCCTTCCGTACAAGGCTTCGAAAGGCGCCATTCCAATGCTTGCCTGAAAGCTGTTGTTGTAAGCAAACTCCACCATGTACAGGTGATCCTCCCAATGCTTCCCGAAAACTAGGACGCACATGCGAAGCATGTCCTCCATAGTCCTGTTGACTCTCTCGGTTTGGCCATCTGTCTGCGGGTGAAATGATGTGCTGAACTTTAGCTTAGTACCCAACAGACCATGCAACAACCTCCAGTCATTTGACGTGAAGCGTCCATCTCGATCACTAACAATACTTCTAGGCACACCATGCAATCGTACAATATTATCCACGTAGAGTTTGGCTAACTTTTCCACTGGATCCTCCTTTCTCACTGGGATAAAGTGTGACACCTTTGTCAATCTATCTACGACCACCCAAAC
Source organism: Platanthera guangdongensis (assembly GCA_039583875.1). NCBI lineage: Eukaryota > Viridiplantae > Streptophyta > Magnoliopsida > Asparagales > Orchidaceae > Platanthera > Platanthera guangdongensis. The sequence goes on from CM077157.1 coordinate 74,672,579, forward strand.
AGCGTCATTTCCTTTCTGCGACTTCGGCAAACCGTGCACAGAATCCATAGATATATCGTCAAACTTCCATTCTGGGATAGGAAGTGATTTCAAGAAACCTCCGGGCTTCTGGCATTCCGCCTTCACCAATGCACAAGTACGACACTTGGCCACATAAAGTGCCACATCCTTCTTCAAACCCGGCCACCGGAATAATTTCTTCATGTCTCTATACATCTTAGTGCTTCCCGGGTGGATTGAGTACTTGGTATGATGAGCCTCATACATCAACTCCTCCCGAATATTATCCGCACTAGGAACGCATAGACGACTGTCCTTCCTTAGCAACCCATCTTCAACCACAAACTGGGAATTTGACCCATCCAAAGCTTCATCCAAGATTTGCTTCATGCTGCTATCATGAACCAAAGCCCTCCGAACTCTATCCGGTAGGTCACATTGCACCTCTGTCCAAAATAGTTTTGCCTCGTCACTTGACTGCTTATCGACGCAAGATATTTCCAATGCCTCCAACTCTTGGACCAATCTCTCATCATGTACTGATAACCAATTGGCTTGTGCGGGAATCTTACGACTCAACGCATCCGCCACTGCATTTCCCTTCCCAGGCACATAGTGTATCTTGAAGGTGTAGTCCCCTAAGAACTCCATCCACCTCCTCTGCCTCATGTTCAAATCCTTTTGGTCCAATAGGTACTTCAAACTCTTATGATCGGTGTAAATATCGACCTTCACACCGTACAGATAGTGCCTCCAAAGCTTAAGAGCAAATATCACGGCCACTAACTCTAAGTCGTGGACCGGATAATTCCTCTCATGAACCTTCAGTTGTCGTGAACCATAAGCTATCACTCTCCCATGCTGTAGCAGAACACAGCCCAAACCACTGCCCGAAGCATCACTATAGATCTCGAACCCTTCGGTTCCACTTGGTGAACATAAAATGGGCGCCGTAGTCAACCGCCTCTTCAATTCTTCAAAAGCCTGTTCGCACTCTGGAGACCACACAAACTTCTGATCCTTTCTTGTCAACGTCGTGAGTGGTAGTGCTATCCGCGAGAAGTTCTCTACGAAGCGCCTGTAGTAGCCAGCAAGCCCCAGAAAACTCCGGACCTCTGCCACCGTAGTCAAAGTAGACCACTCCCGTATCGCCACTATCTTCGCCGGATCCACAGCTATTCCTTCTCCACTGACAACATGACCAAGGAACGCTATCGAGGATAACCAGAACTCACACTTGGAGAACTTTGCATACAACTGACTTTTCCTCAATGTCTCCAACACCATGTGTAAATGCTTGTAATGATCCTCCTCGCACTGCGAATACACTAGGATATCATCGATAAATACTATCACAAACTGATCCAGGTATTCTCTGAACGTCCTATTCATCAGATCCATAAATACGGATGGCGCATTCGTCAAGCCAAATGGCATAACCGTGAACTCGTAATGCCCAAACCGCGTACTAAATGCTGTCTTTGGGATGTCGCTCTCCCTTATCCTCAACTGATAGTAACCGGACTTCAAATCTAACTTCGAATATACAGTTGATCCAACCAGCTGATCAAATAGATCGTCAATCCTCAGGATTGGATATTTGTTCTTCTCCGTAAGTTTGTTCAATTCCCGATAATCGATACAAAGCCGCAAGCTCCCATCTTTCTTCTTAACAAAGAGAACTGGTGCGCTCCAAGGCGACGAACTTGGACGCACATAACCTTGCTCTAGCAACTCTTGCAGTTGCACCTTCAACTCTGCCATTTCTCTTGGGGATATCCTATAGGGGGAGTGTGACACCGGTTTGGCACCCGGTACCAGCTCTATAGTAAAGTCTATCTCCCGCTGAGGAGGGGCTCCTGGGAGATCATCTGGAAACACATCAGGATACTCGGACACAACTGGGATGTTGCCCAAACTAGGTTTAGGCGTCGCAGTCTGCACTAGAGTGACATACAGTTCTGCCCCAGACCGAACTTCCTTGAACACCTGAAGTGCCGATATCAGAACTTTCCCTGACCCCTTCATGCCCGCAAAAGTAGTCTCCCGTTCAGTGTCCAGACCCAACTTGACTTCTTTACGGTTGCAATCAATACATGCACTTTGCTCCGAGAGCCAATCCATACCGAAAATTACGTCGAACTCCACTAATGGTAGAACCAACGCCCGCAAATCAAACTCCCGGTCTCCAATCCGAATCTTCACAACACAAATCCTATCCGCACGCATTGAGCACCCATTAGGCAACAACACATCCAACTTGTTTTCTGCCATCGAGAACGGAACTCCGATGCGCGATATAAACTTTTCAGACAAGAAGGAATGTGATGCCCCCGTATCAAAAAGGGCTCTCGCCGGAAACCCAAAGATCAACACAAAGCCTAGCACTAAAAAATGTAAGCTAACAAATACGAAGGTAACAACTATAAAAGTTAAACCACTGTAATTTAACTCATACCTGTCACCACGTCTGCTTGCTTAATGGCCTCCTGTAGGCCAAGGTTGTAGAATCTAGGCTGGGCTGGAGCATGATGGGATGCGGTTGACTCCACCGCCTTCCCCTTCTCCTCATAAGTCGCTCCAGGTCTCCTCTCGGACTTTGGACGTCCGCTCCAACACTCTCGAGCAAAATGCCCCATCTTCCCGCAGTTATAACAAGCACCTGAGGTTTGACCTGTAGTTTCCCTTGAAGCACCAAAAGTGGGGGCTGAACCCGAAGTCCTAGGCTTCTTATAACACCTACGATATCCAGACTTTGAGGTAGCCGACACTTTGAACTCTGTTTTCTTGGCACTAGACTCCTCAACCTCTCCTGATATAGATTCCTTAGTCTTCAGAGCACCATCACGACAAGCTTGGGAAAAGTTCCCTTTCTTGCCACATGTATGACAATTGAAAGTAACCTTGCTAGTCGATGATCTACCCTTCTGCTTCAGCGTTCTACGAGATGCACCCCTCATAGGACTTGTAGAGTTCGATACCCTACTTACTGGTATCTGGTGAATTTTTCTCATATCCACTTCCAAAGATCTAGTCGACTCCACCAAGGCTCGGAATCCCAATAGTTTTGGTCCTAGAAGCAGAATTCGCAGTTCGTCACGCAGACCACTATAGAATCTATCAAATATAGACCGCTCGTTCTCCAACTCAAAGCATGGGTAGAGGCTTATCAAAATAAATGCCTGCAAATACTCATCAACCGAGTGCGTACCCTCCATCAAGCACATGTTCAACGGCTGACCTGATGTCCTTCTAACTGGCACTTGATCCAACACACCACCCGACATTGAAGTCATCTCGGGGACAAAAGGTTGCACGTTGCTTCCTTGCTGTGTCCTAATCATAGCGAGCACCACTTCAACAATCCTTCTTATGGTTTCAAACGATGGAGGTGTCTCAAGTACGCCACTGGGTGCGCTATAATCCTTAGAAACCAGGTGTTCTGTCGGCTCTAGGCCACTCCCGGTCACCTATAGTCACACAAAACCCCAATAAGTGACTATATAAAATTGCAAAAAGCAATTATAGGAACACGCAGGTTCCTCAAAACAAGTGTATTTTCATTCCTAAGTGGACATTCATGGGTTCTTTTTAATGTTATAACGATGACGCACATGTGTGCTCACCACCCCTTAAAAGAATTCGCCCACGAATTCATTTAAGCCTGACCGTAACCAGAAGTCTGATACGAAATTGTAACACCCCCATCCGTCGCATGGCATATAAGAGAAGGTCCAGCTGGAACCCGACGCCATATACCATAGACAGTCGGAAGGGTTACTAAATGAATAATCAAACCAACCAATTAAGACTACTCGTCCTAATCACAGAGCATTATAGCGGAAGATTTTTAAAGTTGAAAGAACCCAAAAATAAATCCATCAATATGAATGTCCACAGCTACAACAACAGGAATGAAACCCCAAATACACAGAAACAGGTACATGGCCTTATGGCCTTACAAATGTTCACTTCATAAATAGTGTTTTACATACATCGGCTCGCAGGCCGGCCACACATGAAATATATAAATAAAACTATTCTACGGCCTTCTAGGGCCAGCACAGCAACATGGGCCCCGGCCCGCTATTTGGCGCTCGGCTCCGCAGTACCTGCAAGCACATACACACCGCATGGTGGCAAATAAAGCAACGGTCAGCTAAAAGCCGACCAAATTATAACGACCCCGCCCTTACTCGGGACGGCGGTGCTCTTTCCCTGCATAACATTAGCCAACAATATATATATATAGCGCAATTATAATTCGCCACAGGTGTAGGCTCTCACGGCCAAACACCCCGTGCACTCAGGGCACATTCATGGTGAACCCTGACCCATCAGTGCATTCACCACCACCCCCAGGATGGCAACAACATGTGAGCATTTAGCCTTTCTGACCACCGTCTAAGGCTCCGACTATGCCAACGGCCAGTCCCCGTCTTCGGGTCTCTCGCACCGAACCACATAGCCTAGGTCCAATTCCACTTGCCCGTTGCTCACGCCGCATGTCCAATTTAAGGAACTTTGCGCGGGCCAAGCTTCTCTCGGATCCCAAATTTTCCAAAACAATCTCATAACCCAGTTATGATCAAGGCCGGTTCCTAGACCGCCAAGTTAGCAGAACACGTTTCCGCTCAATTTTCCGGGTGCGCCTTGAAGCTAACCTTCAAGGATCCCTGCTGCAATCTACCGCGTGGAAACCGGAAAAATCCAAAGCACGGAGTCTTCTCCGGCAAAACCACATCAAATGCAACATCACCGATCCAGACAAAACACGTCCGGGTAGGCTTCACACACAATGCCTATGCCCGTACTTACGATTCCGGGCTCTACATGCAACACAAGGGGGACCTATTCCCGTCAACCCCAAGGAACACCACGCACTCACCGCATACTCGCGGGAGCGGGATTCCCTATGCAGAAAGAAAGAGCTTCAAGCGCTCGAGTTGAGAATCGTTACCCTTGTAGTCCGTTTTGGCGCCATGGAAAAACTACGCGGTTAGAACTCTTCGCAATGACCTTCCCTCCACGGATCCGCTCTCCGATTTCGAAACGGTACTCCGATGCTCTGCTGGCGGCCGGAAACCTCCTTCTTCTTCCTCTCCTCTCTCACTTTGGAAGGGGAGAACTTTGGAGAGAAAAATGAGGGAATAACTCCCTATTCCCGGCCTTAACAGAGCAGGGTTAAATCTGGGCCATCGGATCCTAATTAAAAGAAATGAATGGCTCGGATCTGCACAAAATTCCCCAGACCTGGGCCGCACACGGCTTGGCACACGGCCGTGTCCATGGCCGTGTGCCTCGATCCAGGCACGATCGTCGAACTGAGAAATGCACACGGGCCAAGACACTCCCGTGTCTGACCTGACACGCCCGTGTCGGGTTCCTCGACACGCCCGTGTTCGTGGGCGTGTCACGCATAACCGCCACGGCAACGGACACGACCCATCAGGACACGGGTATGGACACGGGTTGGCATACGCCCGTGTCGGATGACACGCCCGTGTCATCCGGCCGTGTTCCTGGCCGTGTCCTTCTCGGGTTGGAAACGGCCAAAAATCACCAGCCAGACACGGCCTTGGACACGCCCGTGTCCTAGGCCGTGTACCCCTACAGGCACCAAAAACTCTTTTTCCGCGACCGACTCGCACACAAAATTCGGGGCGTTACACCGGATCCACAGCAATACCCTCTCCACTCACTATATGACCGAGGAACGCCACTGAGGATAGCCAAAACTCGCACTTCGAGAACTTGGCATACAACTGATTTCTCCTTAGCGTCTCCAAAACCAAATGAAGATGCTTGAAGTGATCTTCCTCACTTTGCGAGTACCAAATATCATCGATGAAGACGATCACGAAATGGTCCAAGTACTCCCTGAAGGTCATTATTCATCAAATCCATGAACACTAACGGCGCATTAGTCAGCCCAAACGGCATGACCGTAAACTCATAATGCCCGTATCTCGTACTAAACGCTAATTTCGGGATATCACTCTCCCTTATTCGCAGCTGATAGTACCCAGCCTTGAGATCTAACTTCGAGTACACAGTTGACCCTACAACTGATCAAAAAGATCATCAATCCGGGGGATTGGGTACTTGTTCTTCTCCGTCAACTGTTGAGCTCCCGGTAATCAATACATAGCTCAAGCTTCCGACCTTATTTTTAACAAAGAGGACCGGTGCGCTCCAAGGCGAAGAACGGGGGCGCACATACCCTTGCTCCAACAATTCTTGCAGTTGAACTTTCAGCTCCACCATTTCCTTAGGCGCTAGCAATAAGGAGATCGTGACACAGGCTTTGCACCTAGCACTAGCTCAATCGTAAAATCTATCTCCCGCTGAGGCGGGGCTCCAGGAAGATCTGCGGGGAACACATTGGGTATTCCGATACCACTGAAATACAATCCAACGCGGGCTTTCGCTTTGCAACCTCCACTAGCGTAAAGAACAGTTCTGCACCGCACGAACCGCCTTCACAACCTGAAGAATAGACATCAAAGTCTTGCTCGACCCCTTTAAGCCGTAAAAGTCGTTTCACACTTGCTACCATCTTGACTGTCACAACCCGCATTTCTCAACGATAAAATCGTATCAGAGCAAGAGAAAACACGTGCCGTGATGCCAAGTCGTGCAGGGGATAACTGCACACGTTCAGGCAAAACTCCATACCTTAGATTTTAAGGAAAATCGTTGATTAAATGTGAAAGAAAATCAGTTAAGTTGAATGGCCGTTATCCTCGGCACGGTGGATCAGCTAGTCCACAGTTAAAATTATTTATACGCAGCAGAAAATACTTTGGTTCAATTAAGTTGACACCCTAATTGAGCATGAGTGTCCCCGGGGACAACTCATGGTATGCACTAAGGTGAATATAGTATGTATGAAAGATAGTGTTTTATGCTGAGGAAAATAGTGTCTTTGTTTTAGAAAACATGTTATGCATGAGGTACATATAGCAATACTTTTAGGTTTTAGAATATCTAACATGCAACCTAGCATAAATCCTTCCCAAAAGCAAGTAACCAACCATAAAATAGGCAAAACAACAGTTTAAGTCATACCCAGCATCGCAAGAAGCCACCAGTGGGCGTCAACAACCTGACACGAACCCACTGGCGAGTATGTATGTCTATACAGAAAAAGTAAAGAACTACCTCACAAAAACGGGGATCAGCTATCTCAGTGATGTAGATTTTATAAGTTTTGAAAAGTATCCAAACAATAATCTCAAATAGGCAAGCGTACCTATCGAAATATAGTATAGAAAATATCGTATTTAAACTGGGGACCGTGGTGTATTTGTACTCACAAGGAAGAAGCTATTATTTTATCGATCGGAAAATTGGTTTTTGCGAAAAAACACAAACGAACGTTAAAGTAAGAGGAGAAATTCGATGATTAAAGGCTAGCACTTGATCTAGAATCCTTGGGCTAGAATAAAATCCACGAAATTAAAGAGCACAAGCATCTAAATATTAACTTTGACCGCGGAGGTTCCAAAGCTATGAAGCGCCTCTCTCGAGAATACGCACTCGACTAACCTTAGGTAGATCGATTAAGACCTCTCGGCCAGTCGAAAGACCTAAGCTTGCTTTAGGCGGTGAACCTCACTAATGGAGTTGACTCCAAGGCGGAAGAATTTTGCGTTCCTCTCTCGAGGGGTGCAAGAAATTCTCTTTATCCTTGAGTGATCTACTCGTATCCACAAACCTCTCGGTAAATCTAGGATACGAATCTAAGCTCGAATAAACATAATTTGCAACTTATGAATTCGAAGAGAAATTTAAATCAAAGATAAATCAAAGTTTAGAAAATAGAATGCTTGCTAAATTGAGACAAAAATAAGAATTTTATTCCATTCCAAAGTTCATCATGATCAAGTGCTAATTGGGAAATTAGCTACTCATCATGATGGGAGTATTACATGAAAGCATAAATAAAGACATGATTAAAGAAAAGACTTGAAAATAAAGATTACACTAGGAATTGAAAATGCAGAAAAACCGTAAATAGAACAGAACTAAGCTCCCAAAAATCTCCTCTCTGGCCATCTGAAGCTGTCTGGAATTTATAGAAAAAGTTGCTGGGTGGTCACGCCCCTAGGTCACGCCCGTGACCTAGGGCGTGTCGGTCTCGGAACCGTCGTCTTCAAGTCCTCTGAACGTTGGCGCGAAACCGCCAAAAAGTCGTTAATTTGCTGGTCACGCCCCTAGGTCACGCCCGTGACCTAGGGCGTGGTTCTTGACGGTTGTAGAAAAACGGCGGGAAGCAGAAACGGCGGGAATAACTCCGGCCGTTGTTGGAAGGGTCACGCACCCTGGTCACGCCCGTGACCATGGGCGTGTCTTGAGAAAACTCCCAGCGACTGAAACTGCAGCATTAAGTCGGCACGCCGGGCTGTCACGGGTATGTCACGCCCGTGCCAACTGTGTCACGCCCGTGACTTGTTGTAAATTGATCTGCCGTTGACTGGAAGTCAGGGCAGGGCACCGCGGATGTCACGCCTGGAGTACACGCCCGTGTAATGATGGTCACGCCCGTGACCTTAAGGCGTGTAATTTTAATTGACGTGGCAGGTGCTCCTTCCACGAGCCGGGTTCTCGCCAGGATGTCACGCCCGTGACCATGTCGGTCACGCCCGTGACTTTGGCGTGTTTTGAAAAATTATTGCTTTTGCCCTGTTTTGTCTCCTGTCAACCCTATAGTCTCCAAATTGAAATTTGCAGCCCAGATTGCCCTGAAATAAGAAATTAGAAAAAATTCAATAATAAAATTACAAAAATATAATTATAAACTAGTAATTATTAATAAAATAATATAAAAACATGGACCAAATTTAGAGTTATCAAATACCCCCATACTTACTCGTTTGCTCGTCCCGAGCAAACATCTTCACATGGAGAGTAGAAAATTTTTAACGCTAGAAACGAAAATTGAATATAAGGAGTAGAATGCGAAGTCTTATGCCTATGCTTGTAGTAATTATTGTAGAAGAACCTACTCAGCATACAAATTAGTTTTTTTAATTTTCTAAAATGTGTTTCCACTTATTATTTTTTAATTCAAAGATGGAAACACGATAAATCTTCGAATCATGTTTAGGGAGAAAGTAGCGTGTTTGCTAAGATAACATTGCACCAAATCGAAGATCGGGATACCCTCCAAGAAATCCATCAATGTCGATGGCCATAGGCTTGCCCTTTCACACTCTCGCCACGGCACTAGGTTAACTTATAAGCACAAATCAGTAGGACTTAAGTAGGTTGGAGTGTAGGCTTAGGTTTTTGGTTTGAAAAAACAAAGATAAATGCGATGGGTAGACACACCAAAACCTAAAGAGAGCTTGCACAAAAGAAATAAATTGAAAAACTTCGCCATTCCTTTTTTTTTTTTCAATATGTTGATATTTTTTTCAATTCTTCTTTTTTTTTTTTTTTTTGGTTTTTTTTTTTTTTTTTTTTTGTTTGTTTTTTTTTTTAAAGGAGAAGTGAAAAATAGAACAACTCTTGTATATTTTTTCAAAAGCCACCAAATAAAATGGCTCCTAATCACACATAAACTGATTTTTTCTATAATTTCAAGCTCGTTTTAGGTGTGTAATTAGGATTGCTTTTTAGGCTTTGGTAAAGTGTTGGTGGAGCTATAACAAAAGAAAGGGTATAGTCTAAAATTTGCTTAGCAAGGGTAAAACGTTAGGTACGGGTGCAAAGGCTCAAACTAGCCAAAAGAAATGCCTAAATCCTTTTCATACTAATGAGTTTAACCTATGCAAAGTCTTGAGAATAGCTAGGGGCAAGTTCTAGACATCGAGAAAAAATACCTCTTTCTTGATCCGCGAAATATCTCTCTAGTAAACTTCTACACACTCTCCTAACTATTTTTAGATTTTACCGGTTTCCAAGTAGAAGTAAATAAACTATTTCTACGCATTCAGAAAAAGAAAATCTAATTGTATGCTGAATATTTAATTCTACTCAAATTCTACTAACATGTGCACTTAACTAGAAACACAGCATGGCCAACAGTTCTACTACAAAATTCAAAATTCAATTTAAAGCATCAAAAATTTTCTAAACTTATGTAAAAGTTGAATACCTAGATATTCGCATGTGAGTAATAGAGAATAAAGATCTCCCTAATTTTGAAAGTAATCCTATTTTTTTTATTTTTTGATTTTTGGAATTTTTTTTTTGTTGTAGTTTTTTTTATTTTTATTTTTGTAAAGTAAGCAAAAACAAAATTGCACAAAAGAAATAAATCCTTTTTTTGTTATTTTTGCTTGAGAAATATCCCCCCATACTTAAACAAGACATTGTCCCCAATGAAAAATACATAAATAAAGAGAAAGGATAGGAGACTTCCCTGAAGCGGGTCATGCAGCACCAAAGTACCTGGAAGAGAAAGCTAAAGAAAAACAATATTTTTTTATTTATTTTACGAAAAAGAAAAAATACATGATAAATGACAAGAAAATGATAAAAAAGAAAAGATACAAGAGGGCGGTCTACAATCCCAAAGAAAAAGAAAGCCGGCTAATCCTCATCGCTATGCTGAGCGGCTCCTGATAGTGTGTCCGGAGGTCTGAAAACTCACGCTCACTGCGTGCCATGGAGGAGGCTTGATTTGTCGCTAGCGTGGTAAATCGACTGTCAAAAACTCACAAATCGAGCGTCAAAATCGGCCTGCATCGTATCTAAGCGTGTGTGAAGAGACGCAAACTGACGATCCCAATAGCTCTGAGGGCCGGGCTCGGAAGAAGGATCCTACGGTGGTGGGGGAATCTGGGGAGAGTGAATAGTGCCGCTGGGACCGGCACCGTAATCAAGGCCAAGATCGCCACCAACGACTGCGGGGGGAATAGCCTCAAACTCTCATCACGTCGTCGCGCTAGGCCGAGGGCCTGAAGGGTCTGGAACTGGATAACTTGCGGCGTCTGGACGCAGCTGAGGCGTGGAAGAGCATCCCAAATGCCGAGCTGCTTCGCGAGGAAAGTGATGAAGTCCCGCCGTGCACTGCTCCCAACCTCGCTTTTTCGGCCTGGTGCCGAAAGAAAATTGCGAGCAGATAACCAAGGTTGGGGGGACCCGGTAAAACATACTATATAAATATAGTAAGTCTGCCGAGTCACCACCCCGTGGCTATCGCCGCGACCAGAAATAGTGAAGGTAAGGAGGTTGTGGAGAATACGTAAGGCGGGAGAAATGAGTTGGCTGCCTTTGGATTTCTTTGTGGGGTGTAGGGGGCGGTGTCACTACTGATTTCCGCCCAAAAGGCGAGAAGGTTGAAATCGGTCGGGAAATCAGTAAGTAAATCGAGATAGGCGGGAGATTGGGAAAAGCCTCCGAGCAGAAGCCCATGACGACATTGAGCTGGCGGATGGTGAGCTGATGCACCATCCCACCTAGGCGAAAGATGATGAAGTCGTCATCGCCGCCGCCAGCGGAACTCGAATGAAGCCAGAACTCAACGGTAAGTTCAAGGAAGGCATGCTCGGAAATAGAGAAGAGGGAACTCCATCCAGGGGTGGACAGAAATCCCCGCACCAAATCCGCAGCTCCAAAAGTGGCGAGGATCGCCCAATCTAAAATGCGGAACACGCCAGGGGTTTGGCGCGTAGGCGCTCGCTGCGCTCCTGCTGGGTTTGGTTTTGAAAAAGGAGCATGGCTTCCGCTGCGGCGGGATCCGCGGGGTGCTCGGAGGAGGAGGCGGTGGAGCGAGGGTGGTGGCGAGGCATTTTGGAAGAAGGGAGAAGAAAGAAGGATTCGGGTTAGCAAAGGGAGAGAGAAGGGGTGGATGGTGTGGAGGAAAAGAAGAGGGGAAAGCCCTATTTATAGGGTTTTTTCGGGTTGGTCACGCCCCCCTGTCACGCCCGTGACAGGGGGCGTGACAAGCACGGGACAAAATAAAAGAGGATCCGAGGCCTCCTGCTCGGATTCCCTGGTCACGCCCAGAGTCACGCCCGTGACTCTGGGCGTGTAAGGCGTGTCCGATGCAGGATCCAATGCGCTGGCATTGGATTCCATGGCCATGCCCATGGTCACGCCCGTGACCATGGGCGTGTGTCATAAAAAAAATTAACTTAAAGGAATCCGAGGCGTTGACCCGGGGTCACGCCTCGGATTCGATGAACGGCCCAGGGTCACGCCCGTGACCTGGGGCGTGTATTTTGAAACGAGAATAATTTTTTTTTTCGTTTTTTTTTTCGTGCTAGTCACGACCGTGACTAGTTAGTGTCACGGGCGTGACACTAACTGTTCGGCCGTGACTGGGCATGAAGAGAAGTTTTCCAACTTCACTTCGTCGAACGAAATTTCGGGCTAGCCACGCCCGTGACAATGATGGTCACGCCCGTGATAGGACCGAAAGACGAACGGAACGCTGCGCTCGACGAAACCACTCTCGGGTTTCGCTCGACGAACTAAACACGTCTCTGTCACGCCCGTGACCCATAGGTCACGCCCGTGACAGAGGCGTGTCGGAGCAGAAAAAATTTTTTCTTTGTTTTTTTTTTTTTTGTTTATAAAATTTTTTAAGAGTCAACTAAACGATAATAAACAAAAGTTACCGACTTGAAGAAACGCGTAGACTTGACGCTCAACTCCTTCGATCGTCACGCCGAAAAAGATGTCCTTCAAACCTGCGAAAATTTATATTAAATTAAAAAAATAAGAAGAAAAGATAAGCATGGGGTGCCTCCCACAAGCGCTTTGTTTATGGTCGTTGAGCTCGACCCAAGCGGGGCACTCGTTTATGGGTTCGGGAGGTTAATTTCCTCCCGGTACTCATTAGTAGTATCACCGGCGAGAGGAATATCTTCAAACGGTGCCAATTCACTTTAAAATTCGCCTTGTTCCGGGTGCGAGATAAGCACTGTCCCATATGGCCATACCTCTTTTACAATAAAAGGGCCGGACCATCGGGACTTGAGTTTGCCCGGAAAAAGTCGGAGGCGCGAATTATAAAGGAGAACTTGGTCTCCCGGTTTGAAATCTTTAGGGTGCTTAATTTTTTTTATCATGATAAATTTTGTGCGCTCCTTATAAAGTTTATTACTTTCATAGGCTAAGGAGCGCCACTCATCGAGCTCGTTAATTTGGAATTTCCGAAGCTCGGAGGACAAAGTTTCATCTAGATTTAAAAATTTAAGCGCCCAAAAGGCGCGGTGCTCAAGCTCAACCGTAAGTGACATGCTTTCCCATAGACCAATCGGTACGGCGTACAACCGATAGCGGTCTTGTACGCGGTTCGATAAGCCAAAGAGCATCATCAAGCCTGACCGACCAATCCTTCCTACTAGTAGAAACCGTTTTCTCTAAAATTCGTTTGATTTCACGGTTAACTACTTCTACCTGGCCACTTGTTTGAGGGTGATAGGGGGTGGCTAACCTATGTGTAACGCCATATTTAGACAAAACCTTAGCGAATTGTGCGTTACAAAAGTGGGTGCCCCTATCACTAACTTTGCCCGCGGTTGCTCCAAATCGTGTAATAGCTTTTTGAGAATTGGGTCACAACTCGGGCGTCATTAGTGGGGAAGGCTTGCGCTTCCGCCCACCGTGTGACACATAGTCGACCGCTACCAAAATATATTTATTTCCATGCGATGTTGGTAGCGGTCAACAAAGTCGATCCCCCATAAATCAAAACTTCTATTTCTAAAAATGTATTTAAGGCATTTCATCGCGGTGGGAAATATTACCTGAGCGCTGGCATTGTTCACAACGACTTACATGGGCGTGAGCATCCTTGAAGATGCTTGGCCAATAGAAGCCCGCTTCAAGTATCTTCCGAGCCGTCCGATTAGCTTTATAGTGCCCACCAGCGGGTCCTTCATGACAATGCTTTAAAATGTGTGCGCCTTCCTCATAAGAAACACACCTCCGCACTACTTGATCCGTGCAAACACGAAAAAGGAAGGATCCTCCAAAAATAATTTTTCAAATCAGAAAAGAATTTCTTCTTTTCTTGATAAGAAAAATCATTCGGGAGGAGTCTCGCAACAAGATAATTTGCGAAATCGGCGAACCAAGGAGTGGGAGGGTGATTACCTTATGAATGGCGAGAAGGCGCTCCTCGGGGAAAGTGTCGTCAATGTCCTCCTCCATGAGCTCCCCCGAATTTGGGTTCTCCAACCGCGAAAGATGGTCAGCCGCCAAGTTCTCCGCTCCTTTCTTGTCGCGAATCTCCAAATCAAATTCTTGGAGTAGTAAGGTCCACCTAATCAATCGCGGCTTTGCATTGTTTTGCCTAGTAAATATCTTAAAGCCGAGTGATCAGTAAAAACAATAATTTTAGACAAAGTGAGATATGAGCGGAATTTATCAAATGCGAAAATTACGGCTAATAATTCTTTTTCGGTGGTCGTGTAATTTTCCTTTGCGGCGGTTATGTTTTGCTTGCATAATAGATAGATGAAAGTTTTTTTTATGCGTTGTCCTAACACCGCACCAACGGCAAAACTACTAGCGTCGCACATTATCTCAAAGGGAAGCTCCCATTGGGAGCGATCATGATAGGAGCGTTAATCAATTTTTCTAAAATGTGTTTCCACTTATTATTTTTAATTCAAAGATGGAAACACGATAAATCTTCGAATCATGTTTAGGGAGAAAGTAGCGTGTTTGCTAAGATAACATTGCACAAATCGAAGATCGGGATACCCTCCAAAGAAATCCATCAATGTCGATGGCCATAGGCTTGCCCTTTCACACTCTCGCCACGGCACTAGGTTAACTTATAAGCACAAATCAGTAGGACTTAAGTAGGTTGGAGTGTAGGCTTAGGTTTTTGGTTTGAAAAAACAAAGATAAATGCGATGGGTAGACACACCAAAACCTAAAGAGAGCTTGCACAAAAGAAATAAATTGAAAAACTTCGCCAATTCCTTTTTTTTTTTCAATATGTTGAATATTTTTTCAACTTCCTCTTTTTTTTTTTTTTTTTGGTTTTTTTTTTCTTTTTTTTTGTTTGTTTTTTTTTTTAAAGGAGAAGTGAAAAATAGAACAACTCTTGTATATTTTTTTCAAAAGCCACAAAATAAAATGGCTCCTAATCACACATAAACTGATTTTATCTATAATTTCAAGCTCGGTTTTAGTGTGTAATTAGGTTGCTTTTTAGGCTTTGGTAAAGTGTTGGTGGAGCTATAACAAAAGAAAGGGTATAGTCTCAAATTTGCTTAGCAAGGGTAAAACGTTAGGTACGGGTGCAAAGGCTCAACTAGCCAAAAGAAATGCCTAAATCCTTTTCATACTAATGAGTTTAAACCTATGCAAAGTCTTGAGAATAGCTAGAGGGCAAGTTCTAGACATCGAGAAAAAATACCTCTTTCTTGATCCGCGAAATATCTCTCTAGTAAACTTCACACACTCTCCTAAACTATTTTTAGATTTTACCGGTTTCCAAGTAGAAGTAAAATAAACTATTTCTACGCATTCAGAAAAGAAAAATCTAATTGTATGCTGAATATTTAATTCTACTCAATTCTACTAACATGTGCACTTAACTAGAAACACAGCTAGAAATTTTATGGCCTAGGACCAACCCTCCCCGTACCATAAATGGCACTTCTCCAGTTTAAAACTAGATTCGTGTCCTCACATCTTTGGAGTACACGGGAAAGGTTTGCAAACATAAATCAAACGAATCTCCAAAAACGGAGAAATCGTCATGAAAACCTCCATGATATCCTCCACTAATTCGTCAAAGATTGCTAGCATGCACCTTTGGAGGTTGCCGGTGCGTTGCACAAACAAAAGGCATCCTTCGATAGGCGAAGGTGCAAACGGACAAGTGAAGGTTGTTTTCTCTTGGTCCTCGGGCGCGATTGGGATTTGAAAATATCCCGAGAGACCATCAAGAAAACAATAAAATGAGTGCCGGATAGCCGCTCAAGTATTTGGTCATAAACGGCAAAGGAAAGTGATCCCCTACGGGTGCATCATTTAATTTACGGTAATCGATGCACACACCCGCATCCGGTAACGGTTCGAGTGGGAACTAACTCGTTTTTTCATTAGGCACTACGTTAACCCTCCTTCTTGGGCACCACTTGGACCGGGCTCACCCAAGAGCTATCCGAAATTGGATAGATGATACCAGCATCTTAATTTTTATGACCTCGGCCTTGACTACCTCCTTCATGTGAGGATTAGCCGGCGTTGAGGTTGAATAGTTTTGTGAGCGTGTTCTTCTAAAAAAAATTTTTGGTGTGCAAAAGGAGGGATTAATCCCTCTTAAATCCGTGATCTTCCACGCAATTGCGCGGCGATGAAGTTTTAAAATATGAGATAATTTAATTTTCTCTCGGTCAAGTAGGCCGACACAATAACGGAAGTTTTGAATCCTCCGCTAAGAATAAATACTCTAAATGATCAGGCAATTGTTTTAGTTCTAACGCGGGAGGTTCATCATAAGAAGTTTTCAAACGATCACTACCAATGTCTAAAAGTTCAAAAATAGTGTGCGTGTGTGATCGAGAGATTATCACTATTTTCATGAGCAATTAAATCTAAATGTTCTAAATCGGCATCATGATCAATAAAAGATAAAGATTTTGCAGAAAAAAGAAAAGAGTCTTCTTCAAGAGAAGCCTCCAAA
Source organism: Platanthera guangdongensis (assembly GCA_039583875.1). Classification (NCBI taxonomy): domain Eukaryota; kingdom Viridiplantae; phylum Streptophyta; class Magnoliopsida; order Asparagales; family Orchidaceae; genus Platanthera; species Platanthera guangdongensis. The sequence continues at coordinate 74,689,188 of CM077157.1, forward strand.
TAATAACATGAGTCGTCATTTGAGAGCGAGTTTTTCATAGACGTGTCAATAGTAAAGGTAACTTCTTCATCTCCGACTCTAGGAGAAGTTTCCCATTACTAACGTCTATAATTGCGCGCGAGGTGGCAAGAAAAGGGCGACCGAGATGTGTGGGACTCGGTGTCCTCTTCGATGTCAAAGATGACGAAATCTACCGGAAAGATAAATTTGTCAACTTTGACAAGCACATCCTCTATGATCCCCATAGGAGCTTGACAGACCGATCCACCAATTGAATGCACATTCTTGTGGGTTTAGGTTCTCCTAATCCCAACTTCTTAACTAAAGAATAAGGCATTAAATTGATTGAGGCGCCTAGATCAGCTAACCACGTTTTACTAATAAATCACCAAACAAACATGGAATGGAGAAACTACCCGGATCGGGTAATTTCTTAGGTAATTGATTAAGTAAAACTGCCGAACACTCCGCATTTAATTGAACCGTGGAGATATCCTCAAGTTCTTTTTATTGGATAAAAGATCCTTGAGGTACTGGGCGTATTTCGGCATTTGTGCGATTATTTCACAAACGGTAGATTAATTTGGATTTGTTTAAACATGTCCAAAATTTTACCGTGATGTTCATCCACCCGGTTTTTTTGCATTCTAGATGGATAGGGAGAGGTGGTTGATAAGCTTTTGGTTTATTAGAAGTAGAAGGTTTAGGCGGAGGAGAGATGGAGAAATTATTACCTCCGTATCAACCGGAATTGGAGAAGTATCAACCGGATTTGGAGAAGTGGTTACCTCCTTCCCGCTCCGTAGGGTGATGGCTTTTGCATGCTCCTTGGGGTTTGGCTCTGTATTGCCCGGTAGCGCTCCTTGTTGACGATCGGAGAGCATTTTAGCGATTTGCCCGATTTGTGTCTCCAAACTTCGAAGAGATCCGGTGAGATTCCGGATGTTGGCGTCATTTGTAGTCGTATATTTAGTGAACATTTCCTCGAGATTGGGAGCTTTGGGAGCTTGCGGTGGAAAATAGACGGGTGGGAATCGTGTTCGGAGGGCGCGCCGCGTTCCCCGGATTACTCCAAGAGAAGTTGGGGTGATTTCTTATACCGGTGGGTGATAGGTATTGCCAAAAATGTTACCCGGATTTATGGTGGCCGATTCGGATTACCCATGTAATCCACATGCTCGGCAATAGTAGAAGGCTCCCAATATTGGGGCTCACAGGTAGATTTGGACGAGGAAGCAGACATCTCGTTCATCTGTTTTTGCAGTTGCTCAACCTTGAGAGACAAACTTGAAACTGTATCGATTTCATACATCCCGGCCGGTTTAGGTGGTTTAGACCGAGGTGTACTCCATTGATAGGTATTCAAAGCCATACCTTCTATAAGCTCTTGTGCGGCCGCCGGTGTTTTTGTTATTAAGCGTTCCACCGGCGGCGGCATCAATATGTTGCCTAGTTTGAGAATTTAGGCCGTTATAGAAGGTTTGGATTTGTACCAATCCGGAATTGCATGATGAGGACATCGACGAAGCAATTCCTTGAAACGCTCCCAAGTATCATATAAACGTTTCTGAATCAAGTTGGGAGAAATAAGTGATATCATTGCGCAATTTAGCCGTTTTAGCCGGCGGAAAGTATTTCGTAAGAAATCTTTCCGTCATTTGAGCCCATGTTGTGATGGAGCCTCTTGTTAGAGAACCCAACCACTGTTTGGCTTTAGTGCGCAATGTAAATGGAAATAAGCTTAGCCGGATGGCATCATCGGATACACCATTATTTTTAAAGTATCGCATATTTCTAAGAAATTTGAAATATGCGCGTTTGGATCTTCATCTTGAAGCCCATCAAATTGTACATATTGTTGTACCATTTGGATGATGCTTGGCTTCAACTCAAATTTATTGGGGGCAATAGCGGGGCGAACAATACTAGATTGAGTCTCGTCCAAGTTTGGACGGGCATAATAGGACATAGTCCTTTGTTCAACCGCATTTGGCTCACCCATATTGGAAGAAGCAGAAGAAGGAGATCTAGGAGAATGGGAAGAAGAACTAAATGAGGAAGGAGAAGAAGAAGGCGGTGACGGAGAGAGGATTAATGAGGATTAGGAGTGTCTCCTAAGGAGTCCGTATCTTGAAAATTCGGAACTTGAAATCGTAAGCGATGCCGAAGGGTTCGCTCGATTTCCGGATCCAAATCAAAAAGAGGCGACGGATTCCCTCGGGTCATACACAAAAATAAAACAAAATAAATATTTTTTTTTTGATTTTGATATTTCTAAAACAAAAGAAAATGATAAAATTAATAGAGCCTTGCTTTCAAAATATCAAACAACAAACTTTCCCGGCAACGGCGCCAAAACTTGATGTGATTTTATAAGTTTTGAAAAGTATCCAAACTATAATCTCAAATAGGCAAGCGTACCTATCGAAATATAGTATAGAAATATCGTATTTAAACTCGGGGACCGTTGAGTATTTGTACTCACAAGGAAGAGCTATTATTTTAATCGATCGGAAAATTGGTTTTGCGAAAAACGAAAACGAACGTTAAAGTAAGAGGAGAAATTCGATGATTAAAAGGCTAGCACTTGATCTAGAATCCCTTTGGGCTAGAATAAAATCACGAAATTAAAGAGCACAAGCATCTAAATTATTAACTTTGACCGCGGAGGTTCCAAAGCTACGAAGCGCCTCTCTCGAGAATACGCACTCGACTAACCTTAGGTAGATCGATTAAGACCTCTCGGGCGTCCAGTCGAAAGACCTAAGCTTGCTTTAGGCGGTGAACCTCACTAATGGAGTTGACTCCAAGGCGGAAGAATTTTGCGTTCCTCTCTCGAGGGGTGCAAGAAATTCTCTTTATCCTTGAGTGATCTACTCGTATCCACAACCTCTCGGTAAATCTAGGATACGAATCTAAGCTCGAATAAACATAATTTGCAACTTATGAATTCGAAGAAAATTTAAATCAAAGATAAATCAAAGTTTAGAAAATAGAATGCTTGCTAAATTGAGACAAAAATAAGAATTTTATTCCATTCCAAAGTTCATCATGATCAAGTGCTAATTGGGAAATTAGCTACTCATCATGATGGGAGTATTACATGAAAGCATAAAGAAAGACATGATTAAAGAAAGACTTGAAAATAAAGATTACACTAGGAATTGAAAATGCAGGAAAAACCGTAAATAGAACAGAACTAAGCTCCCAAAATCTCCTCTCTGGCCATCTGAAGCTGTCTGGAATTTATAGAAAAAGTTGCTGGGTGGTCACGCCCTAGGTCACGCCCGTGACCTAGGCGTGTCGGTCTCGGAACCGTCGTCTTCAAGTCCTCTGAACGTTGGCGCGAAACCGCCAAAAGTCGTTAATTTGCCTGGTCACGCCCCTAGGTCACGCCCGTGACCTAGGGCGTGTCTTGACGGTTGTAGAAAAAACGGCGGGAAGCAGAAACGGCAGGGAATAACTCCGGCCGTTGTTGGAAGGGTCACGCCCTGGTCACGCCCGTGACCATGGGCGTGTCTTGAGAAAACTCCCAGCGACTGAAACTACAGCATTAAGTCGGCACGCGGGCTGTCACGGGGTATGTCACGCCCGTGCCAACTGTGTCACGCCCGTGACTTGTTGCAAATTGATCTGCCGTTGACTGGAAGTCAGGGCAGGGCACCGGATGTCACGCCTGGAGTACACGCCCGTGTAATGATGGTCACGCCCGTGACCTTAAGGCGTGTAATTTTAATTGACGTGGCAGGTAGCTCCTTCCACGAGCCGGGTTCTCGCCAGGATGTCACGCCCGTGACCATGTCGGTCACGCCCGTGAACTTTGGCGTGTCTTTGAAAAATTATTGCTTTTGCCCTGTTTTGTCTCCTGGTCAACCCTATAGACAAAATGAAATTTGCAGCCCTGATTGCCCTGAAATAAGAAATTAGAAAAATTCAATAATAAAATTACAAAAATATAATTATAAACTAATTAATTATTAAATAAAATAATATAAAAACATGGACAAAATTAGAGTTATCACTCAGCTACCCAAGAGGCCACCAACAAGCCCCTCCAAAAGAACTAGCCGCTGAACTTGCTACAACCTGGACCTGAGGCATTCAAGAAAAGAACAACTCAGCAAGGAAATAATAAAAAGGTAATTAGAGCAATAGATTATTGAGTAATAAGAAACATACCAGGCACAAGATCAGGGAAACAGATGAGGTGAGCCTCCCTCATAGCCGACTCCAACTCCCAAGTCGCGCTTTCACATCCTGATTCCTCCATAAAACTTAACCATAGGAATAGTTCTTCTGCAACGCCCGAACTTGAGAATCCAAAATGCAAACAGGCACCTCCACATAAGAAAGATTCGGCTCCAACTGAGGCACAGAATCCAAAAACTGCCTGCCATTCCTCACACATTTCCGCAGCTGACTGACGTGAAAGACATCATGCACGCCAGGGAAATTTGCGGGCAAAGCCAGCCTGTAGGCTGATACCTAATCCGCTCAACAATCGAAAACGGCCCCACGTACCTCGGGTCCAACTCCTATTCTTGCCAAACCGCTTGACTCCAATCAACGGGGAGACCTTTAAGAACACGGAGTCCCCCAACGCAAATTCCAAATCCGATCTACGCCGATTGGCGTTCTTCTCATATCTCTCCTGGGCTATCCGAAGCTTTTCCCGAATAAGCTTCACAGCGGTTTCCATCTCCTCGAGTTCTTCTGGACCAACAAAGGCCCTCTCCAAGCTCAGCCCAAAACAAGGGAGTCCTGCAGCGCCTCCCATACAAGGCTTCAAAAGGATCCATTTGCAGGCTTTCTTGATAATTGTTGTTATATGTTGGTGTAGGGATGTTTGTGAGCCGCACGTGCTACGCTCAACGGGGGTTACCATCACAGAACATAGAAATCATAACTGATTGCCACGACCCGTCGACCGATTGGGGTCGGGATAAGCCGTAAAAAATCTCAACTCTGTACCCAAACGTTCTTGAAGTCTCTCCAAAAAGAGACGCAACTAGCGTCTAGCCTGATATCGATACCACGACCTTAGGACAACCTCTCC